>CAEMYA010000232.1:583211-609309 GCA_903131615.1 Diplodus sargus | reverse complement strand
ACTTGACAGCCGCACGGCAGGAGAGAGTGGAATAACATTACAGTATGTTTAATGTGGAACGGCATGAGCCTTAAATTATCCCGCAGTTAGCATTGATCTGTCAGTCAGAGGTGGGTCAGTCAATACTGAGACCTCCACAGAAAGATAAGCTCGGTGTGCATCTGATTTTAAAAGAAAAAAAATCTTTGAAGCTGACTGTGCCATTAGTCCGATTAACATTTGCGCTTGCGTGCCGGCTCCACGTCTACCGTGCCCACAGACAGAGCGACAGACAAGGAGGAGAGGCATTATTTCACGGGGAATTGGGTTGTTGTGAAGCCCCAAGGGCTGCCAGGCTGTGGTGAAAAAGGCAGGAGAGGAGACGTCCTGCGAAACCCCAACCTGAGCCGCCGCTATGAATAACCTGACAGGTCCTCGGAGGAGAGCGGAGCTGCTGAGGTGCCCTAATGAAGCCAGCGGCAACGCGCTGGACGAGACAACACAGACGAGGGGGACGGGATCGCACTTTCTGTGACGGCGTCTTCTGTTTGTTTGACTTTCTGCATACATACGCACGCAAGTAAGATTCATGAGCCTCTTCTAAATGCAAGGAATCTGCAACACCATTCTATAACATATATCTGGCTTAGATTGGTTTACAGCCCAGAATCAGAGTCAACTGTCGTGTAGCCACACAATGAAAACAGTATGAACCCAAAGCCCTTTATGCCCTTCATTCAGGTCACATTGCTTTCTCCTTTGAGATCAGCTCCTATTAAGAATCTGCTCACAGGGCCACAATGCAAAGGGGCGGATCGACGGGCTGCTCGGTTCGTTAGAGCACCCCTCGGGACGATATCCATTGTGGGATCGATGCACCGCGGGGGGCATCATCACGCAGTGTAAACAGTACGTTTAGTGCGGGCTGAGTGCCAGAGTCGGCTTCGGTAAGGTGTCCTAGATGACCTTACTGTTGTGCCGGGCCCGCAGGGGGTGCACTATAGTTAATCAGGCCTCCAAAACATGACACAAATGGCTTTTGATACGGACATTTGACATGTTGCGTGCAGCAAGTGCACAGAGAATGAAAAGAACAGCTATGTGGGCTACAAAAACTGCATTTTGTCGTCTCACACTGAGATGGTTTCACTGTGACACTGTTCTGCTGTTTTACAGCTAAATGAGGACACAAGATGTGAGAGAAGTTTCATCACTTTAAATGTCATAGACAACATAGGGGACTAAATTCTGCTAAATAAACTGCTTTTTATCAATGTTTTTCACCAAAAAAACACCCATCAACATCCAGTGAATATTTTTAGGCACAATAACAAAGATTGTTATAGTTTCATATTCATATTAAGCAAATTTTAAATGTGTAAATATTTAAAACAAAAGAACATGTTTAAGGAATGTTAGACGTAAAAGACAATTTAAAAGTCTAAAAACAATGTTCCTATTAACCAAATGATAGTTAAGTGGCCTGGCCCACAACAGATCATTGAGAAGATCTATCCTGGATCTATCCTATACAGGAGCCCATCTTCTCCCGTAACAATATTTTCCACCAGGTGGCTCTGAACACTGGCTGCACGCTCCCCGCTCTGCGGTCGCCTGATCTGAAGTGGAGTTAAGTGTGATTAGATTCCTCTGATGCCTGTTTATGTTCAAAGTATCAGTGTAATTATTGAGTCAGTGCTTAACAGCATCAATTAGAGGTGAATCATTCTGAAACTGAATTCGATGTGGACATGTGTCCTCTGTAAATATAGTATATTATAGGATATCTGTAATATATATGGCAGCTGATTATTCCATGAGAAGAAAACCTTCACAGAATAAAAACAAAACCAGTTTTGGAATGTAACTAAGTATTTGCTGAAGTATTGTCGGCTACCTCGGCACAACTTTAAGGTACTTTCCCATCACATTTCCATGTTATGCACCATCTTAACTTCACTACCCTTGTGAGAAGTTTCTCCTACTTCATAATCTATTGCCTCCAAACTGAGAGTTGACTTTGCATACATGCAAGATGTTCACAGGACAGCGACGCCGCCAACATGATGATCTTGTAGAATACGACACATTACAATACATTAAACTACCTAATGGAATATAAAAGCAGTCAAATACATCATAAACATGACATTTAAGTTTAATCAATCCAGAAACTCCAATGTGTACCTGAGTACTTTGGCATTACTTATTTAAATTAAGTAAAGCACAGTGGTGAGCGCATTCACTCAAACAGACTTCTGAGGTACTTTCATTTTCTGCCACTTTATCTTTTACCCTCCTTTATCCTTCCTACATCTCAGAGGAAAATATTGTACAATCTCCTCCAGTGTCTTCTAACTTTAGTTGCTTGGTACTTTGTGGATTACAAATAATATAAGGAATTAAAACACGCTGTAACTATATGGTTACAATATAACCAACAGGACAGAAAGCATCACCTGTGTGATTATAAAATACACTTTTTGTTCTATGTCGTCCACCATATCACAATTTGGCACTTGTCGCTTATTATCAAGTGTTCATTTAATCATAATTTAATCATAACACCACACCATTTCAGAAAAAAGTATATACATTTTCTGAAATGGTGTGGTTTGGATGCTATACTTTTACTTACTGTATTATACTATCTATACTATATAATATATATTATGTATTACACTGGATAATATACATTGTACTATATAATAGTATATTATGATGGTAATGGTGAAATGGTATGGTAAGTATATTTGGATGCTATACTTTTAAACATTCACTAATAATTGAATCATGTATCAGACTATTTCTATAGTTGCTTCACTCAGTGCGGTCACCTCTTCCACCTCCACCACTTAGTTAAAGCTCTGAACACTTGCACCACTGATCTAATCACTAAAAAAAACCCTGAGAGCCATTAATCATGAGTGGCCCCCGGAATCAAAGTGTCCGTGCCCGCATGTCAGACAGCTCACAGCCCCCCGTATATTACCGGTGGAAGCGTGTCACGAGAGATGAGTGGCCCCTTTGTTTGGATATAAGCTGCCCTGAAACAAATAAGAAGGCCGGGGGAACCTAATCTCACAGAATATGCAAAGCCGCAACCACAGCAGGAGAGGTCGGGCAGGGTCCGGAGAGCCGCTGGTTAGAGAGAGAACCCGCACCGACGGGAGGAGAAACAGTCAAGTGCGGACGGGGGCAGCTGCTCTCATCGGACTCTGATCTGCGGGTTCTTTTTTTTTTTATTCTAACATGATCCTGTTGCGACAGACGAGGAGAGGGCAGATGGAGGAGCGGCCGTGAAGAAGAAGAGAAAAAAAAAACCCCACCTGTGGATCGATTGAGTTTGAACGGGGGTCGAAGCAGCTGCGCAGGAGGCTCGAGTACAGCAGAAAAGTAATATTTTACAGCAAAGTAACGCGTGTGTTCGCCTGAGACTACCTGGATACATCATTCAGACTCACCTGTTGGGAGCGTCGGTCCAGGTAAAGAAGTCAGTACATGGTGTATTCCTTTCATTCAACGCGTCCATGTGCGTCACGCTGTGCTTAAACCTTCTGGTATCACTTTATAATAACCATAATCGATACACGGAGTTAGTTTAGCATTGAGTTAATAGTTATTTCACTGTAAAAATGCTTTCTTTAACAATTTGTTAAGCGATTGTTGACTGTAAAGTTGCTCACGGTGTTTAAAAAAACTTTGTGAATGGTTAATAAAAACTGTGTAGTTCAACTATAATGGCCTTTATGAAGTAAATATAAATATATACCTTTACAATTGCTTAATAAATGGTTTATAAAGCAGGGTTTTTTTACTGTACTGTAAGTGATACTTAACTAAAAGTAAATATATCCTGTTAAAATGTTACTTTAGTTAAAGTGAAAGTCACTCATACAAACAGTACTTGAGTAAAAGTCCTAAAGTATCAAGTAATACAATTAAAATCAACGAGACGTTTATTAAATGTATGTTTATGCTGTGAACTGTGTGCCGACTGCTTGTCTGATCCCATATTCAGCACTTTTCTGACGACCTTTGTCAACGTTTTGCAACCGATAAAATTTGGTGAAGAACAAATCATGACTTTGGCAACAAAGCAACAAGTAAGATAACAAGTTTCAGATAAATGCAGTGGAGTAAAAAAGTACATTTACCTGCAAAAAAGTAAGTCTTAAGTATCAAAAAATTGAAATACTGAAATAAAAGTACCTCCAAATTGTACTTAAGTGCAGTTCTTGTAGATCTCCTGAGTTACAATCCATCACTACTATAAACTAAACTTTTATTAACTATAAATGTACCATTTATTGATGATGGGTGGTTATTATAAAGTGTCACCAGCTGAACATTGTAACATTTGTAAAGGCAGAGCTGTTGTATTGCATTACACTGTATAGGTGTCAGTCAATGTTAACAACATTGTTCATTACAGCCTAAACCCTAAATGCACCGTTCTAGTTAGTCATTATTATATTAGTTATTTGGGAGTAAAGTTCGTGTTTGTACTGTTTGTATGCACTGTTGAGTTTGGTCCATCCAGGGACAGGTATTCAAATTAGCTTTGGCTATTAATGCTGCTGTGTGTGGCATCAGTTAACACAACAAACTCGCCCCGATACAAATACATTAAATAAACAGTAGAATTAGCCTGATATTTGCCTAGATGTCAAATTCTCGTGCGGAAAGTCATAAAGGCCTGCTTCCATCTTTGGGGCAGATGTTCTACTGTATTTATAAGGAATTACAATCATAATATTTGCATATACATCAAAAATGGAGAATCGTCAAATCTGTAGCGGTGACATCCTTCAGTTGATGTTTGGATTCTGCGAGAGGAAAATGTTATTAAACCGATTCAAATTAAAGTTAAATTCAAAACATTTTCACTGGAAATATTCATTTGCCTTCTTGGAGGACACAAGATGGTGAAGTGCACTCTCTCCCCCACTTTCTGCATGCTAGTACCAAAAAGAAAGATGCAAAACTAGAGCTTGTAAGTAAATTTGCATGCACATTTTTTTTTTCCCCATCCCTGCCCCTCAATCATCCGCTGTCCGCCAACTGCTGTGCTTACAACACTATCCCGTGTTTGTGATTAAAGACATTGGAGACCATTGCGTGATTCTTCAGACTCTCGTGTGAATGTATTTTAATGGGCAGCAGCTTCAGTGTAACGTAGGCAGCGATCGTCTATGGAAATATCTTCGGTTGGTTCGGCATTCAAACTCTGTTTTTAAAGGATGGATGCAAAACTTTTAGTTTGTAAGTATATTTGCATGAATGTTTAAATAACAAGGGCTTTTTTGTTACAGCTTTAAATAAAAACAAAAAAAAACAAACCCTGCAGTGAAGCCATGGCTGAAGCTCCAAAAGGTTGCAACCCCGGCATCAGCTTCATATATTACAACCTGTGTGACCTGACGACAGTGTGGGGGATTGTGGTGGAGGCCGTCGCTGCAGCCGGTGTGGTGACCTCCTTTGTCCTGTTCGTCATCCTCATGGCCTCGTTACCATTTGTGACTGACAAGAAGAGGAAGGGTATGGTGGCCCTGCAGGCGGGCATCCTCATCTTCACTCTTGGACTCTTTGGACTCACTTTTGCCTTCATCGTGGGTCGATACTCCACCAGCTGTGCGGCACGGAGGTTCCTCTTTGGAGTACTGTTTTCAGGATGTCTAGCCTGCCTGCTGATGCACGGCTTGTGGCTCGCGCTGCTGCGGCGGCGAGGCCGCGGGCCCAGGAGCTGGATGTTGTGCACGGGAGCCCTGGGCCTGTGGCTGGTGGAGGTGATCATCAACACCGAGTGGCTCATCATCACCGTGGTCCGGAGCCCGGCCGAAGTCGCCATCCCCGACCTGTCCTGCAGAATCGCTAACCAGGACTTCGTGCTGTCTCTGATGTACGTGATGGTTCTGCTGGTAGCTGTGGTGCTGATGCCCGTTCCCTCATTGACACACAAGCACAAGCAGTGGCGGCGAGACGGAGCCTTCATCCTCCTCACGGGGCTCTTCACACTCGCTATCTGGGTCGCTTGGATCGTCATGTACATCCACGGGAACACAGCGGTTGGGAATCCGACCTGGGACGACCCTACTTTGGCTGTAGCTGTGGTGTCAAATGCCTGGGTGTTCCTTTTCCTCTACACCATCCCAGAAATCTGCTTACTGACCCTGGAGGACCCGGACCAGGAGGAGCCACACGATGGAGACGTTTATCCTGCCAGGAGCCTGGTTTACGACAACATCCTGAAGGAGCCGGTGCCACCCCAGCAGAACATCTACATTGAGAATAAAGCCTTCACGATGGACGAGACTCCAACAGGTGCAGCATGACACACCATGATCTCATCTCACAATAACAGTGTCACAGTATGTGTAGACGGGTGCTGAATCATCAGAATAGAAAAGGAATCAGCAAGACAGCGCTCCAATTAAATGATTCATTCATGCACTTCCCACCGGGCACAGATGAAATAATGAAGCATAGCGAGCCAGCTAATGGGAGATGGCATTAATCTGATGCTGCCTCCGGAGCCAAAGAGAAAAAGATTGTGAAATAATTGTCAGACTACTTTTTCCATTTTCAGACAAAGCAGCGAACACAGCAACCATTTTTCGCTGCTACTTGTCATTTCGTCTCCTAGTAATAAAATACATGTAATTCAAGTCATTTGATCCAAGTCTCAAGCAAGTAAAGTCCCAGCCACATTTATCACTTCTTAATGTCCTTGGGCAACAGTTGCAGTTGTAGTCTGTGCCGTTTGCAGCGTTCTGTATTTGCATGTGTTTTCCTGCGTAGCAGTGCAGTGAGCCCTCAGACCCACTGTAAGCTTACCATCAGCTGCAAGTGGGATTAAACCAGGTGCATTAACAAACAGTGTGTGTCGCTTTCGCACACTTCTTCCCAATCTCCAGGAAGTTTTGTAGAATTGTAGAATTGTAATTTTTTGCATGAACATAAACAACATCTGTTCAGTGTCTGAGAAGAGAGGGGAATGGGGATTTCTCTGTGTGAATACCTCTTAAAAGGTGTGGAACTGAGTGGCGCCTGCCATGCAAAAAAAAAAATCCGTCTGATGCCAGGAAAATTAATCAGACAAGATAGTAGCACACTCTTTGATGTTGACCTGCCTGAGAGGTCAGGCCCGCCCACAGCATGATGCTATTTTGTCCACCGTGTCTGGCAGCGCCCGTAAGAGTCTGCTCCTTGGAAACAACAGTTACAACATCACAGTTACAAATTATTTAATTAATAAAAGTATTTACTTGCATATGGGATTTGCTTGGAAGTCTAGCATTGCCTAACTGATAGCACTACCTATACTATTACTATGAGCAAAGTTTTCTTGTGTAAAACATTCAAAAAATTTACAAATATTTTCAACAGCATGGCAAAAAAACAAAAACAACATGCTATTATGTAATAGACATCCATGTATTGTGCTGCAGAGATATCTACTGGAGTGAGCATGCTAACCAGCTAGCCCTGGCCTGTCCTGTCACATACAGTGATAACACTTTGTAGCACAAGAAGCAACAGTCGGACAGTCTACGTTGATTCAGCTGGGAGGTGTATACGGAGCGAGTTTGCAACTTTTAAGTAAACAAAATAAACTCACAAAATGTCAAGATAATAAATATTTGTACACCTATTTTACTCACTAAAAGCAAAAATATAACTTTACAACTTTAAGATTCAAGTTTTTGAGCTTTATCCCATTGGTAACTCATAGTATTAGTCATTAACTCGACAAAAAAACAAATAAAACACACCACAAAAGTCTTTGTTTGTCTTTCCACAATCACCTGCACTTTGGTTGAGATTAATCCTCAATTCATTGAGTGAAAAGTGAAAATATTTCCAAGCCATTTTCCCCTCTATAGATGCCTGATTCTCCACATCATGTCCCCTCCAGCTATGTCTTCTAATCAAATCATAATCATATGATTCATAATCAGCTGCTGTAAATCGCCTCCATACTGTCTCTCGCCATCTGGCATCCGCCACAATCTTTAAAATAAGACACACTGTAGTGTACAACTTGTCTTTGACGCATCGGATCTACCCTGGCAGATGCAGCAAATAATGAAGTAACTGTTGTTATCTCTTTAAACAATGGCAGAGACTTTATATAACAAACTATTCTCCACCTTTCCTTTACCAGTACCCACAAAGCCACAGTCTCCATACGGTGCCTACAATGGTCAGCTACGAAGTGGTGTGTACCAGCCCACTGAAATAGCCCTGATCGCCAAGGGCCTGACCAAGGTGGGTGTGCACACAATTTCAGAATTTCCTCTTCTGTCACAGCTGAAATAATCACGTCTCTGCACATCTCTACAGATGGACCAGGACGCAATGCTCCCTCGAGCCAGAGCCCCATCTTTGATTCCAGGAAGTGGCAGCTCCCTGCCTCGCTCGGTCGAGTCCTTTCCCCCCTAAGGACCAACACACGCTGGACCTCACAGCTCCAAGTATCACCTGCTAGTCTGTTCTGTATGCACAAGGGCTGAGTGTCACAAATCAAATGTTAAAACGACACCAACAATATCAAGACAAGGGCAGCATACGAGGGCTAATGTATACAGAGCGGCCAGCGATGCTCCTCAATTTCATTTCCATTCTCGATTTTCAGGCAAGTAGTGCCATAGAGATTTTAACTTTCATCTAAAAGCCAGCTAGCAGCTTCACTCCTTGGACTTGCAAAAAATCATAAAGAGTGTAGACATGTATGTAGCTCTATAGGGAAGCTTTTACTTTGCAACAACTGTTCTATTTAAAATCGAAATCTAAAAGGTGAACTATTTATACATTTTTAGCTGCCACATGAACCACAGTAGGTTGATTTTAGAGCAACAGTAATGAAGCATTAGATACAGAGAGATTAAAGGTCTATTACTTGACTGTTACATACTTTTCATCAATGTGCATTGAAAGTTCTCACAAGTATCTTTCTATCATAAATACGTTGCGTGGAATTGATTGTAAAACATTACGTTGTGATTCAGACTTCCTGTGAAAGCCATATGATTTTGTAGCGTCTTTATAAGAATGTAATTTTATGTGAAAGGTATAAATTCTAATTTATTAAACCCGTTGAGGTTACGTAAGCCCTGTGTGGATGTTTGGATTGTGACATTGCTGACAGCTCACAAAAGAGGAAGGTGTGGCACAGCACACGAGGAAGTGTCAAAAGGATCACCATGTACACTGCACCCAGGACTTATTTACATATATGGCTTTAACAGTCCTACCTGAGGCCTCGTGCGGGGATTGTGTCTATTTTAGGTGGCGCCAAGAGGGATCGTGTGGGAATGTTGCACCACCCAAACAGTAAAATATGATAATTAACTTACGTAATTCTCCTTTCTGGTTTGAATTTAAAAAGGGGCAGTGCATGGCAAAATTGAAAAACACATACTGTCCCTTGTACCTGAAGTGTTATTTATAGTTCTGGGTGGTTTGAGAGAGCACACCCGTAGAGATGTCTTCCTTCTCGCAAACATAATGAAACTCGATGGAACTCAGCTTGTGGTGCTCAAAGCGCCAAAAACATTTTTTTTTTTAAAAATCAACTCTTTCAAAAAACCATGACCCCGTTACTTGGAACTATTTTCTTTCTGTACTGCAGCACAGAAGGAAGAGTGCATCTATTCTTTCCCCTCTTGTCATTTCTTAGTTTGTACACTCTCACCTCCTTTCCTTGCACCTTAGTCCCTCTCTACGATGAGACACGAGGAGAGAGGAGTCAAGGCGACAGACTTTTAACAAAATGACTTATCTGTGCTTCTGGGGAAAATGAAATATGACATGTGGCACGGCCGCGTTATCTGTCTATTGTTTGGTTACAGCCACCTGCTCTGTCAGACAGTGTGTATGGCAACTTATTTACTCTAAATTCAATTCACAACATGGCACAGTGTGACAATGTGTAATATCAAGGTGAAATACATGGTTAGAACTGAACTTTAAGAGGCGCTACATGATTTGCGAAGGTCAGAATGTTTCATCATCTCAAATAAGTTATACAACTCACTATTCCAGCGGGCCTCTGTTATGTCACAGGTGCCGAAAAGACTACAAAAGGATACGCCTGTGCATCCTCACTCAAAACTCCTCCAGCAAGCACGAGATGCATTTTAGGAATAGATTATCCTCCAAGGTGTGTATTGAGATCAACTTCCAGACAGGAGGATGGAAGAGACATGGAAGAATAGAGAGATGAGAGGAGCTCATGGACTGAAGGTTGGCTAGCTAAGTAAGCTAGCAAAGCGAAGATGTTACGAATGTTTACACAGCACAAGCCAAGAGTGGGTGCATGCTTCCTTCTCCGTGGCGATACATGTTTAGTTCAGTAGAAAGAAAACAGTTCCCACTTGAAACTGCTCACACAAAGTCTGCGGATTATCTCGAGTAACCGGGTCAGGATTTCTGGAAAGGGAAATCTCTGTTGAGTTTTTAAAATGCGGTTGTTCGGCACTTTGAGCACCACAAAGCGAGTGCCAATCTCGACATCTCTACTGTTGACATCTCCAAAACTTTGCAACTCACACTAAAACAGTCTGGATGGATACACAGCACGAAGGAAAACATTTCTTTTTTTTCTTTTAATAATTATGAAGGGACATATGAGTATGTACTGTAAAGCTGCTTTGACTTCTGCTCTCCACAGGGACAGAAACAATTATTCACAAATAATTTATCACACACACACACACACACACACACACGCACACACGCACACACACACACACACTTTCAAAGCTCCAGAGTGAGTGTTGGCTGCCTAGCAGCAGGCTGAGTAGGCTCTCTCTCCCATTTACTCCCACCACCTTGTTCTGTCAGCAGCCGTGAGTATTTGCTCAGTGAGGAAACTGCTCACCAACTGGAAATCAGACGGATCAGAGAGCATGTGCGGGTGTGTCCGGATTTTACTCTGCAATGGCCCGTTTGATCGTGTGGGTGTGAATGCAAAGAGCTGCAAGAATCATGCAGATAGGGAGCGGTCAAATTTAGCTGATTTAAACAAAGCAGAGCATTTAAACATGTCACACAGCATTTTCTGTGTTTCATACCACATTTGCATCTTTGCTTGTCCAACGTCCACAATCTGGTCACGCTGTGCAAGCAACACTATGTTACATCATGTGCATCATAAAAAGAGAAAAGTCCCTGGAATGAATTCCTGATCCACAGCAACTTGAGCTGAAATCAAAAACAGCATCTTTCTCTGACAGACAGCAGCTGTAAATCCCCTGACAATATGAATAGCTGTCATGTGCACATGGACACGGGTGGTTACATGACCAGTGGCGGTGGAGCTTGGTTCAGGGAGTCAGTTCTACCAATCACAAACAGCTGTCCCCACTTAATGCATTTCCTTGTCACTGTGACAACCCTCAGTGGACAAACAGAGACGGGGGGAAAAAGGCTGATGGAACAGGAATGACTGTGAACCCACAGACCAGACAACAGGGAGGCAGTATTAATAGGTAATAGCATCTGGTGGTGGTATTATATAGTAGAAATCTCTTGCTCATAATATCACTATAGTGTTTGCTTTTAGATCTGAACATGCCAAACAAAATATCGCTGAATTTGTACAGTTTGTCCCAGACGCCAGTGTTTGAACAAAGGCCGTGTTCATGAAGGTAAACCTTTTAAGGATTACAAAAAGTAAATAGCTGTGCCAGGCTCTAATAGGTGCCCCGCATTTAGAAAGGCTGATGTGATTTAACTATCCCAGGATTTAGGCTCTCAGAGTGGTAACCAATAGAAACAAGGTATGAATTGTATATATGTTTAATTTACCAATATTATTTCCTGAAAAATATCACTTGATCTGAAAAGGGAAGCAAGTCATTTGTTGAAAGCTGCATGACAGCTGTTTCCAAGTCCAGGAAAGAGCTTTTATCCTCATCTTTTTAAGCCGATAATAACTTTCAGAGGAAAAACAATTTGTACAACTCTGACAACTGGGCAAAAGCTCCCAATCAGCTACTCAACAAACCTCATGGTTGACTGCTTAATTAACTTATTTCTTTTTCATTTAAAATGTAAATTGATTGTGATTTCAACTCATTTAACACTGTAAACACTACAGCCATAAAACCACATGTATAACAGTGCATGGTGTGCCACAAAAAATCCATTTTTAAAAAGCTGTGTTATTTAAAAGTATTTTTTAGCTCCCAGTACAAACAATATTCTCTCTGCTAGAGCACTGCCATCTAGTGGAACAACAGCAAACAATGAGGTTTATCGTCTCCTTGAGCCTGAATGACTTTATTGTCTACCAAATCACAAAAGTCGTCATAGTTGTTACCTAAAGATGCATTTATTAAAAACGGTGTATATACAACTGGACATCCAACATGGTTACAAGGGTAATAAATCAACAGGTCGCCTGTCTGGATGTATTTGATTTGGGATGTCCTGTGGCCTTGGAGCTTTAACGTGATACTGAAAGGTGAATGTCGATAACTACTCACCTCACACTGTGGGCCTGTGGATGCAAATGTTTGCCTGACAGTTGTTAGAGACATTGTGCAAAACTCCTCCGCTGGCATATAAGTCCATCAGTGAACACATACAGTCCAGACACAGTTATCTTGCGCTCCTTCTCAGTTTGTGAGCTTCACCGATGAGGACAGCCTTCAACGTCACTGAGGGTTCTTGAGTTTTTCCAGACCTGCAGTCCGGGCCTCGTGCTGCTGCTGTTTCTGTTTCTTCAGATGGCGGTAGGCCTCCACCGCTCTCACCCTCTCCTCCTCCATGATCCTCTGTCGGGCCATGGAGGGCTTGGCTGTGGAGGACACGGTGTGGCCTAGGAGGGAGTTGAGGAGCAGCTTCTTTGATGCATTCTGGATAGTGAAGGTAAGAGGGTTATTAAAAAAAACCTTCAAGTAACAGACATAACGTGTGATAACTGAAGCGCAGGTTACCTGAGATTTCACCACAGCTTTCCTGGGTTTGCTGCTAAAAGATGGCGGGGCCATTGCAACTTCACCAAAAGGAACATTATCTACAAAACAAACACACATTTTATCAGTATACAAACAAGTTCTAAATCGTGTTCTGCTTTGACAGTTGGATCCTCCTCTACAGATTCATTTTAAAGTGATAATACTGAATATTTTACCATTATTTTACCAACAACAAACTACAGGTTTTATGTCCTTAAAACTAGGACTGCAGCAATTGTGAAAGAATGGGTTTATACTGATATCAAATCTCTAAAATAAGAGCTTTGTAGATGAGCAGCTCCCTCACATCTTCCGTAGTCCCAAAAGTTCCTGAAAAAGATGCTTTCTTTACCTACGAACATCTCTTTCTCCATCCTGTCCTCCTGTCTGTCCAGCTTTTTCAGCTGTAGCCTCTGTAATCTGCCTTTATCGTGCCTGTAGACGGACAGCAAAGACCAGGTAGATTCTGCATCAGACATGTAACATCCAGGAATGATAATCACTGAAATCCAATGTCAGCACAAACACTTAATGATGAAGAAAAAAGCTGTGCACTCACTCCTTCTTCTTCTCAGACTTGCCCTTATCAGTGGAGTTGTCTTGACTGTCATCATCCAGCTCAGGCTGTCTGTCTACCTGGTTCTTGGTGAGGAAGTGGATGTGTTTGGTCTCATTCTCCATGCGCCTCACATACGCCTTCTCACTTTCCTGCTTCCCCCTCTTGAAGTGGAGGACAGGTATTTCTCCATCCTCCCCTGGTTTGCTTTCATGGGAGATGGCTTGAACAGACAGAACAAAAGTCCTCATCGGTCATAGACAAAACAAAACGAACGTGCATGCAAACAGTCTAGAGAAGCTCCTCTCACATTGCTTTGGCTTTTTGGGCTTCAAGGATCCCGTCTTCATCCTCTCCTTGCTCTTCATGATCTCTCGGAGCCTGAAGGGGATGTCTTGGAGATGGTCTGGCTTGGCTTTCTTGAATTTAGCATCTCGTTTGAGCTTCTTAGCACTGAAATTAAAAACAAAACATTACAATTCAGGAAGTATGTCGGAAAGAGTGGAGATGTGTGTATAATACAGGTTCGTATCCTCATTTGAATAAAAGAATAAAGTTGTCAAGTTGAATCTCATTTTGATAACTCGCAACAAACTTGTAGAGCTAATAACAGTTAGCTAATACAGCTAGCTAGCTAGCTAGCTAGCTAGCTAGCAGTTTTCCTGTTAGCTTCCTGACGTTACCTTGAATGTTTTCCTGTCTTGTCCGCTCGTTTTCCAGAGACGTTAGTTGTGTTATTCTTACTCTTCCCCATGTCACTGCCGTTTATATCAGTGCATAACAAAACAACAACACATGTGAAGCAGCGTGTTTCGCCTCTAACCTACGAACTCTGACCTGTTGGCGAGAGGGACGGAGGAAGTGAAGAACTCTCACTCCGTGACTTTTTTTGGATACCAACCGTGAACGTTTCCTCTTCATGTACTGACTCGCTTCTCTTCGATCTCACAGAATCTTGAAGAAAAAAGAATCAGTTTCCCTCACATGTAAGTGTTAATTTCACCTTTTAAAAAAATTAACAATAATAACAATAATTTTCGAATTTTTAAAACTGCAATAATTGGAACATTTGTGTAACTCGCTACTCTCGTAAACTAGCTCTGTATTTTTAAGGGCTCTGTGTATAATTGATGATGTTGAATAAACTTAGATTTTTTAATACACGATAGGTTCTTTTCTCACGTTGCTTTAACATACTGCTTTGTGGGAAATTTTTGATCATGGAGTTGTTCACTGATATATTTGACGATCTTTGCTGGAATCGTCACGCTGATTGGCTAAGACAACTGCGGCTGATTTTTATCTGCCATCACAAGATGGCGCTGTTCTTCTAAGTGTATCCACACAGGACAACTTTGATTCAGTTCAGATAAAATGAAGTTTATTGATGTATTTCTACATTAAATAAATTACTGAACTAACTTGATAAATAAACGAATAAATGTCGACTACATATACAAACAATCAATTGACTACCATGGTAATATTATTGAAAAAATAAAACTGCACTAAATCTTTAATTATGTTTAGAATGGTCATCCCTTGTAATTTTCGTATGAAGAATTCATTTGGACATGAAATTAAAATTGTCCCATTAGTGAAAGTACGGAAGTATCATTATTAAATGTACATAAAATATTAAAAGTGAGCGAGAAATGTATGAGTGATAACCCTTTAGAATTACCATATTTAATAAGCTGTTAAATTATAGTTAATCAAACTTGATGTCAGTTAGTGGATATAAAATGTAATTAAAAAGTACAGATGTTATGTGTCCAAATAGAAGCATGCACTTTTGATAACTTTATTGATAACTTTATTAATTACAGCTGTAGAGTCTTGAGGGACTATTTCTTGTCCAGATGTCATAACTTCTTGGAGTCTCTGCTGGTTTCCTGTAAACTCACTCACACATTTTGTCTGACAGTAATTCCTCACTTGTTGGCCTTTCGCTGAGGTAAAAAGAGACATGTTGTCTCAAGGTAAGGTAGGGAGGACAGTAAGGTATCTGTCATTGCCATAATGCTTCCCATTCATTGTGTATGTAAGCAACCGTGCAACGAATTCTTGTACCGCTGTGTTTTTAGAGACGAGGAGTGGCGCTGCTTGCTCAACAGCGACTGCATGGCTTATTTGTCGACTCATACAAGTGAACGTTTTCAAACAGGCCGCAATGTTGATCCGGTTTAGAATCCCAGAGCAGATTACGGAGTGTAAGTGGCGTAAATGCAGTCCAGGCCCAGTCCAAAAACTCCCCTGTGGACCCATACTTTAAAGCAATGTGTCACTGGACATGTGGCAAAGTGTTAGCTACGTCTTCTTGGGCATTGAGACTTTAAATGTCTGAGATTATTTGGACGGAATTTCTTCTTGACTCAAAACCCAGTGTAAACCCACGGTGACGTCACCCACTGCTTCCTGGACAAGAGTTTGCCATTTTTGTTTTCTGCTGCCAGAAGTTATCTTATTCAAGAGGGTGGAGCTTGTGAGGATATCCTGACTGGATCTGACAGTGAACCCAAGAACACGCCATGGCAGCGAGCTGTCAATCACAAGGTAGCCACGCCCCGAAGCTGTATCGTCTATTTTACTCTAAACTGAACTTCACCCAGTGTTGACGAAGACTTTAAACTAGCGACTAAGGCCCTGAACTTGTTAGGAAACTGCTTAATGAGGTGATAAACCAAGTGAGAAGTAGGGTCTTCTTCCTCATAAGCTTACATATAATCTGACTTGTTTTGTGAAACCAGTGGAGTTGCCCTCAGATGGCTATAAGAAAGAATGAAAAGAAAGTGCACTCCATATTTTGACATTCTTTACATTCAATAATCAAAACATGGAGTTATGCCAGCAGAATAATGCACCTTTAGTCTGTCACTTTGATGTTTAATGATGGAATTTGATATGCGTCCATAGAACTTTAAGTTATTTTTCATTTCAACTTGCAGAACAGGCGCAGTCGTCCGAGTTCTTTGCAGTCAGGATGAATGAGCAATTGTGTTCCTTGTTTGGTCGCTCTTTACAGTTTGTCTACAAGGTGGCGACCCAAAAGCATTTAGCATGTAATAAATATCAACACACAGTATATTCATCACCTTGTGTTACATGTAAGCTTTATGCCACTGGATGCTTTCTAGCAGTCGTGTGGAAATAAACAGAGTCAGAATCTGGACCCCCAGCACAACAATTGCAACTGTTCCGATCAGGCCCTCGTGCTGCTCGATCCAGCGGGAGATTCCCCCGATACAGCCGCCCAGGAAGATCACGCTCTGAGCGGTAAACTCATCCAGCTGCTGGGCTCCGACGCCACACTGAGAGTTCCACACCGTGCCGTTCTCCAGAGGGTCCACGCAGCACGTCGCTGGGACGCCGCAGGCCAGCACTCCTGGAGACGAGCAGTTGTAATATCTGAGGAGAAGGAAACATTTAGGTCTTCAAAGCATTCCTGCATCCTGACCAATTAGTCATGATGTACTTTTTAAAAAATATCCGACTTAGTCACCCTCCACTCACATGTTGACCTCCCAGTCAAGGTAGTTTTCTGCCCCGCAGCACTGCAGATTTGACTGAATCTCGTCCACGATGAACCTCAGGTCCAGGTCATCCTGGTAGCGCACCATGGCGGACAGCATCCCCGACCGCAGGTAGCCTCCGACCTGATCTTGCAGGCTGTAGGCCAAAATGGCAGCCAGCATCTGGGCAGTGACGAGCACCAGCACCGCAGCGGAGAACAGCTTCAGCAAGGAGCAGTTCTCTCGTATGGCGCCCACACAGCCTGACAGGCAGAGCAGAGTCAACACGAAGCCCAGAGACACAAGTATCAGCATCGGGTCGGTGCCGATGCTGCCGATCTGCTCCTGAGCAAACGACTCTTTGCTGATGAGACCCCACATGCCCAGACCAAGAACCACCAGGCCCAGTATTGTGAATGTCAGATTGCATAGGAACAGGAAGTATTTTAGGAAATAGTCCACAAACGTATATCTGTAGAGGGGTCGGACTCTTGCCAATACAGGGCTGTTGTTGTCCTGTCCGTTGTTTGGATCTGTTTGCCCCTCAGCATCTTCTTTTGCGGAATCTGTCTTTGAAAACACAGGAAATTTAGTAAATACCATATTCTATAAGAACTAGTGCCAACTTAAACATTTACTCAACACAGAGAGGTGCTCATTAGTGACCCCTTACCTTTGGTATGAGCGGACTGGACTCATTCTGCGTGTCGTCCCTCCGCGACCACGGCAAATGGAACCCTTTTATCCCCAAATATCTCCTCATGTTGTCAGCCACCGCAGGGAGACGATTCTCCCTGTGCTTTTAGCAGCTCAGAGTGACCCAAGCTGAAGTACAGCTTAGGGGGAGCATTCACTACAGTATGTACAGCGGAGCATGTGAGCTCAAGGAGGAGAAACCATGCAGAGTTTAGCCTCTGGCTGCTGCGAGGAGCAGGATTTCTTCATCATGTGAGAGTCACAGTTAGGGGATTACGGCTACCAGAGCGTGTGTTGGAGACTCACTCGTACTGACTAGAACAAGAGACTTTTGATGTGAGGTTCACTCAAAAACCACTTAAATGTCAAGGTTTCGTGGACCAAAAGTGTTCAGTTAAGAGAAAATGGCATGGCAAAAGAGCTGTTGATTTAATGTGTGCAGCTCTGAATTACTAGCTCAACATCAGCTATAAACATCAGCCAAATCTTTGGAGTCATGAGATGATTAACAGGAAACTGAAGCAGAGACAAGGCGAGCACTTCTGCGAGGCTCACGCGGGCGCAGCAGTGCCTCAAGGTAAATGCTAATGCCGATGCTAACAATATGCAATTGGTGACACAAGCAAAACATCTGGAGACTTTTACGCTCCATTTACAAGTGTCTCGTAGCCAGATAAAATCCAGATGGTATTCAGTACACTTCACTTCACTTCAGATGTCTCATGCCAGTCCCGCTCCAATCCAGTGTGGTAATGCACAAAATTCCTCACGAAGAATGTGTTTTGTGATACAATTTAGCGGTTTATTTACAATAACAGTTAAGCTTGCTACATAGCTAACAACTGGTAAAAGACAAACAAAATCACACGAGAGATAAATCATATTCATGAAGGTTTATCGCCTTCATTTTGACCAACTTTACACCCAGGCTCCACCATGATCAGGTGTAAATTCAGGTAGATACGTGATATCTCTCATCTTACTATCCATATAGATATGCAGTATGTAGTTTAATGTCATGTTTATTCGCCAGACCATAATATTAACAGACTCAGACTCAGATCCAGTATTCGAAACATATTTTCCTAATTGCTATCATGTGAGCTATTTTGTCAAATATTTCTCACTTTCGTTGCTCACACAGTTGAAGCTGTTTGGCTTAGAAGAACAGATCGGCAGGCCCCGGTGTTGTGGACTGGGATTCATTTTGCCAGCTGGAAAAACCAACGACCAATCAAAGTTTCCACCATCCATCTCGACAGAGTCTTAAAAAAGAAAAATATCCAGGCTTTTCTGGTGTGTTGAAAAACAGCCGAAAAGCTAATAATAACGAGATAATCGTGCACATGAAACATGAATTTGTTACAACAATGACTGCAGAGCATACACATTGTGCTTTGATCACGGACAGCCCCTTTCTTTGATGGAGAGGGGAGAAGGCGATCCAGGCTTGTTAATGTTGCATATGACGGGCTCCAGCTTGGCTCACCGTGTTTTAGCAGAAACAAAAATCTCCATGCAACTCTCTCGTACACGGTGTTGTTATTATCCTGTGTTTACCTGTTCCACCGCTGAGTCAAGTCACCGTCCTGATGGCCCGCAGCTTGACTTGACAGGAAATAAATGACCTCTCGACTTCAAGATGGCAACAAGACATAAGTAATAATGATAAATAAAACATATGATCATTTAATGGCTCAAAGTATTGTTTCAATCCAATCCGGAAAGGGTTCAAGCGACGGGCAGGACCGTGAAAACTTGTTTTCATGAATGTGAAATTTCCTGCCTGCTGAACTTTGTGGGTTTTGTTTACTTCCTTGGCTTCCAGTTCAACTTATTAATTGGTTTACGTGTCGATATAGTCTTTCATTTCCCTCCAGAATCCTGATCTGTAATGATATTCAGAAAACAGATGTTTAGTTGTTTTGTTCTTTTTTTTCTTCACAAAACTCACATTTGTTATTGATATCAACAAATCTCAGCTGAGCATCCCTGTGGTCATCTGTCTCCCTCTCCAAAAAAAAAAATGGCCTTCATGCGACTCAGTAGGAAACATGTAATTCTCATGGTGCACCTTCTGTTTGGCGTCGGTCTTCGAGATATAAGAGCTGCTGTAAAATATAGTCCAACTGTCCTCCTCATATTGCTCTGATAAAGTCATTATGAAGTGATGTGCTGCTGTGAGTCAATAACAAGTAGCGTACGAGGGAGCAAACGGGGCAGTGAGTTAAAAACCAGGCAGAGAGCGGCCTGGTTATCTCACTCTCTGGCTCCACAGGCCCGCTTCTGTCATTCTTTCCTCTGGCTGTGCTGGACGGAGCTGCAGGCAGCTGGAAGGAAGTCAGTCTACTGACTGCTGGTGGAGTCCAGATGGAGCTGTGAGGCTTAAAGAGCTGGGCATCGGGGCTGACAAAAATCTGTTTCCATATTAGTGTGTATTAACAGAAAAACAAATTAAAGTTGTGTTATGTTCATCACCGACCTCCCAGATAACTTTGGGTGCATACTCTGTAATAGTTTTCACACGAGTACAGGGTTTTTCCTTCCTGGCAGTCCAGATCACTGTGTGTATGTATGGATATACACTTAGAAGGTACCTGTTTTCACTGCTCGACTGATCTACACAGAAGCAGTGTTGGAAAGCAGCTGCGGACTTGAGCTACTTCCTCAGAATATTTGCTACATTTCAAGGGCTGATAAAATACTCCCCACCACACATGTATCTCACTGTGAAGATTGAAGATTTACATTCATGACAACATATGAAACATAAACTGTTATAAAAATAAAAAAACTAAAATACCTTACACATTAGTTACTTTTTGTGTATCTTCAAGTGAAGTTACTTGTCATAATCATGAACTAATGAAGGTACTCAGTAACTACTTAGTAACTATGTAGGGTTAGGGCTACTCTCACATCATTTGAGGGAGTACGAATGATTAAGCAATTAGGAATGGGAAGAAAATGGGTAGAAGACAGTGTGTCTGCTACCGTAGATAGATTGCAGGCAATCCTACGAGTTAACACAGTCAGTTTTGGTTTGTTGGGGATCTTGTGCTGTAGACGTTTCTACAGTAGCTTCAAACCACAGAGTTGCAAAGACCATGAGAGATACAAACTCATAGAGCAGATGTCACGATGCCGTCAGCCATACCTTATGGTTTATACAGGGTACATAGGACACCCTATCTCATGAGGTCAGAATGTCCTGGACTTTTATATTTTTCTCCCATAACTATTATGTTTCACTTTAATAAAAGGTGCACAAAAGAGTAACTAATGATTCAGTAATCGGTAATTAATGAGTTGTCAGTCGTTTGTGCCATTTAGCAGTTTGTTCACAGATAATTAGGGACAACTCAAGAGGAAAGCAGTCAGTATGTCAATTTATAGATATTAATGAACTAATCATTACCTAATCATTCATTGTATAGCCCAGTCTCTTACTCTCCAGTACCTCATAATCATGTACTATATAGTCCTCAAATCCATTATTCAGAAATAACTCATTAACAACGTCAAGTTGTTCCTGACTCCTGACTAAACTAGCTTTCTTTGAATTTGTCATAAACATAAAATGCAACCTGCATCCCAACATTTCTTTAGGTTCAGGGTTCAGTTTTACATTATGGCAACGCTGTGCTTTTGCTCTGGTCTGAAAATGTTTAAGGTTAAAATATCTGCTTTGATCAACACAAACATGGCTGGAAATTGTCCCGAGGTCTCTTTGTGACAAATGTAGGAACTCTCCACCTCACCAAAGATGTCCAGTGGAAGTCAGGCCATGAACATAATTCGAAAGTTATATGACTCATATAAATGTTGCTAAGGCAGCCTACATAAAAAAACGTACAAATGTAAACATGTGGCTTGCAGAAATGCCAACATTTTGATTTTGCAAGTGGGAATACAACAGTGACAGAGGCCATAACGAGTGGTTTCCTCTTCCAGCTGACGGTTTTGTATCTGTACGTTGGTAAAGTAAAGAACGCATGCCTTGTACTCGTACTGGAGTATTTCTACCTGGAGGTGTTGCTCAGTATTACTTACCTCCACGCTTTCTCCTGCTCTGCTGCTGCTGCTGCACATTTCCACTCATGTCGTGGAAAATAGTAAGCTGGAGGAACCATAAACTTCAGTCTGTGATAATTGAAAGATAAACCACCACCGAGTCAAATCATGGAAAATGTAATGAAAACATCCCAAAACCAAATCATTTGCTGTGACTGGTTGTTGACATAATGGATTATCAGTTGAGTTTTCCTTTTACAAATCTCACGGTTGCCTTGTTTTTAAGTCTCTCGTGGGGATTCCCGCTGTTTGGATATAATCCAGCTCACCCTGTAGTGTTGTCAGCATCGAAGACGTATGGCACAGAGGGCATGATGTTCATCATGCTTACAGCGTGCAGTACTATCTTGTCTCTACGCGTTTTAAAGGTAGTGCAGATGGCAGGGACCGCTGCCCACTCAGATTCCTTCTCAGCAGTGATGAAAACCTCATGCCATTTATCCGTTCTGTCTGCAGACATCAGCACAGGATGCAGCAGTATTAAGGGAGAAGGAGCTGATCTGGAGGAGATCGGAGCTGGAAGTCCTGGCGACAAAAGGTATTTCATTTTGGAGATGACAAGGAAAAAGTGCTCCTTTTGCCCGGTATTTCAAAATGAAGGAAAATTTACTTCGGTGATATGTATCTTTTTTGGCGTCCAGCTGCATTTGCACTTCCCAAAGCCGCCCAGGATTATAGATTGAAGACGAAGACTGAAGAAATCTGTTTCGGGAATAAAATGAAAGAAGATGTGTTGCTTCACCCTCCATCAGCAGTTTTACTATCGAGGGTGGATTATTGTCAAACTTGGTCAAGTGATTTGTAAATCATACAACAGCTTTTTCGAGTTAGGGATGTCTGTGTTGTAGGAGTGATGAAATAACATAGAGGAAGTGTGTTTTTCTAATTACCACACAATAGTAGGTAGATAAAACATGATTAAGGGCCCCCCCAGTGCCCTTTCTGCATACTGGTGCCCTTTTTAGTTTTTCGCTCATGCCCCCCTCAAACATCCAGCGTCCACCACTGGCCAGAATGCACCCAGTCACCAGAATACACAAGGTTGGCATTTTACTTCCCTGCAAACCTCAGCAATGCTCAAAATGTGACCGTTATACATAACGGTGTCATATCATGTTCAAATTGGATGTTTTTAAAGGAAGACAAGCATCTCAACATTTAATATTTTTGACACATCATATTTTTACGCTTGTGGCGACAGAACCAAGTATTCTTATACCAAAACACAATCTTGTTCCAACCATATCGAGTGTTTTTTGCGCCTGATCATCACGGAACATTGAGCCTAAAGAAACATAAAGTTGCAACATAAAGAAATGTAAAGGCTCAGCATGTCCATGACTGTGTACGTTGCGTCGCTAAAATATGTCTCTTTCATTAAAATGGTGTACATTTAAAGTGTGTTTTCCACTTGCTTATATTCAGCTTCATCACTCCTGACAGTTAAAGTGACTGGCTGGGTCTGTCGTAGCCCAGATGTTGAGCAGATTGTATTACAGTAGGCAGTAAGAATGCTATGCTGGAGCCACATGGCAACATCAAACACCTCCTCTGGATCAGAGCCCACAGGGAGTGCAGTTGCCCTCCACCGCCCCCAGATGTGGGGGATGGAGGGAGCACTGATAGAGGGATTATCAGGACCTCCCATTCAGCCTCTGCGGGTCATTAATCATTATTGCAGATGCAACTTCTGCAGGACACAAATCGGAGCGGAAAGCATGCGCGTCTGCATGTGTTTGAGGGAGATTTGCCCGCAGTGTGTCTGCGCATGCAGCAGAGTGTGTTATTGCTACATCACAGGAGTGGGTGGGAGCAGGTGGGGGTGGGGAGGGGGACAGCCCGGGTAGATTAGGGAGGCAGTTATAAGAGGGTGCTGGCCAGGTCATGTTTTCCTCAGTGTGTCACTGTAGAAGGATCGTAGTGTGCGTAGTGAGAGTGTGTGCTGCTTTTTTCACCTGGAAAGACTTCTGGCATCACTTCACAGGTATTAAAACTCATTATATCCTTTGTAGAGTGATTCTCCTGCAGGACAGAGACGCAGCATGAAGCTAGAAGTGAAAACGCAGTTTCCTCCGGATATATGCACGCATGTCTTATATATGAGAAATGAGGGACAAAATCCTGTTTTCCCAGTAAAATAATAAAAAGGAATCAGATTTGTGTTTATTGCCAAGATCTTTGGAATTGTTTTGGTTTGGCAATAAAGATGATACTAGGAAAAGAGATAGGAGAGAAAATAGCAGTTCTTTAAGTCAATAGAAAAACAAGACTGAAAAAAAAAGAATTAAAAGCAGTAAAAGTATTATAATAGTGATAGAAACAACAGTGAGTATTTATAATGTGACCATTTAAATAAAAGAGTTGCACACATATTATTGAAGAAATGTGCAGAAGTTCACAGTATTTTTAAAGTTTTTGGTCATGTTTAAGTATTATATTAAATGCATTAGTTGCATGATTGAGTCCAGTTGAAACGATATACAGTTTGTACAATGGGACATTTTAAATTGAAGATGTTTCGGCGTATCTACAGGAAAATACAAAAATGTTGCGAGTCCAGAGACGAACGTTAACACAACACACTGGTACATGTGTAGATTATTGAATATATTAAGCGGAATTGGAATGTAAGTGGAATTTTTTTGCCATGCTGTAAGAAGTTTTCTTCAAGTGAACGTGTCCTAAACTTTCCCTGCATCCCTTTTCTGTACACTTGTGTCTCAGCAGCACCCTCAGTTTAAAAAAAATAAAAAAAAAAATTCTGCTCTGGTCAGGTGAGGAAGATGAAGATGAAGGGGATTCTGGTCCTTCTCTGCATGACCGTGACATGTGGAGCTCAGAAATGGAAACAGGAGACTTCACGCTGGGACCCTAAAGGTCAGGGGCGACATGGTCTTTCCACAATTGATGAAAATGTCTCAATTCAAAAGCACTCGAATAAGAACTTGTTCAGGTTAAATTAAAGGTTGCATGCACCTATAAATACACATTTCTGTCTTCAGCAGAAGATGCCAATGGAAAGACTTGTTCCAACCTGACCCAGGTGCTGGACAACTGGAAATATGCGATTGTAACCCAAGTGAAAGACCTGCTGATCAATGACCACGCCTCTGTCCTGCCTGAGTACAACAGGTGGGTCCCACTGACTTCTGACTGCGAATTGTATCTGTAGACGGAGAAGCAAGAACATGATGTTGAGTAAGAGAGAGGGGAGAATAACAGCAACGAGTGACGTCAGTGAATATTTTTATTGTTCACTCACAGTCATATAAGAATGAGATATTATGTAACTTCCTTTGCTCTGCACATGACCAGCTTGTAATGTGATCCGGGATCGTTCTGGTTCACTCCACTTTTAAAACTGATCTCACTCGGGGAGGATGTGCCAGGAGAAGACGGGAAACGTTTCTGAATGAAATCAGTGTCTTCTGGCAGATATTACTACGAGTCACGGACCTTTTCTCTTAGAGACTGTGATACAAACACTTAAGAGCATGTTTAGAGTTAACATTTAATTTTGACAGAGGGCGCGGTGTCCTTTTTACAAACTTGGGCCAAAAATCATCTATTTTTAATCGTATTGAGGAGATTCAGTTGTTGTGTCTGTTACCCTGATGTTTCCTGCAGATGATGGGACTGTTCCTGCTTAAAAGCACGTTGAGACTTTCATGTTCACGTTGCAAAGTCGACTTGGCTGTCCTCTTGGTTACGTTTTTTTGCCAATGACCAATGTTCCTATTGCATGTGAGCTTGCGGAAACACAGCGGTGCCAAAGATCTTTGAACTGAGACAATTTATTAGTTTGAACTTTCCCAAAATCTCTTTGCACGTGTCCACCCAGGATCCAGCCTCTGTCAGATGCGCTCAGTGACCTCTACAGGCAGTTCAACACCCTAAAAGACGAGCTGGGAAAGCTCACGTCCAAGTTCGACGGCGTGGAGGGTTTTGTGGACGACCTCAAGGCTGGCAGATTCACTCCGCCTCAGCGGCCCGTGCAGAGGTTCCCTCCCGGCATCGGTCTGAGGTCTCCACTGCGAGCACAGATGAGGGCTCCAATCAGGGGGATCATCAAGGGGCCGACGCTGATCCGAGCGAGGAGGAGAGGGCCACAGAGATCTTAGAGACCTGCTGCCTGCCAGCTTTTCCCTTTTGTCAGTGCTGATGTATAAACAAGGGTTGATGTTTGTATTCTATTATTTCAGAGGAAGATGATTTGTTTATATGACTTTATTGATGAGTGTGACGTGAGAATAGGTCACATAAATAAGACTGATGCATGGTGTGGAATATTTCGCTGTACGAAGCCACTTTCA
>CAEMYA010000232.1:545867-583177 GCA_903131615.1 Diplodus sargus | reverse complement strand
CAGACTCAGAATTACAATAGTCACAATACTGATGAGCTCATAGGACAAAATCAAAAACATTTATTCTCTCCTTAACTGAATAAACAAGCTGTTCTCAGGGGAAAATAAGATCCACAGATCACTGTTTGAAGCTAGGGAGGTGGCAGGGTCTGCCACATATAAACAAAGTGGAACAGTATGAAACTGAGCTTTCCTTTATGTTCATTTTGTTTACTGAATTTATTCGATCATCAGAACAAAGAGAGTTTATTTATTGTGTTTGTTAAGCCATAAAAAAAATATCAGTCACGAAAATCTTTCTCTTCTGATCAGAATTTCCTCCTCAAAATTACACAGTGCTCCTGTGTGTGATACTCGTTCGTATACTTTGATAGTACTTTGTATTTGTTACTCAAATAATTATTAAAGAAATAGATTGACGTGCAACTTACATTCATTAGCTTTTGGTACATTGTATCATTGTTTTATTATGATGAATGAAGAATGGAAAGATGATTGGGTTATTGGCAGTCATTACACCGATTTTAGTTATCACTGGCTGCGAGAGGACATTAAAAGAAACCCACTACGCAGCCAATTTAAAACCCCTATTCTGCCACAGCCTATGTCCGCAACTACCAAGAGGACCTTTATTAACACAAACAACGGGGTGGAAGTGACTCAGCACTTAACGCATTTCAGACAGCAGCAACATGAGGGTCAAAGTCTCGAGGTAATAACAAATAAGTTAAGACTCTCAAAAAAGACAAAATCCAAAAGCAAAAATGAACACAAACCTTTTTTTCAATCATATTTGATTAATGAATTCAGATCACTTTGAGGTATTAATGTTATTACTACAGCTACTACTAATAATGATCACTGTGGTTTCTGCCTGCTAGTAGGTTAAATGTTAATGTTGCAATAAAAACCCCAAATGAACCTGAACCTGCACTGAGGAGGTTTCATTGGATTGGTGAAGGCCCCTAAAAGAAGGCGGGACTACAGTCTGCAAACAAACACACGTTTACTGAAATGCCCTTTAAAACTCACCATCAGGGACAGCTTTTCAGCAAAAATACATTTGTTTGGCTCCGAGGTGTCTGTGGCATCATGTTTGAAGATCTTCTCCAGTCCACCACCTCAGTCTCCCTGCTGGTGGCCCTTGTGGGCCTGCTGGTCTTGCATCTTCTTTACTCCAGCTTCAGCTCCCACGATGAGAGACGGGAGCCTCCAGGACCAAAACCTCTCCCCCTGCTTGGTAACCTGCTTCAGGTGGATCTCAAGAAGCTCGACAGTTGTCTTTGTGAGGTCAGAAGACAAGTTGTTCTTTGATAGAAGACAGTTCAATTAGTATTTTAGTACTTATAGTTCTTTGAATAAGAGTCAATGCATTTCATTTATTATCTCAGAATAAGAGTCTGACTTTTACCTGCCTCCATCTTTGTAGCTGTCCAAAAAGTATGGACCGGTGTTTACAGTCTACTTTGGACTGAAGAAGGTGGTGGTGCTGGCAGGACACAGGACAGTCAAACAGGCTCTGGTCAACCATGCTGAAGAGTTTGGAGACAGGGATGTTACTCCCATATTCTATGATCTCAACCAAGGACATGGTGAGAAAACGTCTTAAGAGTTGTTGGTTTTTTTCGTAAGTTGCTTTTGTTCTTGTCTAAACGAGTCACCACTTTTGTTTCCAGGCCTCATTTTTTCCAACGGCGACACGTGGAAAGAAATGAGGCGTTTTGCTCTCACCACGCTGAGAGACTTTGGGATGGGCAAAAGGCTTACTGAGGGGAAAATAATTGAAGAATGTCACTACCTGATTGAACAATTTGAACAACATGAAGGTAACATTATCTCCTTGAGAACGTACCTTAGCGATACCTTACGGTCTCTATATAACTCTTGTTTCTTGTTAACTCTTTTTTTTCTCTCAGGTAAAGCTTTCAGCAACACCCAGGCAATCAGCTACGCAGCTTCTAATATAATATCAGCCATCATGTTCGGAAAGAGGTTCGAATACAAAGACCCTGTCTTCCAAGTTATGGTGGAGAGAGACCACGAGATCATCCATCTAACAGGATCGGCTTCTATTCTGGTACCTGTCAATACTTCTAGCTGGTTAGCATGCTAATTACGGTAGATATCTCTGCAACACAATACATAGAATGACAAAACTGCTATTCTAATCATTCTGTTGATATTTTTTTGAATGTTTTCAACTGACATTTCACCTATTATCATTTTCTAATAGCCCTGATCATTTATGATACGTTTTCTGGAGAGGACTCTATAGTTTAACTCTAAGCAATGGAGATTTACTTACCTGTGCATTTTAATACAATCCAGTGAAATATTAGTTTATTAGAAAATTTATTCTGGTTATTTTTTTTGTTTGGACAAATTACATTACACGTAATAAAGCCCTTTAATTATTACAAATGCGCATAGATGTTTCTGGAAAATGTCTACAATGATCACAACATGATAATGAAAAAAATAATAACCACTGATTGAATGAAGCCAGGTGAGGTTCAGCTACTGTATACTGTTATTATTGTACTCCATTACAGTTATACAACATGTTTCCCTGGCTGCGCCCTTTTCTTAAAAACCGGAGGCATATAATGCAGAACCTGGAGGCAAACAAGCAGGACTTAAGAAGCCTCATAGCAGATCTGAAGGAGACCCTGAACCCGGAGATGTGCCGATGCTTCGTTGACGCATTCCTGACCCGCAGGCATGATCTGGAGGTGAGGTGTCCCAGCTGCAGTGAATTCCCTCCTTGGCTTTAAATCATTAAGTGTAATTCATCTTTTCTGCATTTTATACCAGGAGTCTGAAATCAAGGATTCACTCTATCACGATGTCAACCTGATCTACAGCGTGATGAATCTGTTTGCAGCTGGAACTGACACCACAGGAAATACGCTTCAGTGGTGTCTACTTCTCATGGCCAAGTATCCTCATTTTCAAGGTGCAAAAAATACATCTACATATTTGTCTAGTTTGGTAGTTATCACATGAAACTTGAGTTAAACTTGCGTCTCATATTCATCAGATTTAACGCCTGTTTCACGTGCATTCAGACCAGGTCCAGGAGGAGCTGAGCAGGGTGGTGGGAGACCGTCAGATCCAAGTAGAGGACAGGAAGAACCTGCCCTTCACTGACGCTGTGATCCATGAGTCACAGAGGCTGGCCAACATCGTCCCCATGGCTATTCCTCACAAAACCAGCAGGGACGTCACCTTCCAGGGCTATTTTATCAAAGGGGTCAGTTGCCTGTGTCAGTCCAAATCTACGCATTTGTTGTGCTTCTCTGACACCACTTGAGAGCAGTGCTTTGGTTCAGAGACTTCACATGATACACTCCACTTTCTTCCACTGCCTACAGGGGACGACTGTGTTACCTCTCCTCACTTCCGTCCTGTATGATGAGAGCGAGTGGGAGAGACCGCACACCTTCAACCCTTCACACTTCCTGGATGAGGATGGCAAATTTATCAGGAGAGACGCCTTCATACCCTTTTCAGCAGGTAAAACAGCTTAATTGGCTTGTTCTCTGTAGATGTTTAACAATTTTAGAGATATGGTGTGGTTTTGCAACTTGTTTGTTCTTGCAGGTCGCAGGGCTTGTCTCGGAGAAAGTCTGGCCAGGATGGAGCTCTTTCTCTTCTTCACCTCTCTCCTCCAGCGCTTTCGTTTCACTCCTCCACCCGGAGTCAAAGAGGATGAACTGGATCTCACACCGGTCGTGGGCTTCACCCTCACCCCCACACCTCATGAGCTGTGCGCCGTCAGTCGCCACTGATTGAGAGAGCTGCAACTTCAGTAGTAAAGTGCAAATACAGAAATGTGTGTATAGAGTTAAATGTCAAAGTAATGCCTGTTATCAATAAAGTCCGGGCTGCTGACCACACCAGTATAACATTTCCAAAGATTTTTTTCCATTTGGGTGACGATTTGTTGAACTTGTTTTCAGTCGGCCTATTGATCATCTACTGCAGAGGTCATTCAAAAGTGCGTAGGCTTCCAGATGTTTGTCCAATCAGAAGAACATGGGCTTTTAGGGAGTGGCGCCATATAGAGACTGTTATTGTTATGATATTACGTCATTATATTACTGAGAGATCTTCAAGTCAATACAAAAATCTTTAGTTATCCCAAAGGGGCCTGAGGCAGGCATTTCAAAAATAGGACATACAGTATAAAGACAACACATGATACACAAACAGTGATTCAGCAATTACAACACATTTAAAATAGCAGTAGAAGGGTCAATATCCCAAGGTTATAATGAATAATTTAAGAGTCACAAGAAAGACAAAATCTAAAAGCAAAAGATTTTTCAATCATACTTAATGAATGAATTTGGATCACTTTGATGTATTAATACTACTACTACGAGGGAAAATCACACAGGAGAAACTGACAAGCAAGAGGAGAAACACAAGGGCACGGTTTCAAAATAAAACGGGAAATGAAAAAACAAAACCAAGGATCAAGACAAAAGGTTTGGTATTTAGGTATCAGTTTACTCTCAAGGGTATCCGTAATCCTGGTGCAGGGCTCTGTCTTTGTCAAGCAGCAAAACTGGTTTATGTGGTTTCTGCCTGCTCGTAGATTAAGTGTTAATGCTGCAATAAAAACCCCAAATGAACCTGAACCTGCACTGAAGAGGTTTCATTGGATTAGTGAAGGCCCCTAAAAGAAGGCGGGACTACAGTCTGCAAACAAACACTGTTTACTGAGACGCCCTTTGAAACTCACCGTCAGGGACAGCTGTTTGGCAAAAAACATTTGTTTGGCTCTGAGGTGTCTGTGGCATCATGTTTGAAGATCTTCTCCAGTCCACCACCTCAGTCTCCCTGCTGGTGGCCATTGTGGGCCTGCTGGTCTTGCATCTTCTTTACTCCAGCTTCAGCTCCCACGATGAGAGAAGGGAGCCTCCAGGACCAAAACCTCTCCCCCTGCTTGGTAACCTGCTTCAGGTGGATCTCAAGAAGCTCGACAGTTGTCTTTGTGAGGTCAGAAAACAAGTTGTTGTTCTTAGATAGAATACAGTTCAATTAGTATTTTAGTCATTATAGTTCTTTGAGTAAGAGTCAATACATTTCATTCATTATCTCAGAATGAGAGTCTGACTTTTACCTGCCTCCATCTTTGTAGCTGTCCAAAACGTATGGACCGGTGTTTACAGTTTACTTTGGACTGAAGAAGGTGGTGGTGCTGGCAGGACACAGGACAGTCAAACAGGCTCTGGTCAACCATGCTGAAGAGTTTGGAGGCAGGGAGGTTACACCCATATTCTATGATTTCAACCAAGGACATGGTGAGAAAACGTCTTAAGAGTTGTTGGTTTTTTTCGTAAGTTGCTTTTGTTCTTGTCTAAACGAGTCACCACTTTTGTTTCCAGGCATCATTTTTTCCAACGGCGACACGTGGAAAGAAATGAGGCGTTTTGCTCTCACCACGCTGAGAGACTTTGGGATGGGCAAAAGGATTACTGAAGGGAAAATAATTGAAGAATGTCACTATCTGATTGAACAATTTGAACAATATGAAGGTAACATTATCTCCTTTAGAGCGTACCTTAGCGATACCTTACAGTCTCTATATAACTCTTGCCCGTAACTTTTTCTCTCAGGTAGAGCTTTCAACAACACCCAGGCAATCAGCTATGCATCTTCTAATATAATATCAGCCATCATGTTCGGAAAGAGGTTCGAATACAAAGACCCTGTCTTCCAAGCCATGGTGGAGAGAGACCACGAGACCATCCGTCTGACAGGATCAGCTTCTATCCTGGTACCTGTCAATACTTCTACTGCTATAATACTCAAGAGATCAAGTATTTTGCCCTTGTGGTTGCAGAAATATTAAGTCAAACTTTGCAATATGTAAGAACTGGTCACCTGTAAAATTCATACTCAAAAGAGTAGCATATTCCCAGAGTGGGGTCAGCCCTATGGTCCCACATTTCTCGGACATTTTCAAAATTAGGTTTTGTGTTCCTACATGTCCCTTCAATTTAAAGGGACATTCTGGCGTAAGTTTAATCCATGGTCTAACACACCGTGACACCGAGTATGACCCCCCCTCGAGAGATCAAGTTTTCCGACCTCTAGCTTATGTAGTTTTAGCAACCTCAGAAAAGACCACACAATGACAATACACTGCAGTCTATACCTCCAACAAGAAACCGCCATAAAAAAGCCACTCGTGGCCAAAAATGATGCTCAGAACAGCACCAAACTTCAGCAGCAGTACAAATAGGGTCCCAGTACATAGTTGGGGCATCAAACTATGTACTGGTTTGATGCAGGTTACTCATGGTGTTTTAGACCATGGTTTAATTTTACACCGGAATATCTCTTTAAGCCCTATCCTCCCACAAGATTTTTTGGAAGCACTTTAAAGTAAATTAATGAATGCATGAATGAGCAATTAGCTAGGGCTAGGGGTTAGGGTACATTTATGAAAAAGGAAACATGGGAACATAGGGCCTAATTTTGAAAAAAATCTTAGAAAAGTGGGAATATAGGACTGTGGGAACAGATGGCTGTGGGAACATAGGCACGCTCCCACCAGAGTAACTGCGAACTGCTGCTAACTGTAGCTGCCTCTAGCTAGTTAGCCATGCAGCGAGTGGTGGTTCAGACTGGGTGCTCAGGGAACAGAGGAGTGTTAGTTAGTGTTTGCACCGCTAGCACAGGAGCTTTAGTGCAGGACGGGCCAGGGCTAGCTGGTTAGCATGCTAACTACAGTAGATATCTCTGCAACACAATACATAGGATGACAAAATTGCTATTTTAATCATTCTGTTGATAATTTTAGTACATTTTTGAATGTTTTCAACTGTAATTCTCATGTATTCATCCCTTTCTAATAGCCCTGATCATTTATGATGTTTTCTGGAGAGGACTCTATAGTTTAACTCTAAGCAATGGAGATTTATTTACCTGTGCATTTTTAATACAATCCAGTGAAATATTTGTTTATTAGAAACTTTATTCTGGTTATATTTTTTGTTTGGACAAACTTGCCATTGACCAAACAAGTCTCTGGGTCAGTTATCCACTTTGGTAGGTATTAACTGAACACTTTCTCTGTTTCATTACACGTAATAAAGCCCTTTAATTATTACAAATGCGCATCGATGTTTCTGGAAAATGTCTACAATGATCACAACATGGTTATTGTACTCCATTACAGTTATACAACATGTTTCCCTGGCTGGGCCCTTTTCTTAAAAACTGGAGGGATATAATGAAGAACCTGGAGGCAAACAAGCAGGACTTAAGAAGCCTCATAGCAGATCTGAAGGAGACCCTGAACCCGGAGATGTGCCGATGCTTCGTTGACGCATTCCTGACCCGCAGGCATGATCTGGAGGTGAGGTGTCCCAGCTGCAGTGATTTCCCTCCTTGGCTTTAAATCATTAAGTATAATTCATCTTTTCTGCATTTTATACCAGGAGTCTGAAATCAAGGATTCACTCTATCAAGATGACAACCTGCTCTACAGCGTGACGAATCTGTTTGCAGCTGGAACTGACACCACAGGAAGTACGCTTCAGTGGTGTCTACTTCTCATGGCCAAGTATCCTCATTTTCAAGGTGCAAAAAATGTATCTGCATCTTTTTCTAATTTGGTAGTCCTCACATGAAACTTGAGTTAAACTTGCGTCTCTCGTATTCATCAGATTTAACGCCTGTTTCACGTGCATTCAGACCAGGTCCAGGAGGAGCTGAGCAGGGTGGTGGGAAGCCGTCAGATCCGAGTAGAGGACAGGAAGAACCTGCCCTTCACTGACGCTGTGATCCATGAGTCACAGAGGCTGGCCAACATCGTCCCCATGGCTATTCCTCACAAAACCAGCAGGGATGTCACCTTCCAGGGCTATTTTATCAAAGGGGTCAGTTGCCCGTGTCAGTCCAAATCTACACATTTGTTGTGCTTCTCGGACACCACTTGAGAGCAGTGCTTTGGTTCAGAGACTTCACATGATACACTCCACTTTCTTCCTTCGCCTACAGGGGACGACTGTGTTACCTCTCCTCACTTCCGTCCTGTATGATGAGAGCGAGTGGGAGAGACCGCACACCTTCAACCCTTCACACTTCCTGGATGAGGATGGCAAATTTATCAGGAGAGACGCCTTCATACCCTTTTCAGCAGGTAAAACAGCTTAATTGGCATCTTCTCTGTAGATGTTTAACAATTTTGAAGATATGGTCCCAATTTCGCAACTTGTTTGTTCTTGCAGGTCGCAGGGCTTGTCTCGGAGAAAGTCTGGCCAGGATGGAGCTCTTTCTCTTCTTCACCTCTCTCCTCCAGCGCTTTCGTTTCACTCCTCCACCCGGAGTCACAGAGGATGAACTGGATCTCACACCAGTCGTGGGCTTCACTCTCACCCCCACACCTCATGAACTGTGCGCCGTCATTCGCCACTGATCGAGAGAGTTGCAACTTCGGTAGTAAAGTGAAAGTACAGAAATGTGTGCAATGAGGTAAATGTAAAGTAAAAAGGGCCAGTATATGCATAACACCTTGTGAAATGCCAATCGTGCAAAGCTAATTTCGTGGAGTCCAAGAATAAAAATTGGGGTGGGAATGGAGCATATTATGTTGCTTTTAACAAAACAAATCAAACTGCATCCACAATGTACCATATAAAAAAATTTTTGTATTGAAATGGAAATGACTCCTGTTCATATGCTTGTTGCCTAATTTTAGTTCGACCCAGATTTACTTACCCATACATAGGACAACAGAGTCCTTACCTGCATTTGACCAGTTTGGTTTACTGCTACTGTTACAATGTCTAGTAATAATGATATGATAATGTTGGAATGAAATCGTATTCAAGAACATGTATACCTGCAGGTATCACTTTGCTACCAACACAACTCTTGTATTCATTCCAGAAATATGCAGTTTTTGTCTTTGTCAAACAGCAAAACTGGTTTCTGTAGCGGGGGGTATTCAACAAGGACCTCTAAATTAAACTGGCTTCTGCTAATGTTTACTGACAGGAGGAGAGCTCAGAGGTTGCATTTGAACTTTTGGGATTAAAAAGTGGATTCTGTTTCTGTTGTCAAACTTTTGTCAAAGTTGTCAAAGTTTTCGCATTAGGTTTAGTAACATTCGACGACTTCGCTATTATATCTGTAGCGACAAGCTATACATCACATGAAACTAACTGTTACCTAGAATACAATTATGAATTTGCTAGGTCTGAACATTGCCGGAAATGTCTGGGATAATGTAAATACACAGCTCAACAACATATATAACAAAGGACTAGTCGATTATAACATTTTAATGCAGAATATTTGATCTTTAACTCAAACCATCTTTTCCAAAGCCTAACCTCGTACTTTTGTAATGAGGACACACAAACAAAATATGAAGATGAGCCGAAGGAGTCGTTGTGTTTAAAGGGGAAAGACCAGCTGGTAATCCACTCACCATTGCAAGCAACGTGCCAGCGCTCATTTATAAATGATCCGTAGGCCACTTGCATAGGTTATGGTGTCGTCTCTGCGTAGAGCCAATAAATAATTATAAAGCATAAGATAAATTTGACATGTTGTTTTTGTTTTACTTTTTTTTAGACTCGGTCATTTCTCTTTGCCCGTGTGTATCGCGTTCAGATTCAGATTCAGATTCAGAATACTTTATTAATCCCCGGGGGGGATTTGTTTTTGTATCAGATGCTCCATGCAAAGTGAAAAAAGAAATATAGCATGAATAGTTAAGACACAAACACTGTTCTGTTGATGACCTTAAACTTGTCTTGTGGGGCGACATTTCCAGGGCAAGCCTTCATGTGGAGCAGACATTCACTATATTAACAAGCCAAAAAGGTCTGCAACTGCTGGTAAAGACGTGTACAACTATGAAGACACCAAACGACTGTTAACCGATACAGGTGACCTACATTTTAACCTATAATTATCTGTACCCGGAATCAGAGATGCTATGGCATTAACACTGTGGTCTATGAGGCTGTTGTTTGAGTTCAGGTTTACTGAACTAAATGACAGGTCAAACCTGTTGGATGAGTCTTTGTGTTGAAACATGACTTGCCTCACTCATGTGACTTAGCTCTCAGAGGGGCCCAGAGGAGCCCAAAGGGGCGGGGAGACAATTAGTAATCCTGTAGCACAGCCAGAAGCACATTCCAGGTTTTGTTGTCTAAGTGAGTACATAGTGATCTAGTAGCAAGGCTCAGTCAGATACCACGGTCAACAGCAGCCAAAATGTCTCTTTTGGGGGATTTTGTTGTCTTTCTCTTCTCCGCTCCCACTACTCTGTTGGGGACCGTTGCTCTCCTGCTCATCATCCATCTTCTCTCCAATGGTTTCATCAGCCAGAAAATCGAGGAGCCTCCAGGACCGTGGCCTCTTCCCCTGCTTGGCAACTTGATGCAGCTTGATCTCAAGAGACCCTACAAAACCCTCTGCGAGGTGGAGTTTAGCACTCTTGACGCACAGCAACACCATTTTGTAAACACGCAGATCTCGAACATATTCTGCAAAATGCTTTGCTTATTTCCAGCTCTCAAAGAAATATGGGTCTGTATTTACGGTGTACTTTGGAACCAATAAAGTGGTGGTCCTGGCTGGATACAAGGCTGTTAAAGAGGCTCTGGTCAGCAATGCAGAAGAGTTTGGAGAAAGAGACATCGCCCCTATCTTTTATGACATTAATGAAGGTCATGGTATGTTCTTCTTTTATATTAATTTTACATATTAGCACATTAGGGAAATAATGTAAAGAGTTATAAAACGAAATAATGTTGTAATTGTCATCTCTTTGATTTAACACTGTTTTTATGCCTGTGCGTTGAGATCTGTGTAGGCAGGAATTTGACCAGTGCACGGAGGCATACAACTAGTTATTATCCGCTCCAGTGTTCAGTCTTTTACCTCTTCGTTTGTTTTGCTTTCATCTGACTCATTGATGAGCACAATTATCAGTGCAGTACACGCCAAGCACAGATTGACTTTCACTCACATGTCATGTTTGACAGGGATTCTGTTTGCAAATGGAGAAGTGTGGAAGGAGATGAGACGTTTTGCCCTCACCACCCTGAGAGACTTTGGGATGGGCAAAAGGATGGCTGAGGATAAAATCTTGGAGGAATGCCGCCATCTGATCCAAATGTTTGAAGAGCATAAAGGTATGGAGTCATTATACGGAGTGAAAAGGTGTTCTGATTGAAAATTACAGATGATGTCAGTGTCTGGTCATGATGCTTGATTGATCTTTCCTCCAGGTGGTCTATTATTTTCCACATCAGGGCACAGGGTGTGCTCAAATAATCAAACTTTTTAAAGAAATATATTCATAGCCATGTCTATATTTTCAACATTTGCACTTGCTCGTGTTGTAGTCTTTATACTTTAATAAATTGTCACTACCACGTTACAGGGAATCCATTTGATACGACATGTCCGATCAACTATGCAACATCCAATATCATCTCTGCCATTGTGTATGGAAGTAGGTTTGAATACAGTGACCCAAGATTCAAAAACCTGGTCGCAAGAGCCAACGAGAGCATACGCATTGCTGGCTCAGCACAAATCCAGGTAAACTTTATATTTGGTTTTTGAATTGGTGCTAATTATTAATAATAATAATAAGAAGAAGAAGAACAAGAATGATAATAAAAATAATGAGTAAGAGTCTCTAGGGAAGCGAGGGTGGGAGCTGCAATGAAGACGGCCCTGTTCCCCTTGGTTCGGTGTTTAGTCCTGAACGGGGGTCAGGAGGTTAGTGTCAGCAGACTTGAAGATGTGGGTGAGAGTGCACTGGAGGAAAGTGCTCAGTCTGGCAGGGAGGAGCCAGGTTGTGGCGGGCTTTAGAGGTGATGAGGAGGAGTTTGAATTGGATACAATGGGGGATGGGGAGCCAGCGGAGGTTATAAAGGACAGGGGTGGTGTGGTCACAGGTACATGAGTGGGTGACCAGGTGTGCCGCAGAGTTCTAGGTATACTGGAGTTTCTCAAGGATTTTGGAGGATGTTCTATATGGTAAATACAGACCTGAAGTAATGATTGCGTGGATTAGAGTTTTACAGCTGAGAGGGAATGGGATGGACAGAGACGGACAATGATTTAGAGGTGGAAAAAGTTAATTTGTTACTGTTTAAATTGAGGAAGTTGGTTTGGAGCCAGGAATGTATTGCAAGAGTAGATTGAGTGGTAGAGGCGATTGCTTTGGTGGAGACATATAGTTGGATGTCATCAGCAAAGAAGCAGAGCTGAAGTCCATCAAGACAAATTATGTGGGGGGGGGTTGAAAAGGAGGGGGCCGAGAACTGAACCTTGGGGAACACCTTCGGAGAGGGGAGCCGGATGTTGAAAACGGTTTCGTGGCGTCAGAGAAGGATGGAATGGTTGATGTTGAGGGTCTGTTGATGATGTGTCAAATGTTGCTTTCAAGAGGATACCCCCCGTGATAATTTAACAGTAACTGACTAATTTCATTGGGCAAAGATTGTGCACAATCTGATATAGCCGTGTTGGATCATCATCAAATTTTTATCATAGCTTTGCATCCCAGGAAAAGGACCTGAAAAATACTAAGAGCCAAACCATCAACTTTTCAAAAACCTCACCAAGTATTGTTGTTGCCTCAAACGAAAAACAAAGGAAACTTTGTGGTAAAACAATTACGATATGCTTTGAACAGCACATGAACCTCAGACTCCTGGGCGAAGGTCCTCGGCTAAAAAACTTTTAGCCGTAACAGCTTGGTCCAAGTATGTAAGTCTGGTCCAATTTTTACTCAGTTTCAATGATGGTCCTCTTTGTAGCAACTCATCTTCTTCCTCAGGCTCGATCTCCTGTAGTGGAGAGGCCATAAATCTTTTCACTGCTATGCAGAAGACACGGGGATCTACCTCCCCCTAGAGCCTTATAAATCTAATGGACCTCAATAACTGATTTCTCCACAACAAATCCTGGAGGGCTGAAAACTTTCTTCAGCACAAGTTGCTTTGTTTCTGTCACAGCATTTGATCAACTGTATCCTTCCTCATCATGCCCCCCACCCCTTAGAGTTTGACAAGCAAATCAATCTGATAATAACCACTCATGTGATGGGAAATGTAATTGTCTTCAGTAATCTTTGTTGTTTTTTTACTGGTGTGTTGCAGGTTTACAATATGTGTCCCAGGCTGGTCACTTGGATCAAAAATCGGCAGCAAATGTTAAATAATCGTGACGCGACTGTCAAAGATGTCAAAGAGTTAATCAAGCATCTGAAAGAGACGCTGAACCCGAACATGTGCAGAGGACTTGTGGACTGTTTTTTGATTCGGCAGCAGAAAGAAGAGGTAAGACTTTTGATCTTTTGTGTTTCGCAACAACAATGTTGCAAATGTCTATTTTATAATATGTGGTCGCTCTTTCCCTTAGGAATCTTTTGTCATGGACTCTCACTTCAATGAAACGAACTTGATATACACAGTGACCAACCTGTTTGGAGCTGGTACTGACACTACAGCAGCGACATTGAGATGGGGTTTGCTGCTCATGGCCAAAAATCCACATATACAAGGTGAGAGAGGAGAGGAGGCTTGTTAATTTATGTTTTTCCCTCTCCTCTTGCACAACCGTGATATTGACGTGGTATGGATAGAAATGTTTCAACAGCTTTTGGATTGCCACGACTTTATCTTTTAACCTTTGTCTTAAAATGTGGTTAATGACTGATGTGATGGCGTAAGTAAATACGCCCAGGAGAGAGGCAGTCATTTTAAATGGAGCCATCTTGGCCTGGAGAGGTCAGTCTTGTTTTGGTTACGGAGAAAATAACATCCATTGAGGTCTCAGACTGCAAATTGGATTGGTTCTATTTTATTTATTTATTTTGTCTGTTTCTGCTTGGAAGATACTGAGTTATTGAAAAACTCAATTTCAGTGCTATTTGATAATTTTGTATAGTTTATTTCAAAAATGGACTGTTCCTATATTTTTCGACTACGCCATTGTTTTTGAATGTTTCAAGGAGTTGTGTAAATACCAGCGAAAACTGAGGACCATCCAAACAGCCTGTGTTTGGTGATAGTCAGCATATTAGCATGCTATACTAAAGTGATGAACAAGGTAAACCTGCTCAACTTCGCCACCTCGGTCGTTGTGAACAAGCGTGCGGATTATGCCGACATTAGCGTTTAGCTCAAAGCTAAAACTGTGCCAAAGAGCAGCTTCACAGAGCTGCCTTGAAGAATGAATGCAGACATTTTTAATCTATTATTTCTGTGTGTTCAGACCAGGTTCAAGAGGAGCTGAGCAGGGTGGTAGGGAGCCGTCACGTCCGGGTAGATGACAGGAAGAATCTGCCGTATGTGGAGGCCGTCATCCATGAGATACAGAGACTGGCCAACATTGTTCCAATGGCTATTCCTCATAAAACCAGCCGAGACGTCACCTTCCAGGGCTACTTTATCAAAAAGGTTTGGGTGCTTCAGAATCTGGTTCAGAATCAGTTTTCAAAGATACCCTACCCTTAACCCTAACCCTGCTCTTGTCTTTTGCCTACAGGGGACGACTGTGTTTCCTCTTCTGACTTCTGTCCTGTATGATGAGAGCGAGTGGGAGAGCCCGCACACCTTCAACCCTTCACACTTCCTGGATAAGGATGGTAAATTCATCAGGAGAGACGCTTTCATGCCCTTCTCCGCAGGTACAACAACTTCATTAACTTGTCCTCGACAGATATTTTCACAACTGCGAACACATGATCCAGATTTTGCAACTCTTCGTCCTTGCAGGTCGCAGGGTGTGTCTCGGAGAAAGTCTGGCCAGGATGGAGCTCTTTCTGTTCTTCGCCTCTCTCCTCCAGCGCTTTCGTTTCACTCCTCCACCCGGAGTCACAGAGGATGAACTGGATCTCACACCCGCTGTGGGCTTCACCATCAGCCCTTCACCTCACAAGCTCTGTGCCGTGAGTCGCCAGTGAAGAAGGGTTTGGTTTCTCATGCTGCAAGATGCAGCAAAAATCCTGTCATTTCAACATCTGTAAGATGACTTCTGTTTAATCTTAATGAGTGTGTGTGCTCTGAAACAGTACAGAGAGTAAAGAGCGGTGTAAAAGTGTAATCTTGTTAGTAATCTGATTTTTTCTGTAATCTAATTAGATCCTTTTTTTCTGTAACTTGAATGGAATACAGTTACATGTTAACAGTACATGTATTCGGTTGATTTCAGAACCTGCTATTATATATATTTTATACCTTACAAAAATAAAGGGATCTTTGATTTTGCACAGTGTGCTCTCCATTATTTCTCGAGGAGTACTCAATAATTCTAGAAGGACTTTCTTTGGTGTTTTTCTGACGCAAAAACACAAAAGTTAAAGTGAGGCAGAGGATTCACTAAGCCAAAAATATACGCCTGCTTTAAACGTGATGATTTGGCCATTTGTTCTCCTCACAGAGCTAATAGTCCTGTGGGGGGATGGCATACAGGCCGCTGCAGGGACGAAAAAGGCTGAAGTACTTTGATCTTTACCTTTACAGTTGACCTGCTGTGGCGTTACGAACCGACACAACAAGTCTACACCTTCCTGTATAATCAAAGGTGTGAAATGAGACCAGGTTCTGTTATTCGCCTCCATTTGCATAGAGCATTATTTAATTTAAAAAGTATAGCGATACATATACAGTTGACAAGGTCAGTTGGTACAGTACAGTACACAATCACAATGATGTAAATTCCCTTTTTTTTTGTTAAATATACGGTACACTGTATTTCAGCACAACTCAAAACCTTCAATTATCAGCAGCGCAAACCTTTTCACCGTTCCTCAAACGACGGATCTAACATTGCAATTGATTCAAGTCATACAAGTAATGAGACAAAAATTGTGCAAGTACACAAACAAATGTAACAAAATGTCAAAATTCAGATCAATAAGCCACATGTCCGTGTCTTTCTGGAATGTCAGTCTCTACTTCATTTTTTTTTTTTGTTGCCCTCACACACATCTGGTGACATGAAGAAAGTGCCGTAAATCACATGTAGTCGTTAACAAAGCTGATTACTGAGTGCTTTTTCGCTTTTCGTGTAAGACAGTAAGTACATTCATCTCACTCCTGTGAAGCCAGAGTGATTCTTTCGACAGTAGGAATGTCATTTGCTCGGCCAATTTACCCTGGATTATGATATTGATCTCCACCGTGGTTAAAAAGCAGGAAAATGATGTTATTCAGTATATTCCTACAGAATAAACAAATGTTTTTGACAAGTTCTCTGGCTCGGGGGAATGTGACTGATTGGGCATGCTCTGAAATGAGGCTCATAGTAGCACATCCAAATGACAGAGGAACAAACATTGCGCTGATCATTCTTCCTCAAAAAAGGCATCGATTTGTACGCAGAGGACTTGTGTTCAACCATCCAAACCACTGCTGGGGCCTTTTTTTTTAATCACATTCCCTGGCGTTCCCTGAAGGAGCATCACTAAGGAGGGTTTGTCCGCTGCACAATAACAATCTCTTGGTGGTTTTTTTTTACATTTAAGGACTATCATACCATCGTTTTGATATAGACAGAATTGAATTCAGGGCTCGTGTGTTGCCATACACTCTCGCACACACACTCACACATTTATAAACACTCTCACACGCACACGTGTACCGAGTGAAATGCAGAGCTGCAACGCATAAGAAAGAAAGAAAAAAACAACAACAAATGTACAAAAACCACCTTAAGAGGTCATTGCAGTCTTGTTGTTTTAGGCCCAAACAAACCACATGCAGTCAGAAACTAAAAGAGTCAAGACCTCCCATTTTTACCGCATTACACACCGATCATGATTTCTATCTAAACAGCTTCTGTCAAAGCTATAATGGCTGGATATTCACATGGTAGCACGCTGTTACTGTTACTGTTACTGTTACTGTTACTCATTTGGCAGCAAAAACAGAATCATTGGTCCACAAGACCTGAACAATGGTGGCATACTAAATGTACCCGGACCGGACTACATGTTCTCCGAGGATTAATCTTCAATAAGGACGGATCATCTTCGAGCAGCTCTCTGCTCTCTCAGCGTCATGCACTCTGTACATCGTATTCTACGCATGCATTCGTTAATGTGCCCAAAACAGTCTTTTAAATGGGTGTAATCATCTGCTCTGGTCTGAATAAGTAAGTGTTTCTTTTTTTTTTTTTTTTTTAGTACCAAGAACACATCACGTTATTTACATCTGGCAACAACATTAAGAGGCTCTTAAGGATAACCAGGCATTTTGTATAGGGCGGTATAAAGAAACAAAGAACCCTCATTTGTTAGATAAGGCGCAAAAGGTGTGCAACGATTTCATAAATGTATCAAATGGAGTGGTTCATTCTCTGATCACACACAAAAAAAAGCACAACATAATCAAGTAATAAAATAAGATCATAAATAACAAAAAGACGAGCAGTACACACACACAAATAAACCCTGTCACACACAGTTAAGAGTAGTGGTAGTATCTGATGAGTGGTATCATTGTCTTTGACCTCGCTAATAAAAAGGTGCAATACTCAAGAGTTCATTACTTGGTGTAATCAACATCCCAACACTTCTCAGTTCTCTCCTCCGTTCTCGTCACAGAACAACGACAACAACAACGGCATGAATGACCCGACAAAGACACACCGACGTGATGAAGTAGTAGAAATGCTGAAGTTGGATGCGACTGGCCCTTGTGTTTGTGTGTGTGTGTTTGTTGGTGGTTAAGGTAAAAATGGAGCTGGAGATTAACCACGCTCTGCTCCAGCCTGTGTACAACAGCTGCTGTGCAACCGAGGCAAGTCCAGGTACGCAGGTCCAACGCACCCGCAGAGGTGGATGATGGATGGACGGACGGACTCCTCGCTCCGCTCACTTCCTCGCGCTCTCTGTGCAGTGCTGGAACTGGGCAAAACTGAGGAAAACCTGCTCCAGTGATATCTGGCTCACGCAGTAGTCTTCGATGCGGTATTTCTCTTTGGCCGCCTCCAAAGTGCCAAACACCTTAGTGGGAGAGGAGAACGGGGATTGAGGGGATATGGAAAAGTGTGACATCAATGCCAAGAATACACATGAAGATACATGCTGCATCTTTTGGGCACTAAAAAAAACAAAACAAACAGGCCTAAGAATACTTTATTCCTAGGTAATCCTAAACTGATTGATTTGCCAGGGACCGGAATTGATCTGTTTTCAGCACGAATGGCCATGAATCCACCAGACTCCATCAGACATGGAGCCAGGTTAAACAAACACTGGGATTCAGTGTACACAATGTAATTTTCCATTAAAGAAAACTTACAAAAAATGTTTGTGTATGCTGTCAATTTAAGTTCTGACAACAAAAGAAAAATCGCAAATTGGCAGGTCCAGAATAAAGCGAAACAGGAATGGGCCAGACTGCCTCCTTTCACCGTCCACATGTTAAACTATATAAATCAGGATTACTCCTAATATCGTATCAAGATGAAAGAAATGTTTAGGTTAAGGAAGGAGACTAGAAAGCACTTTACAGCCAAACTTCTTTATCTAAACGTTACAGTGTGTCATATTATCCACTAGAGGGAGCTCTAATACAGCACAAGTGCATACATGTACTGTACTTCTGTATAAAATCACCTACCTGGGCCCAGGTAAGTGTTTTGTCAGTCAGATGGTAGTGCACCATTCCCTGGTGCTCGTCCTTCAGTTGACTTCCTGCAGTGGGAGAAAGTTTACACATTATATTTGCTTTGTTATTCTTTTACAGTTTCAGATGACTACTACAGCAAAAGACACTCTTATCTAGAGGTTAAATAAAGTGCAGAAAAAACATGGACAAATAGATTTATCTAGTTATTATCTGACACATAACTAGTTTTAGTCATCTTGATATTTACATCATAAATGAAACACTGTGTGCCTCTAACCTGGGAAGGTACTTTCGATGAAGTCTTTGAATAGCTGCAGGTCGCTGTCCTCCAGCTCGGCCTCTATGTGAACTTTAGCCAGCAGAGTGTAGCCGCTGCCGAACTTGCTCTTCAGGTGTTGGGGGCTCCCGAGGCACTTGAACTGACCGTTGACCATCACTGCCAGCCTGGTGCACAGGGCCTCACACTCCTCCATGCTGTTGAGGGAACATATCAGGGTATCACATCATGTATACAATTTACTGTGTCTATTTTCTTTTAAAGGGTAACGCCAACAAATGTAAGCATTAGTGTGTTTACTGGTCATGGGGAGTACTTTAGTACTGGTAGTAAGGGTAGTAGTATAAAGTCTTTCGTGCCTCCAGAAGAAGATGCATCACAGGTTTTATATGTGTTTTATATGAGTTTAGTGCTGTACTTAAGTAGAATTTTGGGGTACTTTTGTTACCATGTGCTATGCTACTTTATAGTTCGACTTTGCTGAAAACATGTGACAGATCACATTGTTCACCAGCTGTTCCCAATCCCTTTGGCTGTGACCTTTCAAAATGTTTCATGTGTCAGATCTCTGAGTTGTAAGGTGCTCAACCACAGAGACATTAATCTCGAAGCTTTCATAGAAGATTTCATTTAATAAAACTGCACTGGGTTGAACTTTCTGACATTTCACCAAAATACAAAGATTAGAGGGAAGTCGTACAACTTTTCAGAAGAAATTCGTTTTTTCTTCTTTCCTTTCAATTTTACCGCATTATGACGACTTCAACATTTGATGCTCCAAGTACATTTTGCTAATAATACTATAGGGGGATATTAAGTACAAGACATTTACTGTAATGGAGTTTATTTACATTGAAGTACTATACTGCTGGAACTGTAGTAAAGCAAAGGTATAACACATATTTTAAAGCTCACCTATGAGAAGTGATGATTATGGCCTTGCCAGACTCTCGTGTGCGTGTAACAGCGTCCCACAGCAGCCTCCTGGCCACAGGGTCCATCCCGGTCGAGGGCTCATCCAGGAATATGACCGGAGGCCCACCGATCAGAGCGATCCCCGCACTCAGCTTCCGCTTGTTACCGCCACTGCGTGTGTTGAAAGTCAGATAATATTACCACACACACACACTTGCTCAAGAAAAATGAATAGTAATGTGAACCGTACGGCAACAAAAGAATGAGGAACGGCTCAGATTTTCTTCCACGTACCTGTAGCTGCGGACCAGTTTATCAGCATGAGGCTCCAGCAGCAGCGACCTCAGGACATTCTCCACGCAGCCAGACACATACTTCTCTGGTATTCCTCTCAGCCTGGCATACATACTCAGAGTTTCTCTTCCTGTCATGTGGTCCAACACGGCGTCAAACTGAGGGCAGTACCCGATGCGCTGCTGCACCTGCAAACCGGAGATAAGTGTCTTCTTTCAAACCTCGGCCTTTTGAACGCAGCGCGGCTCTCCACATTATACATTCAGCGCACTGAAATCCCAAAGTCTAGCCACTGAAATCGACTTATCTTTGAATGAAATGCCCTCCCTCTTTGCTCTCACCTTCTTAATGTCCCTCAAGATGCTGTATCCGTCAATATAGGCGTCCCCAGAGGTAACGCTCTCGTCACCTGTCAGCATCTTAAAGGTTGTGGTCTTGCCTGCTCCATTGAAGCCCAGGAGGCCGAAGCACTCTCCTTTTCCTACTGCTAGAGACAGCCTGTCCACAGCCAGAAGATTCTGCCCGCTGCTGTACACCTGAGAGGGAGAGATAATGGTGGGTCTGTGCCATCTTGTCATTATCTCACAAAGGCAGAAATATTTCAGCACTGACAGACGCATAAAGACATTGGGACCCATGCGCACGTACCTTGCTGAGCTCCTGCAGTATGAGGGGGCTGCCGACCATAGACTCCACTACCGGCTGGCACTCCAGGACCCTCTTCCTCTCGTCAGCCACATCCCTGTCTTCTGGAGTCAGGGCTGCATCCTCTATCAGAGGTAACTAACACACAAAAAGTAAGAGATTAACCCCTCAAAGTTAAGTATTACTCAGACTTTGATATAGTTTGTCATAGTTTACTTTGATATAGTAGCTTACATGGGGGTAAAATAATACAACCACTTCATAAACAAGATGACAACTCTCTTTATAAAAGCATTTAGGGCTGCAACCCACAATAATTGTAGTCATTGTTTAATCTAATATTGTTTTCTCAATAAGATACATTTTCTGCCACTAGGGGTCTCTTACTCAAAACAGCTTTCTAGCTTCAAACAGTGCTTCAGACCAAGTTTATATCATTACCTTATCAAAATTGTAAATGTTACCTTTTGGAGTTTTAATTTATTATTTATAAATCTTATTTACATAGCGCCCCTTATATATCTGTTCCAAGCCAAAAGCAGCATTTTATTATAACTTGTTTCGTTTGAAAAACTGTCTAAACTCAAAGATATTCAATAAATATCTTATATCACATAAAACAAGACAAAGCCTCACAACTGAGAAGATAAAAACAAATGTTGTGGCATTTTGGCTTGAAAAACGGAGCAGGATTAGCTTTCTGTTTCGGTGTCGCAGTTTCACAAGAGTGTTTTCTGAAATCAGCTGGAGGAGTTTTAGTCTTTTAGATGAGATACGCAACACTTAAATCCCTTTATTGACGTCGATGTGCTGATGAATGCAGAGGTGGTAATAGATCTTAGAGGTGGGAAGAGGCTCAAGTAACAACACCTCGTTGCCTCTTCTGTCTGATGAAGAGCAGCTGTTCACTCTGGTTTCATTATGGAGTGAGTGATATTTGAAATGAGCAGGAAAAACTGGTTGGCATATTTATCAATATTGAGTTCATCTAATTCAAGATTATTACACTTCATATGATACAAAAAGAAATCAACAGATGACAGAAGATGAATTAGCTTCTTTGGTGCCCTGTTATTAGTCTCATGCTGCATGGAAAGCTCACAAATCAAAGTGTTAATTGCCAAAGCTCTTTTAATGAGCGACATATGCTGCCAACTGGCATTCAACCCAGTCTGAAGCAACCCAGTTGCAGTGTTTCTCACCGTGGCTCAGTTACTTAAGAGTTATGTTTCCTCTTTATGAAGTGTTTACACCATTTTCCATTCCCCGCACATCTAATATCATCTGATGATCAGAGACTTCAACCGTGACTCGAGTTGTCTTCGGAGATTTCTCTTTTTTTTTCCCCACTTCTGTCAGTGGAAGTCTGAGCATTTTCAACCACACTTGAAAAAAAAAAGAAAAGCTTCCCAGGGAGACCTCCTTCACAGTGCAAGACGACAAACGTGGCATTGTTCACAGCTCCCACAATTCCCCTACCTGTTTGCGTCTCCTGCCCAGGGAGGCGAGGAGTCGGCGGAGAGTGCGGACACACTGCAGCTCGATGACGAACAGCAGAATAATGAACACTACACCCTGCACTGAGAAGGCCACGAGGAAGCGTCCCACGCCAGGCTCCGACATGGAGAAGTAGTTTGGCTGGTACGTGATGTCTGGAACCAGAAGAAAACTTGAGTTATGCCACGTGAATAATGAGAATAAATATAAACTGGATTAAGATCAATAAAACTTTAGTGAAACCGAAATTATAGAAACAGAATTACACTAACATTATGACTCATCATTATAATTATATTGTCTAGAAATGTATCCATCACATATTAAATGGTGAATTCAGGTAGTAAACCATTTTGTTATTCTTTTATTCTGTGACATTTATGCAGTACTTACTTAAGATCTTGCACACTGCTTCGGTGATGGGACTGGAGGGGCAAAAAGAGAGGAATTCATAGTTCTGGTAGAACTGGCTGAAGGACATGCCCAGGCAATAGTTCGGGAAGATCAGGAACACTTTATCCAGTAAGTGCGACAGGTGCTGCAGCTTCAGTTCTGGAGAAGGAATTCATAAGGCCATCAAGAGAGATGATAAGGAAATTATTTTCTATTCCAACATTTCCACCCACGTTTCCAGAACACAACTGGCTTCCCACCAACAAATACTGCATATTTGTATTATTGAGGGACTCAGCCAAGCCAGAACCACTCATGCTGGGAACTGAAACCAGCTGTAACTGTTCCTTATCAGCAACTGTATTTTAAAACAGCCGGTCTAAAAAATGTGGAGCTGTCTTAAAAATCAGCATCGTCTTCATGTTCAAGCCGATATGGTAATTTGAGACACTTAAAAAAGTCTGCCAGTGATGTACACCAGGGTCTACCTCTCACCTGGGATGGTCATGATGGTGACGGCCAGAAAGGTCGCCGTGCCACTGATCATGTTGAAGATGGTGAGGCGCGTGTAGGCAGTAGCGGCAGAGGAGAAGAGGAAGCTGAGCAGATACATAAGAGGAATCACAGCCCAGCCGTACAGCAGCAGCATCAACAGCACATCTACCAGGTGGTTTTTGTCTACAAAGGCCTTGACTCCGAATGCCTGAAATACCACCTAAAAGCATAAAACAACACAACAATTTCATCCAAACTTAATGCTCCGACAAGTTTCTTTACACTAAGTAATATTGGCAAGTCAATACTGACCAGCATGAGGAGACAGGGCAGCAGGAAGTTGACCAGGTCCCACAGAAGGGCAGAAAACCAGAAGTTTGACAGGTAGACACCGCTGACCTGCTGCACATGCTTGGACTTGATAGAGGACTCGGTTACGAGCAGCAGGGCAAAGGTGCTGGACAGGGAGGCCATACCGTACATCAGGTTGATGGCGATGGCAAAGCCTGTCTTTCCCCTACAGATGGGGGAGAGAATGAGACGGTTAGGAGGAAAAATGAGGCTGATGACAGGAAACTAAAGAGAAATGGTCCAAAGAAAAGGTGAAGAAGTTTCTTCTCGCCGGAATAAATGGTTTAATGTATCATCACATAAATGTGCCGCCTGTCACTCCAAACAAATAGTGGGTAGCATATCACCAGAGTAACTGCTAACTGTTATTAACTGTAACTGTCGCTAGCTAGCTAGCACGTGTATTAGCTGACGTGGAGCTCAGAGCAATACTTCCCACCCTCCCCTCCACTCACTCTGTGAGCTGACTCCGGGCCATCTCAGACAGGTTTCGCGGCATGGGGTAATTGCCCGTCTCGATGGAAGCGTTCGGCCCCGCTAGAAGCTTCCACAGAGCGTTGTCCACCATCATGAGGGCGGTTGCTGGTGTATGGTAGCCCTCATTATTGAAGTATCCCGTTGCTTCTGCAAACTGGCTGCTGCTGCCCCGGAAAGCAGCACCCACCACACAGCGCTCATTAAAGCTGCCGCCCTCCTCCTCTGCCTTGGTCAGGATGTAATCTGTAATGTCTGATGGGAAGCAGAAAGAAAGGGGGCATACGGTGAGTAAATACTCAGCTGAGCAGTCGATTCGCGGTCCTGTGTCTTTCACTCGGTTTACCTGTGATGTTGACGAGCTCGCCAAGCTGGGCAGAGAGCACTGAGCCGTATGTGTTCGCCCAGACAGAAGCCAGGGGACCCGGCTCCAGCTGCAGAGCCACAGGGACATTGGTAGGACCGTAGCGGCTGAGGTCCAGCTTCAGCTGAGGGGCATCCTGGTGGTTGGGTAAGGTGCGTGCCACAACTAAGGCCACAACTGTGAAGACCAAAGGGACCAGGAACTGAGCCACCATCACCTTCCAGTTTCTCCAGCTGTACAGCGCCCTCTTCAGAAACATGGCATAGAACTGCTGCAGGTAGAGTCTGACCTGATGGGAAAGGAAAGGAAACGTGTGAGAACCCGTGTATGTGGAAAACACGATGAGCCTCAGTTTGCTTCCCCTCAATCTCACCCCGGTGTTCAGCTTGATGTTGGAGCAGTCCTCTGAGATGAGCGTGCCGCTGTCCGTGAAGTCGGTGACATCGGTCATGCCGCTGATGCTGCTGGCGTCATCTGTGGTCCAGTCGTGGGAGCGTCTCTCATGTTGGTACTGCAGGGCTGGCAGCTGGATTGCCTGGATGTCCAAACTGGAATCCACCAGCTTCCCAACTCTGACCACACAAATCAGTCTGCGGTTAGCCAAAAGGACATCACACTGCACAGAGATCTTTAGTGGCCACGCTTGTTTGGAGCTTTCGCAATGCTGCACTGCTTTGAAGTGGTTTTGCTGATTCTTCTGGTTACTGGACGCTTATTTCTGGGAATGAACTTTATTGATCAGTTAGTCTAACCAAAACCATAATCTGTAGTCGATTTAAAAACCATGATAACAAACCTCACTGCTCCGCGTTGTAGCTGATTTTCTTTTGTGTTTTGTTCTGCTGTTTTTCCATTCTTGTTCGTCTCAGGTAAAGACCAGTACACAGTACTTATGATAATGTAATCCTGAATGTTAAGATGGCAGGAGTTTTACTAGCTGACTGTCAAATCGTTTTACTTGGCGGCAAAATCCTGAACACCAGATGAGAGTTAAATGATCAAATCTTCAAACCGCAGCCTCTCCTGGTGTCAGGTTTGGTGTTTGGTGTGTGGTGGCCAGAACACTATTAAATAATGGAGCCTGTTGTGATGTCACACACTAGTGCTAGTAGAAGTAGCATGCAGTGTTAGCAGTCCGCAGTGGAAGTGCACTCGAGCTTGTTGCCACAGATACGAGTCCACAGGGAGGCAGAAATAACGGCTCAATGTGCAGCAGGCAGCTTGGACCGAGACGTGTGAGCGAGGGCGAACATATCAGCCATCGCGCTGGCTTGTTTCATTTTATGCTACAGGTGTGGTTAAATGTAGATGTCATGTTTCATGATCTACCTGAGGAAAACCTCTTCCATAGTGGTTACTGAAGCTCCGTAGCTGGCGATGCCCAGCTCGTCCCTGTTCATCTCCAGCTCTGCAAACAGCAGCTCAAACCTGCACCAAGGAAACAGATCGAACAAATAACATATCACAGTATGAGCTCTTGATGAGTGTAAAGGTGCAAAATTTCACTCCTTATCACTCTGTTTGTAATACAAATGGATGGAATCTGTTGTAGCTTTAATTATGCCTTAAATCGAATCCTGGAGCAGTTCTAAGTGCCACGGTGGAGTCAAAGTCCAATTTGTGGAGGGAAAAATATTGATTTTCTGACTATAAAAAGAACATAAAAACAAGGTAAAAGGTGAAGTGGCTATAAAAGGGGGAAAAAACCTGGAGGGAGAGAGAAATTACAGGCAATAGCAAAGTAAGAGATTTCCATTTTTGTGTATTATTCCGGGTAAAGAAAAAAAGAAAGAGGTTCAGCAGGTGTCCCTTCTGGTCAATGGTCTTTCTCGCCTTGAAGCCAATTTACACTTTCCACGGTTATTGTTCTGCTTAAGAGCCAAGATCTGCATGACTCACCTGCTGGTGCTTTCTTTGGGCAGGATGTAAGAGAGCTCGGCGCCAGCACTGCTCTCCATTGTGGCATTGGGGACGTACATGTGGACAAGGCGGGTGATCTCGGACACGTTACAAAGAGCATCCTTTACTATCACCATGTGGTAGCCAGCACCTGGGGAGCACATGTTATGAACAGGCTTATATACATGGCATTTTCCTCTCAGATTGAAATCTTGCAATTTTTTGAGCCTTGCTGCAGCCATTTCCGCTCCTCTCTCCACCTACCATATTTGTTCTTCAGGAAGAGCGGCGACCCGCAGCACTGCAGCTCTCCTCCTGCCATGATGGCGATGCGGTCGCCGAGCAGGTCAGCCTCGTCCATAAAGTGCGTGGTGAGCAGGATGGTGCGACCGCGCTTCTCCCCTTGCAGAAGGTCCCAGGTGGCACGTCGAGCCGATGGGTCCATACCTGACGTGGGTTCATCCAACATCACCACCTGGGATGGATGGAGTTAGGGGGGAAGATGAGACTCTAAACTAATTTTATTTTAAACAAACATAGCATTTCTCTTACAAAAAAAAAACAACAATATAAATTATTTTCTTAATTAATTGATTAATTTTCTTTTGTTTTTTTGCCCGAAACATCTGGAGGGCTAAATAACTAACTTTTAACTAACTTTGGCCACCAGGCGCTACTTCGGGCAGCCCTGCTCTAAATAAAAATGCTTATGTGATTTAACACGTCCGTTGCGTTGTGAAATAAATAAATGCATCATAATCGTGAAACAAGGATTGTTTTTCTGAATTGTATGGCCAAAACCTATCCTAGACGAGACGTAGTTAATGTAGAAGAAGGATTGGAAAAAGGAGTGAGAGGGAATAATCCTCATGAAATTCCTAACCTTCGAGTCTCCGATGAGGGCAATGCCAATGGAGAGTTTTCTCTTCATGCCACCAGAGAGGGTCTTGGAGCGAGCCTGTCGCTTGTCCTCAAGGTTCAGGATGCGGATGATTCGGTCTACCTCATCTGGAATCTTCTCTTTGGAGTAGCCTTTCAGCTGGATATCAAGCAGATAAACACACCAAATGAGCCTTACTCTCATCCAAACACCCAGCATCTATGTGACACTAACGCGTCTTACAAAGTTGAAGAGTTGCTGTGTGAGTACCTGTGCATAGAAGAGCAGGTGCTCCCTGACAGTAAGGTTATCAAAGAGTACATCGTGCTGGGGACAGAGTCCCAGGCTGCGGCGGATCAGAGCCATGTCCTGACAAATGTCGTACCCGTTGATATAAGCCCTGCCACTGGAGGGGGGAAACAGCCCTGTAGGCACAAGCACAAAGACAATAAGGTGAGTTAAGATATGTCGGTGATGTATTACTTGCTCGTGTGCAGGTGTGTTTGACCTGCTCACCTGTCAGCATGGACAGCGTCGTGGTCTTCCCAGCACCGTTGTGTCCCAGCAGCACCGTGATCTGTCCCTCGAACATGTTCAGCGTGAGATCCCGCACAGCCTGCCGCGTCTTGTTGCTGACTCTGAATTCCTGTCGAGCGCGTAAACATTTAGCATTAGACAGTAACATTTCTGCTTCTTCGCCATCTCTTTACAGTACTTAAACATGTTAACCCTCTGCTGCTCACTTTAGCTAGGTGTTTAATCTTGATCCCCGAGACGAGTCCAGCCGGCTCTTCCTCTATAAACTCCCCTTTCAGAGCCTTTTCTGCATCCTCCTCTTCCTCTTTCTCGTTCACCAAAGCCATGCGTGGACTGCTGCACCAGTATGAGGGCTGCAGATCAGGGGATTGAGATTGTTGGAAACTGACAGTATAAAATATTTCCACAAGATGTTTTACAGAATTACAGTTAAAAATTACATCATATATTGGTATAATGAAAGCAAGGTAATTCATTACAGAATGTAATAAGGGAAGCAGAGGAACAGAATCATTCATAAAATCACAAAGAAGAGAAAGTGGGCTGACATTGTTCATGTAGACTCTATTAGAAGTGAAGTTTCCTGACCAGACCTCCCTGCGCTGAACTTCCTACGACCGACGTCAAACCACCCTTTCTACATTGTAGAAACAGCATCTCACACACACAATGGATATGAAGTGCGTCAGCATGTTATCCACACCCTGCTGGCAGTCACTTGAATTCCTGACTACTTGGAAATGGTCAAGCATGAGTTTATTTTTGTGTGTGTGTCAAGGCACGCCATTTCGTGATCACCCAGAGTTGTTATAAAGATGAACTTTATTTGCATTGGCTGGACACACTCAGACACTTCCTGTTATTCTGGCTAACTGAACCCAAAGACTTCCTCTGACTGATATTTTGTGACCTCACGCTTTCAATCCCCCCCCACAGTCACTATATCAGAGGACTTTCTTTAATCGGAGACCTTCGAGGAGACCTTGACCTTGGAACTACCTGATAGGGGCTGTAAGTGCTGAACACCAAGTACTTTAAGCATTTCATCAGATGATGATGTGTCTTTAACCACGAACCAGAATATTTGGTTTGACTTTTGTTTGAAGTTCGTTAAAGAAATATAAAACCAGACATAACTACATTACTTGTTTACACAAAGTTTAACAGGAAAATTTAAATAATGTTAAAGCAACTACAAGGAACTTTTTTTGTTGTTGTCTCTGGCGGCCCCTGTGGACACAAGTGGTGTAACTGTGCATGTGCTGCTGGAATTATCAGAATAAAAATTTCAGACAGGGAAAAAATTCATGTGAATGCACTCTCAAGACGGAAAGAGAGATAAGATTTTGGTACACAAGTTTAACATAGCAGATGAAAGTAAACGTTGGGTTGATGGTGAGTTTTATCAAAGTCATATGATTGTAGGATTAATACCTGTGTCAAATCATCTTCAGTCCCCCGCCATAAAAAACAGGCTTAATTTTATGACTCATCTGACCTGGCGAGAGCCATTTATAATAACTATATAGAAATAGTCAAATTTTCTCGCTGATGATCCTGTTTGCTTAAGAAGCTCTTATAAAAAGGCATCAGTATCAAATTATGTCAACAACCAGTTAAAAGTCCTTGTAGGACGTTAAGTAAGCAACAAATACGTTTTTAAATGTCATGTTAGCATCACGGAGAAAAAACTGTTGACAACATATGCTACTGCAAATTGTCCCTGGGAGGGGTAATTACAAAAAACCACACTGATGATTCTGTTTTTTTTTATCTGCGAGCAACTTCCCCCTTTTTTTTGGTGATCTGCAGTTAATCTTAAACATTTGCTTTACTTTCTGTTCATGCATACATCCCACTTCTGTATCTCTATTTATTTACAAACCCAGTGTTCAACCAGCTCTGAAGCTTACCAGTACAAAGAAATAAGATGGTCGAGGCACGCCGTACTCCCCGGGAAAAACCGCCTCCATGTACCAGGCCACCAATCCATAGAGCATGGAGTCAAACAGCAGCAGGCCCAACACCTGGGCCATGGAGAAGTCATCGTCCACTGTCACAGAGTCAAACAAGTTCGACCACTGGATCCCTGTTCCTATAGTGGGCAGAGGGGCCATTTTTAGAAATGCAGTTTAAAGGGAAGGAACACAGAAGTTGACCACGACCATGGACAAAATTCACTTTCCACCATAATGTCGAGTCTCACCTTTGCCTTCGAACATTCCTATGAGCTGAGATCCCATAGCCATGGCCACATTGGAGATGAGGCAGGCAGACACTTTCTGGGCATGGCTCAGTAAGTCGTAGCGGGGCCACAGGAACAAATAAGGCAAGTAGCTCAAAAAATAGATGAAGCCGCCTGCTGCTGCTGCCACATTGGCTGAAGTCAGACAGGAACAAAAGAGTGAGAGGTTGAGGGGATGCTGAACAATGGAAAAACTTGTGTAACATCAAAAAATATGCAGTCTGACACAGACAAAACAGTTAATTGTACAGTGTAACCACAGCTCTTGTCACTCTGTTAGCTTCCACGATTGACAGATAAAGTCTGTGAGTGCTGCTCAGATGAAGCATTAAGGGGGAACAAGTGTGCGATGGGGAGGAAATGCTGTTGATGAGGCACTTGAAAGACTGTCAGGGCATTTATTTGCCTCCATTTCTGAGCACCACGAGAATACCTCTCAAAAGAGCACTTGTTGCAGACAATTTGTGTGGAGATGCATTGATTGAGGACAATTTTCAGTTCCTATGAAGCACATAAGTGGGTGGGTAGAAGTAACCACACAGCTGCTCCCACAATGACAGAGGGACAGAAAAATAATCTGTCTTTGTTCAGAAAAGGGCACTGAAGGATCTTCTCTGTTGGTTTGGCGTATTTTTCTATAATAGCCGCTTTTCTATGAATCATCACGACTTAACCTTGTCAGAGTTAATTTCATTATGATCTTTGTGTCGCTGCAAGTTTATATTTATGTCTATTGTCACAACATCATGATGATAGAGCAATTGATGCAGGATTAAAGACTTAAGTGAGGCTGTCAAATGTTACAGTTTGGACAATTATTCATTAAACAGGCTGAAGGATGAAAGAGAGGGCAGGAGGAAGAGAAGACGGGCGTGTCAAGATCTGAAGAATGACACCTTCAGTACCTTGCCTCGTTATGTCAAAGCAGAATGGGAAAACTGTCTCGGCAGGTGACAGAGTTGGACATAAAAGATGATTAATGGAAAGAGAAATTCACCAAAACACAAAGGTTTTCAGTTCTCTTTTCTCTATAACTCGGGCCCTGTGGACAAAAGGCTTAATAACTAGGAAGGTTAATGATTAATGATGCATCGATTAAATGCAGTGACAAAGTTGGCCAATTAAAAATGCATCAAAAGTATCTTGTTCTTTCAAATAAAAGTCATTTGTAATACAAAAAAGACACAAAGACATTCTATAAAAGCATTTAAGCCAACTAGTGGCCTCAATTTGTGTTGGATTTTGTTGGGCTCGTTGTTGAACAGCAACAGATGGAAGCTCCCCAATTAAAATTAAGTCATTACTTTGTGTTATCTAGCTTATCATTAACGTTACTTGCTGTTTAATTTATCTGTTCGTTTAACAGATAATGCAGTCCGTTCCGATTTTATCTGGAGCAAATAAATGAAGTACTAAAATATAGAAAGCACTAACATATAAGAATAACTTCTTTAAATAAAAAAGTGTAATATGTGACACAAATGTATTTATATTAAGAAATTCTATTAGAAATATAGATGTAACAATATGTACCTCAATGTTGTATATCAATATGTGATAACTGAGAATGGTTTTCTATATAAACATATTTTATATATTGTTAAGGATCAACTATCAATGACAGTAATTGCTTAAAATTTGCAACCCTAATGGAAACACTGTGATGGCAGGTGACAGAGAACGTGACATTACTCAGTTTGATACACAAGATGATTAATGGAAAGTGAAATTTCACACAAATGTTACTTTTTTTGTCAAGTCAGCCCCTGTGGACAGAATCCTTTATTATAAGGGATCATTATGGAGGTAATGTTTCTTATGACTATAGTTGAAAAAAGCCAAAGACTACAGCAGGGCTGGCAAATCACTGAGGAAGTGCTTCTGTGCAACTGCTTTGCAACAGAATGCAAGCAACTATGTGGAAGGGCACTTGCAATCTGAGCTGCTTTGTTGGGGAGAGTTGGAAGGACACTGATGCTGATCCGAATGAAAAGAGAGTGAACAAGAGTGCAACAAGGAAAAAGAAGAAAAATGTGAGAAAGGAGAGATGAGGTTTAAATAGTTTTCTTTATCATCTATGTTGTTCAGGCGAGACAGAATGAGCTCCCAGCTACTGAAAGGAGAAAAACACAGTTTCTAGTCTAGTTTTTATTGCGAACAAAACACTTCTTCTCACCATGAAAAGGCACTATACAACAACAGCAGAGGCCAAAACAGATTTTATGTATCAGTGATTGCATGACGCTAACATTTACACTCTCAGTGTTGATCAATACAACTAGTGTTTCGACATGTTTTTTTTTTATAGCTGATGTGCCTTTTATTGCTGCCATTGTGACTTTTTACCAGCTATGAGGAAGACGCAGTGCAAATAAAACTTTGACCCGCATCTAAGAGAACGCACTATGTGTCAAACACTGTCATCGAAAGAGCACCTGACCACACGAACAGCACAGCGACCGACAAAGAGACATGATTATCACTCAGAAAAGAGTGGACAGACACAGAAACACACACACACACCTCGTGAGAAGAAGGTACTGATCATGAAGCTGAAGTTGATGGTGGCCACGGTGAAGATGAGCAGGAACACAAAGACCAGTGTGGGGTCACTGTAGGTCAGCACTGCTCCGTTAGGGCTCACCTAAAAATGACAGTTCTCAGTTACGACAAGCTGAGTCACATTTATAGCCTCTAAACCAAAAATGAACTTTTTGTTCCTGCGCATAATTACTGGAGTCACGACTGTTGTTCAGTAACTACACTGTTCAACAAAAAATTCAATGAATCATTAAGAACTCGTTATCATAAATAAACTGAAGAGTCATTTCCTAGTTGATCACTCTCTCTACGCCCAATTTCTGTTCTTTGCTCTATTCTTGTGTTGCTTTCAGTTGTACCAAAACCACCAACTACATAAATATAAATATAATAAGATTTATTTATTACCCTAATTTATTTACATTCACATTTATTCAAACATTTAATTCATTTTTAAATGTATTGTGCCATCATTTGCACAGTAAAGCAGACAGTGTAAGCAGAAATGTGAAACGAAAACAGAAATAAAAAAATTGAATTAGTAGTATTCAATTTTTTTATTTCTGTTTTCGTTTCACATTTCAAAATTGAATGGAAAGATAAATAAGGGAATAAGGACAGAAAGTACATAAATACAGATGTTGTACAGTTTTGAATTTGGCAATTTTACTTTTGATCCTCCAAGCAGAAAGTGTCATGAAAAGAAAATACACAAGTACAGTACAAGTACCTAAAATTTGAACTTAAGTAGAGTACTTGAGTAAAAATGTGGGTTGCATTCCACCGCTGCTAAACACTATTTAGATAATGACATTGTATAACCGTTGGCTTATCTCAGAAGCTGCTTAAATATGTGGTTAAGGCGCTACGTGCTAGAATGTGGCTTGAGTAACCACGAACACAAACTCACCTGAATACAGAGGAGCAGCGTGACGAAAAAGACCGACACGGAGAGGAAGAGAAAGAACATGAGGAACCAAGCGCTCCAGTGGAGCCAGTTGCTGAGACCCATCATCCTCATGTACTCCTGAAACACACAAGAAAAATGAGGAGAGTAAGGATCAGGTAGACCTTTTTCATCACAGGTCATAAGGAGAAACAAAAACACACCTTAAGTTTCCTTTCCTTCTCCTGCACCACGGCTCGTACAATGTTGAGCGAGGTGTAGGTAAAGCTGAGCACTAGCAGTAAGGGCAGTTGGTTCTGAATGGCCAGTATGAAGACGTCATATATAAAGGCAGGGTAGGGGAAGCGTGACAGGACCACTCTTGTCTGTCTGAGCAGAGAGGAAGCAGCAGTGCTGTTGTAAGAGCGCATGATGGCTCGGTCCACTGCATGCTGTACAGCCAGGAATCCCTCTCGGAAATAACCTGAAAAGAGAAAATATGTTAATAACCGACATTACATCAGCACAGCCCTGCTAACAAAGTGACCTGCTCCACGAGGCAAAGTCCTTCTAACTTCTACAGTTAACATTACAACAGGTAAGAGGCCTTGAGGAACCAAAGCAGAGCTGCAGCAGTGAGTTAATATGCATGTGGAGGTTGGAAATCCATATTCATGTGACTCTAAAAGCTTGTCAGTTCTATTATGCTGTGAGGATGACTTCATGTTTTGGAGCAGGCTTCTTCGTCCCATTATAGTTACACTCAACTCTAAAAGTTCATTATGAAAAAAGTATCTGGTCCTGCTGGGGGAAAGTAGAAAACTTTCTTATCTAATCCCAAATTCATCATAATCACATCATTTAAAGTTGATGTGACAACTGTGAAGATCAGGTTCAGAGTATCTGATGCCCCCTGACTCCTCACAAATGATGTGAGGGCAGGACGCATCCTCGCGGTGCAATGAAAGTATATTCACAACGACTATGCCGAAGATGTGTGAGGCTGTGGTTGCCATGGAAACGTGGCTTGTAGAGAAGGTTCTCCAGAGATAGTGGAAAATAAGTGCTTTGAGTCAATCATAGTAATCACGTCTGATGGACTAAATGCGAATATGATTAAATCTTCTAAAAAAATGTGACATTTTAAAGAATATTTTTTTTTACATTCATTTTTGGACGAGAGCAGACGGGATGTTTCGGCATGTGAGGGACAGGTAAAAACAAAAATACAAAAGTAGGTGAAACAGGAAGAGACGTCGGTTCTCACCAGGCGTGCCCCCCTCCTTGTCATACTGCTCCCTCGGCCCCGGCAGTTGAAAGAGGGGAAAGAGGCTGAGCGTGTGCCAGTCCAGGTCACTGTTCGGGCTCAGCTCGGACTTTTCTTTGTAGGGGGCGTTGCGTGGGGTGAAGGTGAAACGAAGGTGGTAGCGCACCTGAATTTGAGAGAACAGATTAAGTGAAACTGAACAAAGCCAAAAGAAATGAAGTGGTGTGCATTTCACACATCAGTGTCTCTTGGCTTCAAGCACTGCCGCTACCTCTCAGTTTTGCTGGAGAGTGAATAGATCAAGTACGCAAAAAAATAAGCCTGGACTATGCAGTCAATGAAAGAGACACAGTATGTTTTAGCAAGTTAAATGCGCAATTGCCCGCTTAAGGCTATTCCTATAAAACATTTTAGGTCTCTTATTGAAGTAAATGATATGACTGAAATGCTGAAATGATTGGTATAACATTTGTAGTTTTTGGGAACAGAGAAATAAAATTAAAACAAACAATCAAACAGGATAGTAACCACAATTTGTGTGCAAGCTGTCTGTGCTTATTTGAGGATACAACAAAGGACTAATGGAATGACTGATGCAGCAGAAGGCTACAGACTTTGGCAACTCATTTTCTTTGGCTGAACTGTTGCTTTGAAGTTTGTGACACGAGTAACAAGTCACACTTCTTTGTTGTAAGAATACATTTGACAAAAAGGTTGAGAACAACAGATTGGGTGGCTGAAAACAAAGCAAATGAAAGATGCTTGCATCCAAGCTTCGTTTCATCGCCTTTTGTTTCCTCATGCTTATGGTTTTATTCATCTGGCAGAAAGAAGAACCTTCTACAAGGACAATAACATTGTACTGAACTGATCTGAAAGAGGAATGTGGAGACAGGCACACAATTAAACGACATCTCTCTCCAGAAGGTTTTGAGCTGTCTAATGCCTTGAACACACCGCAAGACTTTCAAAATCGTCAGATCACTTTAGCTTTTCATACTGCACAACTTCCTGCCACACACTTGGGAAGTTACACAGGAATGACGCAGTCAGGCGGTCTAAGATGTTGTCCGACGATTTGCAGCGAAAACACAAAGAAGTCAAAGGAATGGATATGTGTGACAGAGTGGATTAGCAGGATGTGTGAAAAAGAAGGATTATTTTTGTTTGCGCTGCAGTTCAGCAAGGACGACACGGTTACAGGTACTGAACTCCTGTGTGTTTGTATTCTGATAGCAACTACACGCTACTACTGTGCCCGCCTCATAGGACAAGGTGCATGATAAGCTCTGATCCAAGTTCCCCGACCATCTACAACACACTATATTTTCAGCCTGCATGATTGATCCAGCAAACGTCGACATGCAGCCAAGAGGTTCTGGATCACGTCTTTTAACAGCTCACACATGGCAATCGTCATTCACCAGAGCGCTTGCTTATCTGCCTCCGATCTGGAGCTTATTGTTGGCAATCTCCAAAAAAAGCATCAGCAACAGCAAGATCAGGGCTAAAAATCCTGAAGCGTGAACTTGACACAAAGTGTTGAAGCCTCCTGATTCTGTCACACTACGAACCTGCGAGTTCACCTGTCCTCTATCAGGTTTTTCCTGATAAGAGGTCTAGTTTCATCTTTTCTTGTTCTCAACTTTGCATTTAGTCAAAAAACAGGTTTTCGGTTAGCAGGAAGTGGCTGAACCAGAATTACTGTCATCATACTGTAAATGTTAAGTATTCATTCCTCTTACACTAAGATCAGTGTTTCAGCATAACAATAACTACTCAATCATGTTGTGTCTCGTCTCTGCGGCGTCCCTAAGAGAATTACCAGCCCATAAAACAATGCACTGCAGTGGTAACCTGCATATATCAATCATCTACCTGCCCCTGTGTGTGACAGTGTGTCAGCAGCCTTTTACCTTTATGGGCAGAGGTTCATCGTCATGGGTGAAAGGGTGCTCAAACACCACAGCAGCCAGCACCTTTCCTGATGCAGGGTCATTTCTCACAAAGTCCTCAAAGTGCTCCTCTGACTCAAAACCACGCACTAGGAAAGAGACAAACACACACACACACACGGATAGAAAGATCATAACATTAGTTGTGGTGTGGTATTCATCTCACGTCCGTCTGTTTTCATGCCTGTCTCATTGTCCGACCTTGGTGCTCGTTACTGTCGCTGACAGGCAGGAAGTTGGTTGAGACACTGTCAGAATACTGAATTGTACAAGAATTATCATCAATAAATATTCAAGCCTGTTGAATACGCCTACATTCATGCTTTTTTTGGACACAGATGCTATAAAACACAAAAAGCAAAGAGCTAGCTTAAACACAAAAGAAGTAATGACACCAACAATACAGAAGAAACAGCTTGAAAAACCCACGCAGTCCAAATGAAATGAAAAACAGACAACAGGATGATGAAAGAAGAAAGAGATTAGGTTTTCTTTTTACTTCTTTCTTGGACTGGATTTCTCAATTACATTTTTTGTTCCAACAATCAAGCACACATGAAGGTATTCTGAGTCTGGCAAAGGACGTCAGTGTTACACATCAGTCCAAGGGTCAAGTCTGGGTCAGTCTCATAAAACAAACACTTAAATGACATTCGGAGGGCACAGAGGGAAGTGGGTCACGGGCAACCAGGAGCCAAACAAACAGGTTCAAACATGCATTCAACATATTAGTCTTCAGCTGCCTTTTTTTTTTTTTTTT
>CAEMYA010000232.1:511286-545843 GCA_903131615.1 Diplodus sargus | reverse complement strand
TTAATACTACTGAGGTAATTAGTGGTTAAACAGAGAAATTCCCAACCAGAGATTCTTGTTTTCAGGGGTTACATAAAAATATTGAGGAGTGGCTCCACTAGTTTGAAAAAAAAACAAAAAACAAAACAGAAATTATGATTTGCTCAAAGTCATGTATCCACATATTCATGTTTAGGAAAATAATAAACATCCAAATAGTTTAAAAAGCTAAAATTATAAGCTAACATATTGGATACATGATAAGCTTCATACAATGCATTGAAAGTTGAAATAATAAGCTAGCGTCTCGCTAAAAGTCGCGGCCTCAGTTTTCATTATTAGCTCAAGTTAATGGATCACAACTGAGAAAGATAGCTAAAATCAATAATAAACGGTTAAAATCATCATCTACAAGAAACAACAAATCAAAGTAAAATTCTGCCACGTACCACAGCTTCAGATATAATCATTGATTAGTTTCATGGTATATTGACATCCAATTTGGAAAACAGCTGGTTAATAACAATGTAATGTGAGGTCATACAAATGCAACAAACAACACAAGTTTGAGATAAACAAAATAGGCCTATCATGTCACAATTCACAATTTCTCAATACACCATGTTAAACATGTAATAGCATGTAATGTCTCCACAACAAAAACAACACAAATGTGTCCAATTCGACAATACTTGTGTTATTTAAATATGTAAAACTCTAACATTTGGAATATTAAAGGGTATTTTAACTGCTGTCAACTTGACCTGTTCATCAGAGGCTAAACACTGAGGTCACCTTTTTTGGTGGTCTTCTGTGCTCATGACGTATTAAAATTCTACCTTGATCATTCCCCTCCACCTTATCCCTCTGAAGGCTGAGCCCAACTAAATTATTCATTCATGGCTGAGCGGGGATCTCACCCGGCTGTATACAGCACAACCTGCAGAAACAGAGATCAGTCTACCTGCTTCTGCTTCTCTACCTTCAGCCTCGCTCTGCTGCTATCTGTCCATCTTGCTGATTGTCTCTCACGAACAAATACTGCATGTAAACAGGCTGTTTGTGCACCTGTCAGTCAGACTGTTTGTTTAACTGAATAGCTGTTCACACAGAGGAGCGAGTGTGTGTGTGTGTGTGTGTGTGTGTGTGTGTGTGTGTGTGTGTGTGTGTGTGTGGATTTAAAAGAGATGGACTGTAGTCTAAACTCCCAGCTGACACAAGTATAGGGTGCGGTCTGTTTGCTCTCTTGAGGGCCGTATCTAGAGAAACCAGTATTCCCAGCTCTGTCCTTAAAAAATACAATCCTTGTCAAGGCTGTGGGATTTGAGCCACTGGTTGTAGTGGTGGCACTAACAGCTCAAAATGGGGATATAAATATGTGGCTGTGCTGAAATCAGAATCCAGATTTTCAGAAAGAACAATTCAATATTATAAAAGATTTAATGGCGCATCAATACCACTCCCATATTCCATACCGCATGGAAACATTTAATAGTCGTTTCTACATTTCAGTTTTTAAATAGATTAAAGTAGTTGTAGCACCATGTTAATTGGGAGATTTAGATGTGCTTGGGCTTTCTTTTCTTTGACAGAGCTAGGATAACTGCTTCCCCTGTTTCAGTCCTTACGCTAACCACAGCTGAGCTAAGCTAAGCTGCTGGGGGTAGCCTTATACTTACCAGAACAATTATGAGATAGGAATGAATCTTTTCACATAGTTCTCTCCAAGAAGCATTTCCCAAAAAGTCCAAATCTTCCAAAACAAATAGGCTGCTAGATGGCAAACATAACTAGAGTGGCACTCAGTATACCGCATAACAGTCCCTTTTGTAGTCACTCATACCAGCCATCTCAATACGCCTGATTTGTCTAATCAAGATCCATGGATTATACATATAATTCTCTGAAAAATAAACCAAAATGTGGGAAAAACTCACTTTTAAAGAACTTCAGTAAAAATCGTCTTTAACCTAAACCACACTTAGCATTTATAGGGTCTTTTCTGGGCTGAGACCCATCCTCAATCCATGTTTCATGAAAATCCATTCAGTAGCTTTTGTGTAAATCCTCAGGCAAACCAAAAGGCCAACAAACAAATGGGACATGAGTGAAAACATAACCCTCTTTTTTCTGTGTTGTATCGACTATGACCTACCTGAGGAGAGGAACAGGCTGCCACGCACATCCTCTGCCACCTGACGCACCACACTGTAGTTACCGGGCACATAAGCTAGCTGTAAGCTTTGAAGATGCCTCTTGGGAAGTCCGTCAACAGCAAAGCTCTCATAGACCGTGGCATTGGGGTAGTCCTTAAAAGGCACCTTCTGACGTAGCACGATGAGGATACCGGAGAAGAGCAGAGGCAGGAGTATCTCCACCAGAGTCACCAGGATTTGACGTTTCTGGAGAGCAAGAAGGGAGATAATCGGTCACTGATGATAGATATTTAAAAAAAGAAAGAGTTGAAGAGAAATTGAGAAATGAAAGGTTTGGCAGAATATGAGGTTTTTAAGAGGAATGAACTATGCTATATTTGACAGATTATTCGTGACTTTTAGTAAACATCCATTCAAATTAATAAATGCCAGCATATGTCAGCCACAGGTGAGCCTGGTAGAATAAATACCCTTTTATCTCCTCAGACACCTGAACTGAGAGCACTGCGGCTTTGAAAAGAAAACGTGACCCCATTTCAAAATGCTAACTACAAATTATTTTTAGTCAAGATGTGGTGTGGGCATCAATTTATTCTTTTCACACCGGTCAGATTTGGAACTAAAGGATTTCACAGACAGTTGGAAAATAACATCATTTATATGACAGCCTCCTGCGGTTGAGTGATTGGAGTACAAAGTGACTTGGACAGTTTCAGGACATTACAGTCAATCTCAAGAGGGGTGCCAATATCAGACCTTCGCCTCTTCACCACTCAATCAAAACGATTACTTCAAGAGGAAGAAATACAACTTAAGAAAGGACATCTTCTCTGTTTTTCCATGTTTATAAATTGTGATTGAATGCATATATATATATAAATGCATTTAAACCAAGTGTTTTGTGTAAGGCTTGCATAATATACCTGAATCCTTTCTGAGTCACCTTCTGGCTTGGTCAGTGTTGTTTACTTTCATCAGATATTATGTGAAATGAATAACAGTTAGATGAATCCTTCATTGTATTGTTGAAAACATGTCTACACTCAAGATAGACATGTTTAGGCACAAGCAAAGTAAGGAATCACATTTTTTATTGTGCTGGTATTGAAACACTAAATTCCTAGTGCAGTGTAATTCAATACCAGACTCAAGTCTATACATTTGGTTTTATAAAATCAGACAAAATGTGATACCACTTGTTGAGCCCAGATCATAGATTCTGCTTTCAATCACAAATCATGGCAAGACCCACTGCTTAAATGTCATATATTGTGCTTTTGGGGTTTTTGCCTTTCCTTTATTGTGTTATGAAGCATTTTTTAAGGTCTGCAAAGTGAAAAAGCCCAAAGTCCATGCCATAGGGAGTTACTCTCCCACACAGAAAATACTGCTCCTGAAGTGGGTTATTTTAGATCACACTACATTGCTCGACATCACCTGCCGTACTCTACCTCTGATTGGCTACATCCTGCTCATTAATTAATGTTCATGTACAATGTAATTTTTCACTATATAGCTAAAACGGAGCATTCAAGATGCAGTGTGAAAAGGGATGCTGCAGCAAAGCACCATATGAGAAAAAATTGGTTTTTTAAAAAAGTTAAAGTATACAAGAATATTCTACTAAAACCCTCAAATAAGAGTATGATCCTGAAAATTAGCATAATATGACCTCAAAAAGAGAACTAAAATGTTTTTTTACTTTTGTCAAGCATGTACGCATTTAACTGAAACCACTGTAACTTCTACAATGAGTTCCTTTCAGCCATATGATCAGTGTCAGTATCCAGGACAGTCGAGGCAGCCATTGTGTCTCTAATGTCAGTGGAGCAAAGGCCAAACAGGAAGTGGTGCACCAGCAACTCAATACATCTCTTGAATCACACTGGGGTAAATTGTCTCAAGCACGATTAGTGAAAACGTGTTACCACCTACAAATCTGGAACCATGTCAATGACTACACTGTGACGGCCTTAATAAAGGAAATATAGAAGGTAAGCTCAATAGATTTCAAATGTATTTTGTGTGATTTTTTTTTTTTTTAAAGGGCTCATGCATGGGGCTTAGTAATATGCAAAAGGTTTTATTCACAATGTGGTCCTTATGCTTTTGTTAGACCAAATGCTGATTTAGCTCAGTGATTACATTCATTAATATAACACTATATATCAAGTTAATTAAGGATAAGTTCACCAAAAAAATTCAGCTATTATCTACTCATCCTGATGCTAATAGAAAGTAGTGGGAAAGTTTCCACAAAAAAGTCCACAAAACATTTCTGAAGCTTCACAGCAGCGTTGCAACATTCTAGTGATCAACAGAGGCGGATGGTGGACAAATCCAAGTCTTCGAAAGCACACAAATCCGTTACTGATTTGAAAATATGTTATTTACACCCATGATGTGCAGTCGAGCTCTTTTGCATCGACTTCAGATGGGGTGTGCGGTAACGCTACAAGAATAACATCTTTTCTAATCAATTTTGGATTAAGGAGCATCCAGAGACTTAAGTAGTTCCATACAGCTTGTCTGGTGTAAGGTATGCATACTTTCAGGTTTGGTTTTTTTTGTTTTTTTTTTACATTTTAACACAAATCCTCATCTACTTCAGTCATTCTGGAGAATGCTCGAGAAATGTTTGATGACTTCAAAACTTCAACAGACTTTCAATCAACACAGGACTGATGAGATAATGACTGCATTTTTCATTTTCGGGGGAAGCTTGTCCTTCAAGTCTCTAACTGGGTCAGCTGGTCCCACACCATGGGACTTAAAACAGGATGTCCCATAAATACAAGGTTGAACTATGTGTGGACACTGTAATTCAGCCCTTTCATACAAGAAAGGTTGAATTACAATGCCCATACTTTGCTCCAGTAGGATAAATGTTGTAATTTGAGGTGATTAACATGCAGCCCGAGTCTTTTTTCTGCAGCCAGGATGGAAAAGCAAATCGACGATGCTCAGTGTTTCTTCCTGTCTGCTCCTAATGGAGTCTCTGTGGTCTCCAGACAACCACCACTGGAGTAACAGCGAGTGGATAAAGAATGCTGGAGCAACAACCTCACAGCGAGCAGGCTATATAGCAGAGAGCCAATTCCATATCTGAATAGTTGTGCAACCATCAACTGATATTAATGTTCAAAGTTGTGCAAGCTGCCATTCACAGCAACACACTGGCACCGTTTAGCTTGCAAATTCTTTCTTATCTTCTGTAAACTGAAGACAGACCCTGAATTTGAGAAGTACTACACAAAAGCACAAACCTCAAGTGAACTGCAACTGTGAGGCGCCTTTGTCTGCCTTGGGAATCAGGCTTGTGATAAGGTGTGTGTAACCTGACAAACGTGTTTACCAACAATTGAAAAAGACAAAAAAAATACTCATAACTTTTCATCCGCATTATTTTGCCTTATTCTTAAAATGTGAGTTATCTACTCTCCATTTTACTTTTTTGTTTACATTTCTTTCAATATTCTTACTTGCAGCGACATACTTCAAGTGACTGATGTCATTAAAAAATAAAAGTCGATGTCTGCATAGATATGGGCATCTGATTATAATCATTCCTGTCTTATGATCTATGTCACAACAACAATAAGAAAATGAAGCAACATCTTAAAGCAATTCCCCTCAGAAGATAGCCTTATAAAGGCTGGAAAAGCATGTGACACCAGCTGGTTGACCTAGCAAGCGCCTGTGTGACACAACAACAGTGCAGGCACGCTGTATATTATTGGGGTCAAGCAGTTGCCAGGTAGCTGGGTAAGATCTTAAGTTTTAAGAAACTAATTGTTAGTCAGTTTACTGTATTTATGATGCCTCTTAAGGCGTATAACTCAACAAAACCTGTCATACAGGCATCTGGTATGTAAATACAGCTACCTCTGACAATTCACAGTTGAAAACAGTGTCAGCCCTGAAGAAAGACACATGATTTGTCAACTCACCTGCTGAAGATAGTTTTTCCACACCAGTAGTCCAAATTGTCGTGCGATAGCCATTTTTAAACAGGACACAGTCCAGTCAGCCTTCTACAGTGGCTGGAAACAGAACAATAATGACATATTTTAGTTTCAGCCCAGAGTTAAAAGTACAATGTGCTCCTTTTGAAAAGCCTTCTTGAAGATGTGTTTTTCTGAAAACACTTTCGACCAACAGTGAATAAAGGTGGTGCTATAAAAGGCTTCTGATCTCAGTTTTTATTCAACAAAAAAACTCTAGAAACCAAAAAATGAGAAGTGAAATTGAGCAACTTGCAGTCACAATTAGCATGATGTTTTGTATCATCACAAGATAGAGATTGGGAAACAAGATGAAGTTGTATTATTATCAAAACGAAAGGGGTGGTTATCTGCTTGGAGGGTTAGGGTTAGTTCCGCTGGGAAACTAAAACCACAGGCAAATGACTAAAAAAAAAAAAACGGTGGTTGACATCCATTGGACTATTAGATGGTGACAGACAGAGACATCTTCATGCCTGATTTAACAGCCCCTGCCAACAGGATATGAACTGGTGCTAATACTGACCGTCACATTTGCAGTTATAGACAAATAACTATTGCTACAGCAGTCAGCTCTGCCTCATTAGATTTCAATTTCACAGCACACGAGTTCATAAATGTAATAAAGTGGTCATACTGGGACTGTCCGGATTCACACTAGTGCCATTCTTCTCTGAGAAGCTACATCCCTTTCATGATACATCAGGGGTCAGTGAATGTCTTATCAGTCTAACTGGATTCAGAAGATCATGTGCAACGTGATTACAACGACCATTTCTCTTTCAGTACCTTGTAGGAAACAATAAACAAGCCATTAGAGATGTGATCCTTTTCCATAAAAACATATACCAAAAAAAACAGCCCTGCTGCTCTCTGATTGGTCCAGAGCAGCCTTCTGAGCCTCCTGATTGGACAGTCCACCTGCTCGTCAATCCCTATGGATTCTGATGAATGCTAATGACGGAGCTGAGGCACAAAGCTAGGTATTTCTTTAACACAGCGTGCTGACTCACCGATATTATGACACTTGACACACTATTAATTATTACATGTTCGATTCAGACGTGTTTCGCGACATTTTTATGTCAAATTACCTCAAACAAAAGCGGGTTTCGGCATGTGAACTTCACGAGCTGTGGTCCCTCTTCCTGGTGGAGGTGAAAACAATTCCTCCTTTTTCCTCTCAGACCGACAGCAAAACCATCACGGCGGGGCTTCTCCCTCCTTCACCGACACTGTCGAGGCTCGGCTAGCATTAGTGAAGCTACGGACGTCTGCAGCGCCGGTCCTGGTTGTTCCCCCCTTGAGTTTGCTGCCTTCTAGCGAGGCGATGACATTGCACCAGCGGCTTGATAAGCCCGTGAATTCATCTTGCGAAGCGCAGCAGCGACAACCGTCAACAAAACACCTCACGTGACCTCAGTGGAGCAGAGTGTCACGTGATCCCTACAGCTGGGCTTGTAAAGATATGTAGTTTAGAAAAATACATAGATAATAATCTGCTATGGCTATTTCTGTGTGATATTATGTTGCTCTCAATAACATTTTTTCAATGATTAATTAATAAGACTCACAAGTGCAATGTGGCTGTGATGAGCTCATGAATTCAACTTTTTAATCCCCAAACTGAATCAAACCTTTACTATATACAGTTTGCCTTCAGATAAGAAAAATGAAAAAAGTTCAAATATAGATAGATAGATAGATAGATAGATAGATGATAGATGGATAGATAGATAGATAGATAGATAGATAGATAGATAGATAGATAGAAGACTGACTGACTGATTTGTGTGCCTAAACAAAGTCATTTAGCAAACTTAGTTGCCATGACTGAATAAATAAACTGACCCTAAAGGACAGCACAGTTTCATACTGTTTTACTTTCTTTATATGAGGCGGACTCTGTCAGACAATACCGGAGACACAAGTTCACCTGAAAGAGTCGGGTGCAGGACAAAGATGTGAGATGAGTGGTTTCGGTGCAGTCGGTGGTTTCAGTGCAGTTGGTGGTTTCTTTGCAGTCGGGGGAAGCTTGCCTTCACACAGGATGGCCTTTAAAGACACATTGTTTTGACAGCGGGACCAGGATGTCAGGTTTTCAAGCTCTATATATTACAGAACACTCATTAGAAGCTTCATATAACTTTAATTGCGCTGTTATAACATGTATTTTTATACATTAAAGGTGCAATATGTAGTTTGGAGCAATACATTTTAATTAGAAGAGAAGAAGATCGACTGTCTTTAAAGGACAACACAATTTCACACAGTTTACTTTGCTTGTATTTGGCGGACCCTGCCACCTTTCCAGCTTCAAACAGTGTTCCGGGGACTTATTTTCCTCTGAGGACAGCTTGTTTATCCAGTTATGAAAACATATATATATTTCTGAGATTGTATTGTCATCTCATGAATACTGTAAATATTAAGATTATATCTTTGAATTTCTCCCCATAAAGTACATAGTGCTCCTTTAAGATCAAGTAATCTTGGCCCATTTATCCATTTAAGTGTTTTTAAAGGGGCGCTATGTAGTTTTAGAGAAGAAATTCAAACTCAGAATATTTACCATATTAACAAGGTCATAATATAAACTCAGAAATGTGCTTTTTCCATAACTGAATAAATATGCTGCCATCAGAGAAAATGAAGTCCCCAGAACGCTGATAACATTTTTACAGATTTAACAGATTTTATCATGAAATTTCCTATTTTATTGTAGGTATTGAGGTATTTTATGCTTAGTTATGTATGCAAATTTGCACCTATTTGCATACATTTACAAAAGAGAAATTTGAACATTGGACAAAGTGAAAGGTTTTAACAGAGGGAATTTTGGATATGGAACTCTGTTAATCAGAAAATACTGTCAAAGGCCACTAAAAAATCAATTTGTGATATGTTTTATGAATAAATTGTTATGATAATCAGTGTTTTAATGATATATGAACAAACCCACTATGTAAAACCTTCAGAATAGACAAGTTTTCATATTTCATATGAGTAGGTGTGCGAATTATGCCAATTATTTAGACGTTTCTTTCCAATAGTCGGAAAAAAAGACATGTTATGGAAGCAAAATAGCCCAAAATCTTAAAAGTCACTATTACATGAATGAAATATGTTTATCACCTGTAATATCTTACCTTAAAGTTATAATCTATATTGCAATTTCAGTAAGATGGGGCATCTTTCAAGAGTGAGACTTAAACAAGAATGGTCAAAATCCATTCAGCATGAAACAGAACCATTCAGACTCGAAGTTAGTCCCTTTTAGCTTCATAATGGCTTTTTAATGGTTGGACACCACCATTACCATAATACAACTCATTAGTGTCTTTTAATTAGACCCTCCCAGCTCGGTGAACTACCTCTTTTCTATTTTCCATTCACTCAGACTCTAGAAAGGTTCTTCCAGTGCTGCAGAAACACAGCGTTACCCGCTGGCTGTTAAAAGTTGAATTTGCCCAAAAGGACAGCTCTCTTTATACACAAATATTGATAAAACATTTGACTAAGCACATAACTGAAACACTTCTTAACTGAAATAATGTAGACACTCCTCCTAGTGGGAATACATTTCACAGCCTCAGTATTTATTCTGTGGGTACTGCCCTGTGTAATAGTGCCCTCTGGTTTGGCGTGCTCTTGAACACAACTTCAATCTCTAAACCCAGACAGATACTTTTTACAGATATCTTTCAGACAGCCCACTTATTTCTTTTTCTGTTAACATATTTCTTTAATAATTTGCTTGTGAAGAAAAACAGTTAGTTTGGGGAAAGGATACACGCTGCAATAATCCACAGATTCTTATCATAAACCTCCATCTGGCTCAGAGTAATCACGGGAACAATAGATGTATTATCAGGTCAACTGTCTGTGTGGTTGCAGCGGCATGAAACGAATGACTGAAAGGAAGCTTGCATGATGGCTTCTTTTATTTGAACTCAATACAAAAATTACATATTCACCTCACAGGTCTATTGAGAAAACACTGTACTGGAGAACAAACAGGTTTCACAAAGAAAACTGCCTTTTTGGAATGAAGCAAAAACAATTTCAAGTAGTGGCATTTTCTTTGTCTTTCTAAATTTATACATATACTACTATGTACAGTTATAAAACACAGGAGAGAACCAGTCTGGCGTAACAGTTTTAAAATGTACAGTCAGTCACAACCATTTACACACCATGTCCTCGCTGTGCTGAATGAGGCACAGAGTACCTTCCAAGCCCCATTGAGTTATAATTCTCCGTTAGCGTCTGAACTTCCCTCTCACTCTGCAAAGCGAATCGTTCAAAAATACGTCAGCATTGATTGTTCACGCGAGGAAATGGTCACATTTCATTGAGCTGCGCTCCTTCTGTGATGATCAAAGTGCTCAGCATTCATTCAGACGGGAGGGAACGTGGCCGAAGTCCAACTCCTCAGCATCAGGTGCCTCATTACATGTGAGCTAAATACTTAGTGACTGTGCAGCACTAAACACCTGGATGATGAGTTGAGGTTCGTACGATACTCATCCAGCTGGACACTGAGCAATAGTGTGTCAATATTTCAACAGTTAACCTCTTAATGCCTTTCGGTGCCTGGTTGGATCAGTGCGCTGCAGATCTTTTATCGACAGCACAACTGATGTATATGTACAAGACTGGAGAACATGCAGACTACCAGAAGACTCATTTCACAGCTCTGTTTCTCTGTAACTAGAGGCCCCTGAAAACACAAATGACACCGCCACAGTACCTTTGGCAAACAAACATAGAACTAAAAAGGACAAAACTGAACAAGAGGAATTCATACAATCATTTCTTTTTTTTTTTTCGGCTTATAATGCAGACATTTCCATCAGATAGATGACAGGAGTCACCTACGGATGACATTCACCAAATACAAGAAGTTACTTGTACAGACAGTGCATCTCAGAAACTACGATAACCAAAACAATCACAACATGAAAGCATGTGGAGCATGTGGTGGAAGCCAAGATGATCTTGTTTTTCTTCCAAAATAAGTCCATGAGGTTTTATTTCTTTTACATCTCAGGTAATCTGAGGTTGTAAAACAGAATTTGTATTTGGGTCCTGAGGAAAGTCAAGTCATGTTCCAGTGGTTTCAGAGCTGACCGCAAGTCTTTGATCAAGGAGGTATTTCATTGTGCCTGTAAACCTGTAAATGAAATGTAATACAATGCAAGAGGAAGGCTAGTTTTTAAAAAGGTAATTCATATTAATTTTCCCTTTCTTTTTCCCGAAACTTAAAGTCTCTTAATCGTTCGGCAGTTTGGTGAACCAGTGCAGGCTGACAGCATCGAGAACAAAGTGCTGGAGGATGATAACTGAGCTGGTGGTCTGTGAGCTGCCTGAAGCCAGACGAACAACTGCTGTCTACAAGCTCAGAAACCCTGCACCCGCAGTATTTTTATCTCCTTTCCCTTCTTCTTCTACTTCTACCTCACCTCCGCTGTGAGCCGCCGAGTTTTTCCTCTTCACTTGTTTGCTGGAGGTGCCCCGGGGCCTCTGCATGGGCACCAAAAGGCGGAAGCCTGGCTGGGCATTGGCGGAGGCTGCGCCCAGGGACGTGGTAAAGGTCTTGAATGTGCAAGGCATCAGGAGGGAGGGCGGAGAGGAGGAGGCTGTGGATGAAGGGCTGACACTCTGGACGGAGGAGTATCCGGAGGAGAAGGAAAGAGGGTCCCGATCCTTGCTCGTCTCCCTTTCTGCCTCACAGAAGCTGTCTTCATCGCTGGACAGGGCTCTGCAGTGCTCTAGGCTTTTGTCTTCATCAGTCAGTGTGTGCAGTTTGATGGACATCATGGAAGCTATTGAAAGAGAAGCGGTGTCAGACTTTATAACGGTGAATCATTTTAGTCAAGGTTTACAAAAGGTTCACATGCCCTGTACAGCTACTATCATCCATCCTCATTTGTTCCTGACCGTAAGCCTGCATAAGTACATGCTGGTTTATTATTCTGGATGTTGCAACTGCTGAGTCATCCCTAGCCACGTAATGTCCTAATGGAGGAGTGACTCATGCATTACTCTCCCTTCTATATACAGTTTAGATCATTTACATACACTTAAGGGAAAAACACAGTGGAATAAAATACACCCAGTCCCTTTTCCCAACACTTACAGTTACCCTCCTTCTCCCCCTCGCTCTCCTCCTCCTGGTCCCCCTCGTAACCGGAACAGGAAGTGTCCAGGCTCCAGTCCAGGATGTCGCCCAGCAGCGTCTCTTCTTGGTTGGACAGCTCTGCTGTGGGCGTGGCCACGAAGCCAGCTCTGTGGGCCTGCATGGCGTCATCACGTCTCCTAGGGAGAAAATGAGACAAGCAGCGTTGTTAACAGCGAGTCACTTGACCATCTCACAGATGGCACAGACAACAAACAACTTCTGGACAATATGGTTCACGCGTCCTGTTTGCCACGGAGCACAGGAGAGAGGCAGGGGCACTGGTCCTTTTACTGTTGGTAGGTGAGTTGTTTCTCATAACTGAATTCTTTGTATTTGGTTCAATTCTTGTCACACTGGCACCTTAAATACTATGATACCGAGTAATCTTTTTGTGCAATATGTGTGGAAAGGTTGGGAGCAACCGTATGTAAATACACCAAGATACTGTGATATCGGACAGTTTTCACCAGGAAGTTGCTTTAACTGGCTTTTTCGGTTCCAACACTCACTTGATACAACATCCTATTACCATTATTTAGGTATGCCGTAGTATGAAAATAGAAGAGTACATCGTGTTCATGTGCTTATTCAATTTATCAAATTATTTTATACATCCATGTTATTAAAAATATACATTTTATTCAAGTTTATGTCAGGAATTTTGTCTTTTAGGACACAATATTGTGTGAAATGTAATTAAAAACTAACATAATCTTAACGTTAAAAGAGATTTCAAACTCCGATAACTCAAATAGCAAATGTATCAAATAATACACCGATCAGCCACATCAATAAAAGCACTAACACTGAACATATCATTAGAGTCCTGGCATGAGAATGACACTTATCTTGCACCAGGAAAATGCACACTGCCACACCTCAAAAACAGCTCAGGAATGGCCCCAAGAGGCCTCCCACTTCCCCAGATCCAAATCTAATCAAGCAACCGTGGGATGTGCTGGAGCAAGTCTGATCCCTTTTTTCATAATGAAGTTCCAAAGTTGAGTGGGACCAGGAGGCCTGCTCCAAAGGATGAAGCCATCTTCACAGCATAATAGAACTGACAAGCTTTTAGAGTCACATGAATATGGATTTCCAACCTCCACATGTATATTGACTCACGACTGCAGCTCTGCTTTGGTCCTCAAGGCCTCTTACCGGTTGTAATGCTAACTGTAGAAGTTAGAAGGACTTTGCCTTGTGGAGCAGGTAGCAGGTCTAATGGTGGTATTAACATATTTTCTCTGTTCTCCCTTAAAGGTTATGTTTGAGAGGAATTCTAGTCTGTACAGCATCCAGTGGACTGAGCCATCATGCGCCCTTACAACAGAACTGCAGCAACAGATTAGAATGGTCCTGTCACGCTCCCCCTACCCTGCCTTTATAACATGATGTCATCCTGGCTAATCAGAACCAACTGCCCTTACTGCTGGTGCTCAGCTTTGCCTACACCTCGCTTGTCATCATATGAGTTTTAGTGCAGGAGAAGGAGAAACCTTTTTTGTACATTTTGAGAGTTGATGACTCTCGTTGGGTTCAAGTGTGACGTACTTGTACTCGAATATACTCATTTGTTTTCTTGCAACTTTCTACAGATGCACAGCCGTTCTATGGCGAATGCTGTTGCATAATATTTATTTGCATCAATATGCAGTTTATATTTAAATGTCTCTTTACTCCGATAACTGTTTTTTTTTTATATCACCCAGTCCTAAGTGTCTGAATGGGAATGTTTTGGTGACTGGCTCACCTCTTGCTGGTGCTGGACGGAGATGCGAGGAAGGTGTGGATGTCTGCAGGTTGACCAGTGGGGCTGGGAGGCTCCATCTGAGGCTCCTCTTCAGGAATCTCCAAGATCTGACACAACTCTTTAAAGTCCATCACCTTGACAGAGGCCATGGAATAATTATCAGTGACCAGTTTCAGTGACAACAAAAGAAATGCTGTGCTACAACGTTGAAATGTCTTTATTTTTGATGATCTTTGACCAATCTGCAATAAAAAAATATATGTATATTTATACACAAATCCAGTACCTTTTCTTTGCTGATGTGCTGGTAGGCCTCATCTTCAAACCGCTGCTTCACGCCGGTAAGAGACACGTGCCTGTAATCTTTGGGGACATCTTGGCTGAAACTAAAAGGAGACAGAACGAGGGGGAAACAAAGACAAGAAAAATGACTGAGTTTCATCCACTTTGCTTGCTGCATCTTTATAATCAACTCTCGGGGACAAATCTCGTTACTTGTCCATTTGAGAAATACAGTTTGTCGATGGGATGCTCACCTATCAAAGTGACTCACCCTGAGGCACGTTTCCGTGACTCAGTTGGTGATTCACTGATGGTTACACACCCCCACCCCACAGCCTGAATGTCGCCTGCAGTCTTTTTTGAATGTGAAGCTCTCTCCAGGCTTCAAGTTTGCTTTAATACCTAAATGGCCATCCATTTTCGTCATCACCAGACGTTAAAAACAATCTTATATAGAATAAATGTGGCTATATAATCACTGTGGCTATATGAGCATATTGAAAACATCCAGACACGTCACCAATCAATTTTTGTGACGTAGTAGGTCTAGGTAAGAGTCAAGGTGCAATAGGATATCAGAAAATGGAGTGGGTCAATTTCAGTGTTTTCTGCAGAATACCAGCTTTGAAAAGCTGTGGACTTAGTAGATTAATGGTTTCAATAAAAATAATTAATACCTTTTTAAAGAAAGTACACTCTCTTTGTATTCCCATGTTATGAACAAGATCCTTGACAAGCTACATCAAAACTGTAAACACCTGAAACCTTGCTTGTGACATGACTACTGAAAATACAACAGTAAGGCTCTGAAAAGGTTACGTTGTATTACAGTAAAAGAGTTTTAACGTGGCACACCAAACTGCTGTCAAATAACAAATGCAGAACAGGATTCATATTGCTTGCTCTCAACCTCGGGTTCTGCCATCACAGGGGATTCATGAGATGATCAACAATTTAGGAATAACATTACACAATACACTAGCAATGAACCAGAACATTTCTTCAGGTTTTTATCATCATTATTAGCTCTCCCTCTTCTACACTTCCCTGCTGTGAAGGAAATAAACTACATATAGAAATCTATTCAAAATACATAAGTGCCTAACAACTTTCCTTCGCAACCAGCTTTAAAGTGAAGCTGTAGATTTTATTACGGTAAACAGTTAATCTGCAGGGATTTTAACAGAACTTTACTTCAGAATGTTGACGCCCTGAAAATGCAGCTTATGGATCTGTCATTCAAAATACACTGAACAAATCAGTAAGTCCCGGCTGTATGCAGGGGTTTGTTTGGTCAAATGCCATTTTGCAGAAAACGCACACAATTTCAACATACTGAAAACTTGTCAGTATTAAAAAAAAAAAAAAAAAAAAAAGAACAAATATACAAGCTGGATAATGCTATAAATCCTAAAAACATCATTTACCAGTCGGAACCCATTTCACTTGCTGGCCTCAATGATCAAAAGCATAGCTAGAGGAGGTCAGGATGATATTTTAAAAGCATTTCTTTATAAATTGGACCATTTCAAGAGCTGTACTTTCTGAACTGATTACATTCATCACTTTGGGAGACTCACCATGCTGACATTACAACAGATGAAGTGCCTGTGGAATGTGCCTTTCAATAACAACAACAACACTCTATGCTTGCTCTCTGTCTTCCAGGTCATGATAACCCCAGTGAAGTTCTTATTAGAGACTTCTTTCATCAGGGCTGATCGTGTCACTTGAAAGTAATGAAAAACAAATAGTTCTAGTGTGCTCCGTTGTGAGGAGTGCACAGGACTGTCTCTATGTCAGCATGTACGGAGTTGGAGGAGAAATAAATTAATTGCTTGGCTACGAATCCAGTCAAAAGACACACTGTAAGTAGCTTACCATTTGACGTAGAGCAGCACAGAGAGGGAGACGAGGTCTTGCTTGGAGAAGCCTGTGTAGTCGACTAACTGGCTAGGCCAGATGGGAGCTGCAGAGGGAGACCACAAACATAAGTCAAGGTGAACATAAACTCAACATTCAACTGACCCTGTAAATTGTATCTGTTTGAAAAGGACTATACTGCATGCATTTCTTTCTTCAAACAGGCTGTGTTGTATTTCTCAGTGAGTGTTATTACCATAGTGATGTAGTGCTCGTGTAAGCAGTAGTGCAGCGCAGGCCAGTTTGGCAGGTGGTGGCGTGGCGAGAGCAGAGTAGAGCAGCGACAGCTCACAGATGTAGCTGAATAGGTGAGTGGTTCGTCTCTCCAGAGGGAGGAGAGACAGCAGCACCTCTCCATAGTCCAGCAGCGTGGGGCTCTGATGAGAAATTCAGCAAATTCAATACATATGCTCTGGCAGAAATCTTTTCAGTCATTCACACGGCAAAATGATATTTGTCGTACTCACCCTGATCTTTCCCTCCAGCACAGACACAACCTCTCCCATCATTCGAACCAGGTCTTCATATCTGTAGGTGTTGTCTGTGAGCCAGACAGCTTCACGTATGGTCAGGATTTCTTTACTGATATAGCTGAAAAGAAAAAGAACCAAATGTTAAAAATAGAAGCCATTTTATTTTTCCGTTATTTTTTGCTGCTAGTTTTCTACATACATTTTATAAATCCTTACAATTTGGTTTGGCTGTAAATTACTTTATCTTGCCTCTATGTTTAACACAGAGTGCTGCCACTGTAATGTATTCAGTATCTGCCATAAAAAAAAAACATTAAGACTTTCTTTTTGCCTCAAAGCTGGTTTCCCTACGTAAACCCTTAATCAATACCATGTCACAACATTTACATAAAAAAAAAAGGAAAGCACAGAAAGGTTTCAGAGAATAGGCTTGCATGTATTCTCACCGAGTACAAACTACCATGCAGGCGATACCCAACAGCTGGAGGCGGGCCTTGGGGACTGAGCGCAGAGCCAGGTAGCGATCCACACAGCCCACTGTCACATGCAGCGTCAGGCTGGAGAAGTCCTTCATGGTGGTCACCTCCACGAGCCAGTCCACCAGGATGTACCTGGAGCGGCAGAAAGAGAGGGGGAGGAGAAAATGAGGGTCATTTGTATAGAAAAAGACAAGATGATTTATTAAGGTTTTAGTCTTTTAATAAATAAACAGTCTGTGACCCCCATGCCAAAGAACTTGCGCTAAATGATAAATTGAACAATGTTATCGCACATTACAGATTTTGCTCAGATTGTGCAGGCCTACTACATAACTGGCAGACATTATCTGACGCCCCCCCCAAAAAAATGATCCACAATGGCCAAATCACAACTTAAAATCTGCCTGACGTCTTTGGGGTGTGTCCACGGGGAAAAGGTTCAACTTCCTTTTCTGAGATCTTTGACTTGTGCTGGCGCTCTGTTTCATCTACCCTTTAGTAATGTCATTAGAGTTATCTACAGTGATCAAAACAAAGGGAGTCATCACAATGACTAACAGGAACATTCAATTGTCTCGATAAGATAATTCACCAACAGACTAATCACTCCAGTAATATCACAGAGGAGTTTCTGCTGATGTTTACCTCATGGTGTCCTTGATGCCTTGTCTCAGGATGGCTTGAGAGGAGGGTCGTGATGCCAGGTTAGAGGAACTGAAAAGCTGCGCCACTAGGTCAGAGCAGGCTTTTGACTCCAAACCCAGTGGATTCCCACTGCTGCACACTTTGGCCAAGGAGAGCTGCAGCAAAGAAAAGACAGTGGTAAGTAAATGTTTCAGAAAGGCTTAAAATGACCTTACCCTGTTGAATAGAGTCAACCTAAAAGTGAGTATTGCAACAGTCTGCTGCTGTAAATACAAAGCTTGTGATCTGGATGAGTCACATTTGTGTGATTCATTGGTGCCACTTTGGCAAAGCTTTGAAAGGCATTACACACGGCAAACACACACAATATAACCAAATCAACAGCTGTCAAGGCCTCCAGACGTCGGCTGAAAGTGCTTCAATAAGTTCAAGATACAGACAAATGGAGCAGTGGGAAATGAAAATGAGAAATGAAACAAAACAACAGCTGAAATGCTGTCAAAAGACCGACACTTCACTTCGTTTGTGTTATTACAGTATGTGGTTGGGGAAATAAAAAGCTGCTGACTGACAAATAAGATCATCACGAGACTGAAAATGCACGACGACACACATTAAATCAACTGCTGCGTTAATTGGCAATTTACTGCCTTTAATTACACACCTGTGCCTCCCAGCATCCTTTGCCAGCATAGTCTCTGAGGGTTCTGACACACTGGAGGTACCTGCCTGGATCTGCCATCTGAAATTCAAACACAGAAAAACTAATCAAAAAAATAAATTCAATTCATGTTTTGGCAAAACATCTTTCTGGCCACGATGAAATAGTTGATACATTAATACCCGTTGACCCCCCCCACAAAAAAAAAACATGAACTAAATGCAAGATTCACACTCACAGCTGCTTTCCGGTTGTGCTCCCACAACAGGTAGGAGCTCTGTAGACAGCCAGCCTGTGACGACTGCTCCAGCATAGATATGGCATCGGCACGCCTTTCATCCTCCTGGAAAATGTAACAGTTTACAAAAATGTTCTGTTCCTAGACTCCAACAAAGCGCTCAAACGTTGTCTCGTCCACACAGAAATGCGTGAGTGTCGTGATCCTGAAGAATAAACCAGCTTTCTGTGTAAGCAGCGTGAAATCATTTTTCACACCATTAAATAGCAAAGCACACCAGGGCTGTGAGTAAGAAGACTCAACAGGGACTGTGAGGCAACAGCTGTGTTAGATGAAAAGGAGAAAGCAACTATTAGCCCATCTGTGCTGGTAATGACTAGTCAGACGAGCCCAGCACTCATCAATACACTTTGATTGAAGGCTAATAGAAACTACACTCGCCACACCCATTAAGAGACAGTCGGATTCAGTTTTTACTCTCATACTCACTTCAAACAGCTGCAGAACTCTGGCCAAACAGTGCAGCAAGGGCCCTCTCTTCTCCTGTAGAGGAAAGAAAAACAGATCAATAAACACCAATTAAAGTATCATCTTCTTTATCATCACTCTGCATTCTGCTCAAAACCTTTTCCAGTTCGATGTAAATGTTTCTGTGAATTTAATTTAAGTTAATAATGACTGCAGATTTGAGTTTCCTTTGGGTTTGGTTCAAGAAGAATTACATTTGCAGCACCAAAACCTACCGCGTTGCTGTCGCACTCTGCCTTTAGACGGTCAAACACCACAGCTTTGCAGCAGCTACCAGTGGGTGACCACGGTGGACGGATGAAAACCCAGATGAAGGGATCCGCCAAGGGAGAGCGCAGGCTCTCTGCAAGGCTGAAGAAGTGGGAGGCCTTGCGACCACATACATCCGCTCGTCCCTCGTCACTCAGCAACGCTGGTGGATAGAAACAAGGCCCAGGTCAAAAACAGTAGCCACTTGTGGAAATCATTAAGATGGCCATCTGATGAATTAGCCAGGATGCTCTTGGAAGATAGATGCGTACATGTGCTATCAGACAATTGTGTAGTTTAACTCACGTCCTTCGTTGTATAAATAAGCGATCCCTAGCTTCACAGCAGCTTCAAAATTGCCTTTCTCAGCAGCTCTGTAAAGAGAGATTATTCAGGTAAAACATACAGAAAAACAGACAATATATTAGTGAGATTTGTTTTTTAGAGAAGTGACTTTACCTTTCAAATAGCCATAATGTTTCGGGCCATGGCCACGTGTCCCTGAAACTGACCCTGGCCCAAACGCTGGAGTGGTTATCGACAATGTCCCGCAGCTGGGAGTGAACCTGTGACAGAAGAAAGACAGTTGGTGCCTCAACAAAAGATGTGTGCGACATGTCAAATCAGGTGGTCACAAGATGATCGGGGGGGGGGAACAAATCTGGGATAACATGGCACATGCGTGCTAGATGTTGTGCACCAGTGTCAGTGTGTATACTCACTGCTCTGACAGACAGCAGGTCCTCAGCAGAGAGGCACTGGAGCACACAGAGGAGGATCTCCTCAGGTAGAGACAGCAAGGTAAAGGCTGGAGTTCGCTTACGGACCCGCTTCCGTGCTGGAACTGAGTAGCATTTTGAACAACGGCAGTGGACCACTGAAAGATAAGATAGTTTTAAAAAATTAGGGCAATTAGCAAGAACTTCCCCATTCTGTTGCATGGCTCTAAATCAGCATTTGGAGTGCACACAAAACCCCCCAAAAAAGGAATTTCACATCTCAGTGCAGAGTTCACAAACTAATTCACACATTATTGTCAAGCAAATATTTGCCCTTCATTTAAAGCAGACACAGTGATGGATGTGTTAGCTGGCAGTTAGGCAAAGCAAGGTGAAGGTTATGGCTCCATATTCAAAACGCCTAACGTAAGGCATCTCCGGGTGGTCTAGTAGACAAGCCCTCTGTTTGAATACTATAAAGTTTGAAATTCATGTAAAGACGGATATCTAAAAAGCACCAACATGAGCGTGTAACAGCATATAATCAAGTGTGTTAAACATTAAAAGCAAGTTAACGATGGCGATGTGGGCATCTGACTGTGAGAAGTCGAACAGAGTGAGCGCCCAAATTTCCCTCCTGAGGTTCAAATGAAACTTTACGCAAAGTTATGACCAGGTTTCATGAAGTTTAACAGTATATCATAATTTTAAATGAGCACGAACGGGTTTAATAGCAGGAGGAGGCAAGTTTGTAAACAAATATCGCCGGTATTAATGCATTTGTGAGTACAGTATCTTACAGGAGGACTCCATGGCTACACCGGTTAACGTTTGTGTTGGCTAGGAGCTAATGGAGTCACCGGTGCTAGCTTACTCCTTAAAATCGAAAGCATTTAGCGCACATACACAAACATTCATGACAGTAAGACATGCTCATATGTCTTGTGGTAAGAGCTGGTCTAAGTTGACTTCGGTTTAGTTACTTACCGCCCGCTTTCATTGCAAGTGTAGTGAGCTCTCCTCAAACAGCCTGTGATGCCTGTAGCTACAGCACTGAGCGGCGATTTAAACGTTACGGCGATGCTAGCTAATTTTACAAATACAAATATACAGACAAGTTGACCAGAAATATAAAGATGTACGGTGTTAAAAGTAGTCCCAACACCCTGTGTCGTGCTGTAGTAGTTGACTAATACCGTAACAAGTTGTTAGCTCTTGCCTAGATTCAAATTCAAGCACGCGTCCCCACTTGTTGGACCCGCCCCAAAGCTCCTCTAGGACCGCCCGCGCTCACCGTTTAAACTCCACATTCAATCTGATTGGCCGAGCGTTGTGACGCCCATCTGCTACATAGTGGCTCCATGATTGGCCAGCGTAAAGAACGCCCGCAACGATTGGCTGGATTTTATAAACCGCAGAATGTCGGGAGATCATTGGACAACGTAACGCCATTTCGAAGTACGCGCTCCCCACGGAATGTCTTTGATTGGTTGACCTGATTATGAAGCACGTCTACGAACACACCTATTTCCTGTAGTGCATGGGAAATGTAGTAAAACAGGAAATGGCGTTTAAAGGTACTGCGTTTAAAGGGACAGGTGCGAAGTCAGCCCCAGAGTGGATTTTGTGTTGTGCTAGAATGCAAACAATTACCAAAACAAGCAGGGAAAGTGCTTTTAACAGCAAGTCCTTGTGATACAATAACAGTTTAAACAGAAGTGTTGCATCATACTTAAAATACGTACGTAAAATTGAAGAGATTGTGGTAAAAAGTGAAAGTCACTCATATTAATATTTCTTGAGTAAAAGTCTTCTGATATTGATATGTTATATTACAAGTAATTTTCTGACAATAAATGCATTATTGCATTTTTGTCATGGTAAAATTGCAGAACATAACATTTTGTTTATTCATTACTGTTCAATCATAATCTCTCAACAACACGGTCTAAATGTTGCTTCAAAAAGCCTGCTCTACATTGTGATGCGTTAGTAGAATCACCTCAGATTAATTTAGAGTTACGTGTACATTTTAAGATATTCTTAGCTCCTGACCTGGAAGGAACTGAGGATGAGATGAATATTGTTTCACTCCTTTTAGCTTAGCTGTAAATTAATAAATAATATGACTGTATAGGGGGGGAAAGAGTGCTAAGCTTTTTGTGGCTCCAGAGGAAGCTGCATGTCATTTGATATACTGCCTCCAGTGATGTCACTCAGTGGCTAAACTGCATTGTGGGTAATGTAGGCACCAGGTTTTAAAAAGCAGTCCACTGGTCTGCATTCCTCTTAGACTCTGATTGTGTACAGTTTAACAACAAATGATCACAATCAATGCACAATCACAATGCATTCTTCTGCCTTTTCAAAACCTGGTGCCTACATTTCCCACAATGCAACCTTGCCACTGATTGATATAACTGGAGACAGTTTATCAGAATACCTGCAGCTTCTTCTGGAGCAACACACAGTTTTTCAATCCTGCCGATGAAACTCCCAACCCCACTGGACTCTCTTTATTGTGTTTGATCTGCGTAATCTGAACATATGGAACTGTAAAAGCTCAATAGCATATATGTAACTCATTAGCCCCTCAGGCGGAGACATGTCCCAAGTTCCATTTGTATAGGCTCTGCACGATTCTACATCACATACAGAAGCAGCTTAGTGTGTATTCAGTAACACTGGTAAGGTTGTAGGTTTATCAAGAAAAGTTCAAAGTAAACCTCTGCATGAGAAATGGCTCAGCTATCAAAAATAACGTTGGAGCAAACAAGAATATTGACGTGTTCCTTGTAATGAAGCATAATAAGAAATCATTATATCGGCTGCCTTGTCCTTTTGCACATCAGACACACACACACACACACACACACACACACGTAAAACATATTAATTCATCAATACTTGTGTGACTGAAAAGAGATGTTAACGAATAAAGCAACAGACTGGTTCGGCCTCTGACGCAGCTGCCTTTGAGGAAACGACTCAATAATTAGGAGCATTTTCTTGGATACCCATTGTGATTGAATTGACTGTTCTCTCATAATAGTGTCTTCTTGATTGCTGCTCTTTAGAAAAGGGTCATCATCAAGGAGCTGAGTACACTATGGCAGTAATCACTTGTTCCTTTCAGGCTCACTATTGATCAGCACATCATCTGCTCGCCCTTTTCTCATCATTACCTACAAGAGCAAGTGTGCCACATCACATTGACCACTCAGGAGAAAGAGAAAGAAAGAGCTTATGTAAATTCAGAAAACAAATAATACTTTATATAATTTAATCCAAAAAGCACGAGGCGAGTCCGATGAGAAGTTCTATGTATTTTCTGCATCAGTTACTCTTCTATAAATGGCACATTAGTGTTGGGGGATAAAGAAAAACACTTTACGCTATTTTTTTCTCCGTGTTCATTGAGCTGTGTAATTCTTGCTGGATTTGGAGGTGTTGTAAGATCTAATTATCCTGAAGCTGGTTGACCCTGGACAGGGCAGGGGCGGTGACATCCTCAGTTGGATGCAGACAGCCACTGTTTCCATAGAAACTCCAACCAATCTCTCCGTAAAACACAAAGTGGACAGTAATGGCTCTGGAGAAGCAACCGGTCGGTGCAATTAGCCAAAATTGAAAATAATTATAGCAATAAAACCATATGGATTGCGCTTATAAAACGTGAGGTCCAAGTGTGTCATTTTTGTTCCCAGAGCGTCCATTATTTTCTTGGCATAATGATGCGTCGTGCAAACATGCTGCCTCGAACAGGAAGTAACTGAGTTTGATCTGAGATGTAGACGGGAAAGCAACAGCTTCACACCTGATCAGTTTGCTCTTAATTAATGAGACGGAAGCTCTTGTGGACTGAAACGCTGACATTTGTTGACCGGCTTTTTAGATAAAAAGAGAGCGGAAATTAGAACTTCAGAAACTGTTGGAGTAAGTAGTAGGTGTGATTCATGAGTGATGGAAAAACCTCAGCAAATCATGCTGGTTATTGGCAACGCCTCCTCCTCGCGCTCATCCAGAAATGATAAAAAAAATAATCAGCGTTCAGTGCGTGTGCCAGTGTTTCCCTCGATCCAATAGCTTCACATCACATTTGTCTCTATCATGATACCTACATTGTGTTTTAATTTCATTTTCCTTGTGATTTAATCTGGCTGTCTGGCCAGGCGTGTGCGATTTCCATCACACCTGTCTCCAAAACAGCTGGCGTGATATCTGAGGCAGAAGCACCTCCGTCCTGCTGCAGAGGTATCATTTGGAACGAACAGCAGGCGCTGAATGATTACATCCGCAGGCACAGACGCTGTTTATCAGAAATTCAAATTACTTAAATAAAGTCATGAGGCCCCAGTGTGGCTCAATTCCTGACTTCATAATCTCAGGCCAAGCTGCCTGTTGCATCAGTCTGGCTTTGCGTTTTAAACTGATGTCACATTTGCGTACTTCAGCATTTGATAAACGTCAAATAGAGCTGAATGCCTGGGTTTGAAGCCAAGTCCTGGAGATTGAGAAGGCGGATGAGTTGCTCCCATCTGGTTTCCTGTAATCTGTGCTGACCCCAGCAATCCAACTGACCACTTCCAGCCCATCTGCACTTTGCCCCTGCTGGCCTCCCCGCCCTTTATCCAGACCTAAACACTGTTCCCTCCACACCCACCGCAGTTTCCCAGCACAGCTACCACAGAGTGATAAATTATATAACGCGTTCATATTAATTCCTGGTAAACTGCTCAGACCTGTATGCAATGGTGAATGGTGACAATTTGTAGCAATTGACATGAATCCCTTTTTAATTTGGTCGTATGTGAGCGGATTGTATCATGACGTGTGACCTTCCCCCTCTCTGTCAGTTACTCATAGACGCCTGTGGATGATTTGTTTAGGTTGGTTAATGCGTCTGGACAGTGGATTTCTTATGTGAAGCAACAGTCCAAAGGATGTGACTTTATGCACGTTCTCGAGTGCCTCGTCTCAGCACCTCTCTCTGCTCCACTACCAGAGAATAGCAGTAGATTACTATAGAAATTGAGTCCATTTCAAGAAGCAGACGACAGGCTTCCAAAAAAAAACCACAAAAGGTTCACAGAGCCCCTTTTAAGCACAAATGCTTGTGCTTTACTTGAGTATTCCCCTTTTATGTGACTTTAAAGTTACTTTTCTTTCCATATATTTCTTGCTCAGTGAAGACCATTTACTGTATCTCCAAATGTGTTGATTTATGAGTTTGCTAAGAAACTGATGGATGAAGTGTTCCTGTATGGATGGTGAAAATTCTCCTGTTTCTTATGTTAAATAAAAGTATTATGTGATATTATTATATATTCAAAAATGCTTGTAGACTAGTTGGTAAACGGTCTGTTTTTCTGTGCTCATGAATAGTTAGCTCTTATATAATACGATGCACTGCTGTGGATTAAATTACCCAAAAATGTATAAAAATATAAAAACAGCTCAACCATCAACCACCAGTGAAATGCAACATACATAAATATTAATCCTTAAACATCATATACAAGAGTACACTGACAGGGACCATCTTCCTGCACCTGCAGTAGATTTTACTTTACTAAAGGTATTAAGGTAAGGTAAGGTTTGTGCAGTATAAGTACTTCTATTTCAGTCATATAAAAGTATACGCAGCTTGTCTTTGTCACTGTGAGGGTAGTTTACTTTATCATTTTGCCAGTAGGTGGTGTCATTTATTCTGGGCGATACCGGCCGTGTCTGTTTTCATAACAACCAAAGGGTGTCTAGGTATCCGACCAAGTCATCCAAGCTGGCAGGGCGGCACATGGCAGCGCGTCTATATACAGCATCGAAACTTCAAGCACAGGGGAAGCTCAGGTGGTGTCCTCGACCAAACATGTTTTTTATTATCTGTGCATTCGGTTAAAGATGGTGACAATTATAATTTCACGGTCAAAACAGTGAAATGGTTTGGGTGTCCTTCAGTATTTAAAGGATAAATTCACCCAAAAATGAAAATTCAGCCCATACCTACTCACCCTCATGGTGATGGATAGTCGGTTGAGGTGCCTTAGTAACTGATTTGAAAAAACTTTATTTACACCTTTAGCGCCCCGTTGAGCTTGTGCACCCACTTCAGATGGGATGTGCTCACACTTTAAGTGTTTTCAAATCATGGGGTTTCAGGGATTCTGGGGACTTGAATTAAGACGGGCGAGCTGTATGGAGCCATTTAATATATTTTGATATCAATACTTTTTTTTACATTTCAAAACAAGTCCCTATCTACTTCAGTTCTTCAGGCGACACCACAACACTGTTGGGCTGTGAAGCTCCAGAAACATTCTGTTGACGACAGAACTTCACCCGACACCCCATCACCACGTGGGTGAGTAAGATAATGGCTGAGTTTTTTTAATTTATGGGCGAACTCTTCCTTTAGCACAAAGTTATATTTGATTAATCGCTTGAGGAGTTTCTCCACAAGCCACAAACTACAACATCGAAGACCAAGGCGTTCACATTACATTTATTTAGTACAACAATTAGAATGTACATGTAAGTAGAAATATACAGTAGAAATATAAAATAATCGTATATACAGCACCAAATATTAGAGGGCACACAATGAAACATATTCTGCAACACTCGCTGGAGTAGCAGACAGCGTAGGCAGACAGCGTGGCTGTCTTCCGGGTGAGGGAAATACAGAAATTCCCCTGCAGCACAGAGAGGTAGATTTTCCCTTTTTTTAGTTTTTCAGAAGGCAGAAGGGAAATCACTTCACAAACACTGACAAACAAATTCTGGTCACCTGCAATCAATTTTCACTGTCAATAAACTGGCACATTAGAGCTTGAAAATCAGCCACGTAAAACTATGCAACCACAGTGTACAACATGTGGAAACTGCAATACGATCGATATACAAGCCAAAATTCAGGGCGGAGTAAAAGCTTACATCTGTGTCACCGTCATAAGCTTATGTACTGTAATGCCGGGGGGTTTCTCTCTCGCCTCACTGTTGTGAGGATACCACTGCACCGTGCTAAAAAAAAAAAAAAAAAAAAATCACACTCATAAATACTCTGTGTGAGCATTATGTCTGACGTTTACCTTGAAAGACAGTAAGGGCCGATGTGGCCGCACAGCATGCGGGTGATCTATGTTAGTTTTTGTCAGTCGATATAGATTAATAGAAGATTTACTATAACTTGGCCACTTGGCATTTTCACTGCCAGTAATGCATCACATCGCCTAAGAAAAATACCGCTCTGCTCAGGGTGGCTGATCCCAATCTAACCGCAGGGATAGCTCCCGACTCCAACGTTTAAAAAACCGAACGGAATGACTTTCCCAGGTCCTGCTTTTGTCTTCCACTATTACCTCCCAACTCCCCGTCCTTCCCTTTCGTTTGAGTTCGGCTGTCAATCTGTGTGCCACAGAAACACCTAAATGCCCACTGTGCTGCGAATCACTTGCGAGAGAGGACTGATACATCACAAGTCTACTGAAGCAGGCAGGCAGATGCGGCCTTGTAATTGGAAAGCTGGCCCCCAGGACGGTCTTTGGCATTGTGCGTTAACTGCTACCCCTGGATGCATAGACACATTTTACTCAGCAACAAGCGTCACTAATCTGGGAGCCAGAATCGATTGCACCAGTGATCAATGATGACTCTCAAGGGTAAAAGGGAGTGCTGGTACACGGTCCTTCACATGGAGACACACGGCCTACACTCCTTTACATCTCTATACACTCTGTACATTGCACTTTTTTCCTTCCACGTTACATTCAGCGACCAAAAAAAACAGAACATTTAAGACGAGATTAAAATGCCATTGCGCGTCTCATCCTGTGAGACCACACACCAACAGAAAGCACCTATTCACAGATGTGGAGCTGAGTGCAGCTACACTCGGTCTGAAAGAAAAAAAAAGTGTCGGAAAAGGGAAACCCCCACGTCGAGCGGTCTGCTTTCACCAGAGAACAGAGCGTATCCTATTTTCAGACTGACAAAGAGACTCTCGATCAATATTCTTTTCACTGCGAGAGAAAACAATCCACTTTCTTTGGCACAGAGAGATACCAGTCAGATGCCAATGGAATACCAGGCTTACATTTTAAGCGTGTGTGTATGTGTGTCTTAACATGTGTGTCAAAAGGCTGTACACACTCCCCTCCTGGGCTTTATCGCCACGGGGGAAATGAAAGGGATCAAGGCATGTTGTGTGGAGGAAGGCATACAGGTCGGATGAGGATGGCCAGAGAAAGAGAAGAGAACAAGGGGGTAAAATTCTCTGGGGGTTCAGTTGGAAATGGGGGAATGCGACAGAGCCTTTTTCCATGAGTGCTTGCTCAAGGCACCGGGCGGGAGGGGCCGCAGGGGAGCAGGATCAGTCAAAGTGTCCCTGCAGTGGCATGTCCCCTCGGGTAGTGTCCTTCAATAATTCTGGCCTGTGGGGTTGAGGTGCCCCACAAAGACACTAGGCTGGGCGTAAATGCTCACATATTGACAGGAGGCCAGTCCGTCAGTCAGTCAGAATGTCAGTGCCCCTCTCCTTTGTAATGTGAGGCTTAAGCTACAGAAGGCCTTTCAGAGTGTGTTGCTTTTACTAAAAGTTTCTCTTGCTTGGCACGGACGTGGTCATGTGTGCAAATCTTTTGTTCCGACGTAGTGAGGTCCAGCAGTCTCTCAGATCTTTATTTGCGCTCGCACAGACCCCTTCCACTTCCCCTGCAGGTTCCTCTGCCCTCTCCGGTTCATCGTCCACACAGATGCCAGCAAGATCCTGCCGGACTCAAGTTCCACTCTCCCATTGCGTAAAAAAAGCCCCCAACACATTGCTGCGGTGTCACAGGACGAGTGAATGACGCTGGCCACTGACGCGGGTGCGCTGCTCTTTCGGCTGGGTATCGGGTTGCCGTCTTTGGCCCACTTCTGGCCTCTTGGAGAGTCACCTGTCCTGGCAGGAGGAATGCTGTGACTGACGTGTCTAGTGACGCCAGCATTGACTCCAGCAGCAGCTCTGCATAGCGTGTTGGGTGTCTGCGCGAGCTCTCACTGTCACTCCCGGCGCATATGTGAGGGAGGACTGCGAGGGCCGTGTATCGGTGCGTGTAAATATGCATGTGGTACGCGATGCATATGTGTGTCTCCTCGGAGGTTGTTTTGACACTGGACACCTGCTGTCTGATGATAAAAAGGACGTGGGAGGCGTTTGGTGATCCCTCCTTGCCAATCCAAAATGGTCCAGACCAAACAGATCCTCAGTGTCCCGTCTATCTGTCCCTCCACTCTATGGTTTCTCAGCCCAAGTTCTCTCCAGCACGAGCTGAGCCAAACTCTGCGAGAAAGGATAGAGGGGAATTGGAGCTGGGAGGAGGTGAAGTGGCAGCTTCTCAACCAACCCTTGAGCTCCCAGCCCTGGGTGTATCTCTGCTATCGAGGTCCTACCACTGCTTTCCCCGCGCGCCTCACAGGGGACACTGCTCTGAGGTGAATGAGCCTCCCTCTTTCTTTTTCCTCCTCTTCTTCTTGTGGGCAGTCCAACAGGCTGTGGCCATCAGCAGCATCAGGAGTCCCATGACAAGCAGCACCACTGACACCACTTTAGTCTGAGGCAGGTCATTATAAGTGTAGGTCACTCCCGTTCCCGCAACACCGATCACCAAGGAGATGATCCCAAAGGGAAAGATGCAGCGGTACCAGGACTTCTCCATGCCCCCGGTGGCCTGCGACAGACGCTCCAGCGAGGAGAGCACCTCGGGCACTTTGGCGCCGCCAGCCTCCAGGGACTGACCCTCCTGCCCCAGGCCGGTCTGGGGCTGGGTTTGGCAAGCCAGGTGGCCCGTTGTGCAGCCCATCCTGATGGTGAGGTCTGGTGTATCCCGAAACCAGGCTGCAGCGTGAGCCTTCTTGGATCCCGTTAGTCAGCTCTGGACCGGAGAAACAGAGAGAAAGGTAGAAAAAGAGAGGAAGGAGAAGGAGGTCTATGTGAGCAGGAATGGCTGGAGTGCGTCAGATGAAGGTTTTCTCAAGTCAACGCTGAAATCCGCTCACACTTTCCCCTTCTCTGCCTCCCTCTCCGGCTGTTTCTTCCGGCTGGCTCTCCGGCAGCACATTGTACACTCTGCTGAATGTGGTGGCAGGAGATATATAAGGAACCATGGAAAGGGGAGGAGCCGGGGGAGAGACACGGGTATGTCCAAGTGCACTGATTGGTCCCCCTTTGTGTGACGTCAAACATCGAAGCAGGGAGAATAGGGGTTTGACGAAGCACAGGAAGGGGGAGGGGAGAAGAGTTAACTGCTCCCTCTTTTCTTCATCTCCCCATCACTGCCTCTCAATTGCGGTCTTTTTTTTTGTTTTTTCAGCAGTACAGAAGCCTCCGCTGGGGAATACAAAAACCAGTGTTCACTGGAAATAAGAGGAGAAAGGGGGAATCCCTCAGCCAACATATCTTTAATAGGGGAAGGTGCATCTCACCCCGCGCTGCAACAGCATGGTTCTCTCACCTCCATATGGCAATTATACAGTAATGGTGTTCCCACTGCACCCCACAGCAAACAGAAATCCTACAACCCACCCACACACTCCTCCTTTCATGTGCACGCAGGCACCAGATGACACCTATTTGTAGGAGGGCGTTAAATATACAGCAAATCTATAATGAAAGTGTAAATAGACTAATGAGCGAGCCCACACGTGACAGAAAACACATTTGTGGAAGAAAAAAAAAAACAACACAGGCAGCTCCCACTCCTCTCCAACCCACGCACGCACAGCTGGTGCCAGTCCTTTCTGAATGAAAGGCGAACGTAGTCGAGCCGCCAGCGCACTCGTCCGCCCGCCATGAAAAGAAAAATCAATCCCGACAGCTCTCTTCTTCTGAACTTGCTAATCTCATTCCGCCACATCTGAAAACGCTGCTTCAGGGAAGGATGGATGTGCGTACGCAGCTGAACGTCTTGGCTTTTGTTGTCACGCGTTACTGGATTTACTATGGCAACATTCCCTCTTCTTTTTCTTTTCAAAGCTTTCTTTAAAAAAAAAAGAAGAACTGTGAACTTAATATTGATTATGGCAATTTGTCGCTAAGTGGCTTTTGAATTAGATTGTAACTTTAAAGGTGCACTATGTAGTTTTGGGGGGGGAGATATTTTAAGAAAGAGATGTTCATTCTATGTCTAAACAAACTAAATATACAAACTGACCTTAAAGAACAACACACTTTCATACTATTTCACTTTGTTTATATGTGGCGGACCCTGCCACCTTTCTAGCTTCAAACAGTGTTCTGGGACTTTATTTTCCTCTGAAAAACATCTTTTTATTCAGTAATAGAAAAATAGTTTGTATTATTACCTCATTAATACTGTAAATAAATCAGCCAAATTATGAGTTTTAATTCCTTCTCCAAAACCACATAGTGCCCCTTTAACCCACAATTATTGGGGAAACTGTTCAATTGTATTTGAAGACGTACATTTGTTAGGAGACAACAGGCCTCTTTGAATAAGCATGCCAAAAATATTTAACCTCAATATATAGAGGTCTTAAAAAGTAATCTCTTGAAAAATCTGCAGGTATAAATCCATTGCTCATGATGTTTGAATAACATCTCTGTGTTTTCCAGCTGAACAACAGGGCTTCTCCTCATAATTACATCGAAGGATTCCCGCTCTTCAATGCCCACAGGCCGAAATGATTGGATTAAGAGCTACCTGATATTGTCATATAAAAGCCTAACATGGCCCAGTCTCCACAGGACCACTGTTTTTTAGTTCAACTTCGACGCAGGAAGCTCGCTCAGAGTGGCTGACCGGTGAGGAAAATCAAATAATAGACTCTAACGGAACCTAACCGATGACCACGCCGATTTAACGATCTCTGCTGTAGTTCAATGGGCACCAGAGCGGTAGACGGGCAACAGAGGAGTGACAGAGGGGAAGTGAGGAATGTGTTTGTGAGGGGCGGGGTGCAGGAGAAAAGAGACGTTCAATAGCAATGGACATTTGAGAGAGAGAGAGAAGTGGATTCTTGGGAGCACTGTTCGGTTTCTGTGGATTTGTACTTGTGGAGTCCGGCACTGGAGTGGACTGGAGGCTAAAAAAAGGAAAAATGAAAAGGGTGAAGTAGGAAGGAACGGGTACGACAGAAAAAACCCTTCAACTCTGTCTCTCCCCCGTGTGACATGGGAAAGAAAATGATGCCGCTTCCATGGAAAGTAAAATTGCCTCGGATCTTCCATTATGTGACAAAAAGAGGCGTGGGAAATGTGGGACAAAGGCGTGAGACATGGTTAACCTGGGCAGGGCCGGGCCACGAAAAGAGCTCTGCTGGTGACAGCAAGAGCAAGACAGCAGCTGATGTATGCAGGTCACAGGAAGGCTGAGTTGCGTAGGCGCCACTCCCTCTGGGACCTGTGTGTAGTGTTGACGTGATCTCAGAGATGCTTCCCTGCCTCCTCTTTTATTCCTTTCACACACACTGATCCAAGACTGTATGGGCGGACCATAAGCCAACAGCGACACTTGCCTGGAATCCACAAGTGGTGAGACACTTCTGGTGCTGGAAAAAAAGAGATTTTGCGAACATTTGTGACAATCTGGCGTTGCTTTAGAAACAGGGAGCAGGCTAAGTGAGGCTGAAATATCCCTCTCCCTTTTTGAATGTTTTTGCTCCTCTACTCAGGGAAACGAGCCATTTCCAGCTTGAGGCACGCAGTAGAGCCAGGCCCCCCCAAGTGCATCGTCTTTGTGACTCAGCCGGCTTTGGGTGTGCGTGTTGTGTGTGCGCACGCGAGGGTTGGTGCAGCAGTGCGCGAACACCCACGTCCCGCTGTGTGAACCCAGCGCCACCTGTCGCCCAGTCTGGCACAGCCTGTGCCATCCACACGTCATCTGTGGGCATTGAGCCTTTTGGGCCTCTCCAAGCCCTCCTGCATCTCACATTCGCCCTCACATCACATTTGCGGAGGGCAAAGTCACAATTACCGCTTTTGTCAAATCAGGGAGACATAGTATTGGCTCCGTACGTGTCATTCAATGTATGGAAATCAAACACATCACAGAGTTTTTGGGTGGTTTCTCTCGTTTCATTACCAGCGGCAGGTCGCGCTCATACCGAACAAGCACAATCATTCAAACTGTGAGCTCGTCAGACACTCAGATAAGCCAGACAGTAGGAAGAAATGGGAGCATATGGAGGGATGAGCCTGAAGTCATGGCGTCCCTGCTGCTTTCAGCGAAAGACAGGATTAAAAAAAAAACAGGATCAAACATCTCCATTGTTCCTTTAATTCACTTGAATCCAGACAGCAGCATGCTGACAGTCACGCGGCACGCTGATTAGAGGCCGTTACTTATACATGTTTTGTCAAAACTATTCTTATTCCCACATCTTATTCTAGGTCACGGTTTGAATCCAGCTGATGACTGATTGATTGCTTTTGATGCAACTAAACAAGCAATTAGCCACCTGCTAACATGTTCTATGGTCACTTCTGTGAGTTGAGTGCCACCTGCTGGTAGAGTCAGCGTTGCAAGAGCTCCATTACTGACTCCAGGTTTCCAATATACAGGTCAAACACAAATGTTAAATAAAACATTATTATTTATCAACTCTTTGTGTGTTGGGGGCTTATGTGCATTTATTATGATAGAAACAGAAAGAAAGTGGGGGGGGGGAGATTTGGCTTTAACCCCAAGCCACTGTGGCAAGGACGCAGCCTCTGCACATGGAGCACACACTCGACCAACGAAGCCACCGGCGTGCCCCACAAAATCTCATTTAAACATGAAAATGATAATGAACCAAGGTTAAAGTGTTCTTTTGAGCGCCGAGAACATTCTTCTGCTTCCAAAGACAGATAAACCCTTTAAAAAACCCACTGGCTTATCTAAGGAATGTAGTTCAGAGTTTTTGGAAATACTTGATATTCATTGGCAAGCAACAAACTTCACAGTCAGATACAACATGAGAGAGAGAAATGATAATGACAGCTTTGGTTTTCTTCTAGTCATACAAGTCATTGAATGGCATCAGTTATCTGACTGAAAGAAACATTGAGTCTTCACAAAAGTCACCTTGATTCCTGAATTAAGGTTGAATATACACCTGCTTGTTCTAAAGGAATACAATAAAAGATCCTGTTATATTAACAGTGTCAGAGGGGAGAACTTCATAAACTGAGAAATCAGTGTAATGTGGTCTGTAGTCAGTCAGTCTCAGAGTCCAGGACTATGGCGGGGAAACGCTGCCCTCCTTCACCAAGCAGCGAGTATATAGCTCTCAGAGCGCCGACGTTGGG
>CAEMYA010000232.1:475647-509858 GCA_903131615.1 Diplodus sargus | reverse complement strand
AGGCCCTTGCCTAGCCGCGTCAGGACAGACAGCTTTAAAACCCCACCGTCACAGGGAGGGGGGGGGGATCTGTTGAGGCCAAGGAAAGTACTGAACTGGCACTGAGGTTTCACTGCGGCTCTGTTTTCATTTTCCATGCGCCAAGATGGAGAGGCTGCATTAGCTCGTTAGCACGCTGCTATCATCACAATCATTTTTCAAGCGCTGCTAAAATGCAATAAACGATAAACCCCTCTCTGGAAAAATCAAACGCCATGAAACGAAACGCTCGCTGAACTGTTGGTGTGAGATGCTAGACTGATTGTGTATCATCACCACACCATACGGAGGTGTGTGGGCCCAACGGGGATGTAGAAACTACTGGAAACTTCTCTCGCGCACTGGCTTTAGCAACATACTTGCGCTGCACCGGAGCTATAACCGGTAAACATAAATGAAACTTCCTCCCTGAAGGTGATACGGTCATTCGAGCGGTGTGAATGGAAAATCTCTGGGCATTCAGCTTCATTATAATTGTGTTGCTGGAGGTAATGGAAATCATACCATGTTACATACTGTAGGTACTGAGTGGGTGACACCCTGACACCCAGACATGATAATTCAAACACAGCTGGGTAATCAGAGTCATTCACGGGGTCATGATTTCTCCCGATGTCCTCTTTTATTATGCAAGTCTGTGCCGTGGAATAAATCATCGTAATAATGTATTTTTTCTCTGCTCATGGCCGCTGTCACATGACATAAGTTAGGTTAACATGTGATTCTTTTTGGTTCCGTTGTTATAGTAAAACATGATTATTTTCCTACCTTCTTTCACTTGGCCGGCAAAGTTTTGGAGCTCTGCTGCTTCCATTCGCAACCTTTCAAGTGTCTTATCACCTGTACAGAAATACATTCAAAAAAATAAAAAATTCACATGTAGCGTAACAGGAGATACAGACAGCAGCTGTTTAGCTTCATTGTAGTGTGTTAATTAGTCTCATGGTTGCAGTCACTGTAATTGTTAAAAATCTCACATGCTCATTCCAGGGTCTTGAGTATGATTGGCAGAGGGAAGGCTCAACATTGACAAACCATTCTAAATGGCTCTCGGAAAGTCACTTCCTGCCAACTCCCTGTGCAGCTTCTTCCCAAAATAACCGTTTTCTGCCCACACATTTGTGTCATCAATCTATAAATGTTCCCTCATTCTTTGTCAACTTATTTTGCGTGCAATTATGTGGAAGCTGTTACCCGGCTCTGTGGCTCCTTCTGGGCTCTGTTTGGCCAGAAGCTCATTTGTCCTGTAGCAGTGGATGAGGTCATGACCTTGATGAGTCAGTCTGTGGACCAGAGTCCGGGTCTGGTCTGGGCTACCATGCGGCCAATCCTTGGGGAACTGGAGGGGCCAGAGAGAAGAGGTCAAACACAACGTGCTGGGAATCAGACCGCTTCGAAAGCATTATATTCAACAGAATTTGTTCAGAAATATGATTTAAATGGAAATGAGTGAAATTCTACCTCAACTCTAACACTAGAGCAGTGGTTCCCAACCTTTTTCTCTAAGGAATCCCTCTTGTATCATAGAGTAAACCATGGGTGCCCCAACATTTCCCATTCGAGGACTACTTATGACATCGTATTGTTAACGCGCCTGCAATACTAATACCAGATTTTCAAAAATGATACATAATTCTGGATCCTAGACCATTTTTGAAAAATCCATTAAATCATTACCATGTAACAGTTTTTGGAGTCTTGTATTTACTAAACACATATATATTCTCACATCTCGAGAACAACATGTACAAGCCAGGGTATCAATGCAGCTGCTTTGTTACACATTGTACCTTTATCAAAAAATTAAAACTTCTGTGATTTTGATATGGCAGTTGGCCATATTGCAATTTCCATAATATTTTGATTAACTGTGCAGCCCTTATGCACATCAATACCAAAACAGAACAGCTGATAAAATGTACAGTTAACACAACCACAAAAAATGCATTTTATGTAAAACAAGATCATTTTTCATAAATATTGGAACACTTATGAGTTTCCTGCTATTTTTGTACATATTCTTTTATTTTTTAACAATCATACATACTTAATAAGCTTCTTTTTTTTTCTTTCTTTCCTCTGCCTGACACTTGATCATCTCTTTGGTTGTTTTAACTGCATAGTTTTCAAATGCAGGAAGAGGCTGTTGAGCAGAGAGTCAAGGCTCTTTCAATATAGCTTGTATTCAGGTCTTCAAGGAGCCCTTATCCTGTGAGATTTTATTCCGTTTATATCTTTAATAATATTCTAAACTCAAAAAAATAATGAAGTTTTCTTCACATTTTGATATAAGCCTAAACCTCCCCCCGTGAAACTTTTGGCAACCCTTAGTTGGGGTCATGTTCAGGTTGGGAACCTGTACACTAGACAATGTTTCTGAACCCAACATTACGTAACATGGAAAACCTTGATGAGTTTCACTAGAAAAAGGAAGGATACCGTCGCTCTCATTCTCTCAATGAAGTGACTCCTCCCAGGCACAGGTTCCCTTTGTAGGGCCTCGACTTTGTCCCACAACCTAAAGATAACGCAGAGAGGGAAACTTAGCTCCAAGGCAAAAAATTGTATAATGAGTTGTAAAATTTGATTTGAGCTGATGTTGGCCACCTGTCTTGCTTCATCCTTAGAGATTTCCATTTTGCGGTTTGATCTGAAGCTATCCTGTCATGAGACAAAGGCAAACAGAATGATTAAAAAAACACAGAAAAAAATAATGTTTGACTCATAAGTATGGACCAGTTGTGTAAAAACATACCTGTTCGGCCTGGGTAAACTAGGAGACTTCCCTGTATGTGAAGCAAGCGTTGTCTTATTTGAAGAAGGCGCAGAGATAGCAGCAGCTTTTCCAATGTCACTCAACACGTTGCTTCTAATGGTCTTGTTTTTAGTTTGGAGGGCTGAAGTGTGCGACTGACCCAGGTCAAGAGATCCAGACGCTGAGACAGCCTGCTGTGATTTCCTTCCTGCCTGGTGATGCGCAGTCCCAGCTGAATAGACAGCACAGGCCTGGATTGGGTTTCTGTTTGTGGTTTTGCGGCGTACAGCATTGTAGCTAACTGAAGATTTTGAGCCCAGTGAGGAGGACGCTGACGTGCCAGGCCTTTTTCTGTCAAGACTGGCAGAGTTAGAAGTCAATCTGGTGGTGGTTTGACTGCCTTTAGAAGCTGCAGATGCCTGTGTCCCCTCTTTGGATACGAGTGCTGTGGGGCCTGGTTCGTTCCTTCGAGGGGCAGATTGTTTCTTTGAGTCCGTTTTAGAAGGTCCAGTACCAGTACGGACCCGAAGGGCTTTCTCCAGGGCTCGTTCAAGCAATTCTATATCTTCGTTCTCCACTGGTGCGGTATCTGTGTCTGAAGACAGCGACATGCAAAGATGTGCTTACAATTCAATTATTTTATTTTGTATTAACCTAAACTTTCAGTCGACAGTCTCTAATTCACTTATAGTACAATAATAAAAGAGAAGTGTGACTACTGCACATGACAGGTTGCCCACAAAGTCACTTCATTTACAGCTCTTATTGTTATGATTATACTATTACCAGCGACAGCATCATCAGCAGAATCTGACTCCTCAAAGCCTGTCTTCGGTTGTGGTGTTCTGCAGGAAAAAGACCATATGTCAATTAAGAAACTTAAGAATAAGATATATATATAACATATAGTAATAATATACAGAATTCCTAGTTGCAATTGTGTATGAACCCAACAGATTTGTTCAAGGTGCACTGTGTAGTTTTGGGGAAGAATTTTTAATCAGAAGAGAAAGACCTTCACAAACTGAATAAACTTTCTTCATTGTCATGACTGAATAAACAGAATAAACAAAGTGACCCCAAACGACCAGATTATTTCATACCGTTTCACTTTGTTTAAATTTGTCGGACCCTGCCACCATCGATCTGAAGTGACAAGTGTATTTTCTTAAGTCTATGTTATAATTTCTATCATCAACAGTAACAGAATTTCTGAAAAACTGAAGTAATGTAAATAATATAAACACCTCATCTAATAATGCAACCCCATTTAATCTATCCATAGATTATGAAATTCCGCACAAATCTGTCTTACTCTCTATGCAATACATCTTACAGATAGTCAAACATCGGTCCTAGAGTTCCTCAGTGAGGGAAGCATAACTACTAATAACTTGAAAAGGCACTGCTGGGATTCGAACCCAGGATCTCCTGTTTACTAGACAGGCGCTTTAACCAACTAAGCCACAGCGCCGGATGGGGGCCTCCACTCGTAGATCATGAAATTAAACGCCCCAAACTCTTCATTCGCTGGCCTAAAACTAATAAAGTAACCGCATAAATACATTTGTGATCATTTGTAACTACAAATCGACTGAAAGTTACATACTAGCAGCATATAGATCGTTGTCTTAAATAATAGTTTTGTACTTTTAGACTTGAGTATAAACTTATATTATGCAAGTATAATCGTGAGCACTGATAAACCAGTGTAGTTAATAACTCGGGTGTAGAGTACTTACAAGGTCTGTAATATTTCTCTGTACAGCTGAATGCTGCCATTGATCCTGGCTTGTTCAGCTTTGCATGACTCGATGGCATCCTCGACCACAGACAGGAGTGACATGCTTGTGTCTGTATGTCGCTCCGAGGTGTCTTCAATGCTCTGCCACACGCAGGAAACGATTAACCCACCAAACACTTAAGTTTGAACTATTGTTATGAGGCACTGAATTAGCACACGTTAAGATAAAATGGCAGCTGGTCTCGACTTTGCGGAAAACCTCGTCGTTAGCATCTCTTTATAAAAGCGATTTAACGCCAGCTAGTCTTTTCAGGCTGACCCGCGAAAGTCAACTCAACGGGTGCGGAAGTCACGTTTCTCCCTCACTGCTGCTTAAAAAGCGACTCTAAAGCAATGTCGATGACGTATCATCGCCGCGACACTCTTAAAACAGTTATTAGCAATTAAAAAATCATCCTCTTTTCGAGTTGAATCGCTAAACACGACGAGAAAACTTTGCAGGTAACTTTATCTCCACCGCCACGAACGAGTTTTCACTCAGTTCTCGCGAGAGGTGTCATGGCAACCAGGGACGCGAGTTCCTAAATAAAGATCTAATTCCGCAGACTCGGTAGGCCCACCTTGTTAATCTGGTCCTGCTGATACATTTGGTTCATAAAATGTGAATAACCAGTTGCAAATAAAGAGCACAGCAACATGTATTACATTTTGTAATAATGTTCCCAAATAACCATTTATAGTTTTGTACAATTGCAGTCCCTGTGAGTGACAATTTTATTATGTTTTTATTTTTATTTTGTGAAGCCCTGAAAACAGAAACAGAATATGACTAACTCTTGAGTAATGTATTGTTTATTTGCAGCGTTATATAACAGTTAATTATTAAACCAAGCCTCACCACTCAGGGAAAAACAATTTAAATACTGGAGGTAGGTCCAGGCCAGATACCAGCAAGTTGTGCACATCAGTGTATTACAGTGGAGGACTCAGCTAGTCTCAGGGTCAGGGGCGGAAAAACAAAACATGGCATCAGCTGCATGCAGCAGGGCACCAGAGAACGGAACGTCATGGCAGAGCATTTATAGCAGAATATTTCCTCTGGCTAGGAGTAAAACTGTTTGCATCATGTCTTCTCTGTGCCAGATCCCTGATATTGTTAATGCTGGCTGCTAGAGGCATAATTAATGTCATTAGTTACACCTGTGCTTTAACTAATGTGCAGAGGTTGAGCAGAAACTAGTGGCTGGAAGGTTACTTGGAAAAGTTTTAAAGAAGATACCAGCTTGCCAGTTTTAGTGACTGCTTTTTAGAAGACAGCAGGACATTACTGAATCATTTTGCTGCCCTGTTAAATTAAATGTTGCCTCACAATCTCTACATTAATATGACATGGATCGAGACTAACAGCAGAAATAGCACATAAAAGGATTTCCATATGAATCAGATTCGTAGACATGTCCTGCAGTCGACTTGTAACAAGGCAAGAAAAGCACCAGCGGAACAGATAATCTTAATAATGCTGCTTCTGTATTCTTTCTCAGACCTGTTGGGGTTTGTGCTATATTAACCTTATTAACCTTTTTTTTCTCTCTTTTTTTTAAGCTCCCATTTTCTTTTCTTTCTTCTTTTTTTGTTGCCATGATGCGATCTAAAGCCTCATATGAAATGCTGAAATGGACCTCCTGCTGTATGTCCTATGAGGCGTGTTTACATCCTAGTTTTTGCTGCGGCAAAGGAAATGGCAGCAAAATGGGGTCAAATCATGGCCGCTGAACAGTTGTTTTGTGTGGTTCTCATCTATAAATGGAAAGAAAATAGCATTCAAGGGGAATATGAAGTTTCACAGTCCTTTCCCGCCAGTTTTTAGTGCAAAGTTATTGAACTCTGTTGTTGAACTGCATCAGTGCCACAGAAGCAATTAAACGTAATGGTATAACAGCTTGATGGCACCATTGCAGGGAAGTGAATCATCTTATTAGCTTATACCCCCCTTCAACCAGCCTCCCCCAGCACTCAGCTGCCCCGCCAACTGAGCATCTGACACTGCAGCCGGCTGTCAGAGTAAAAACATGCCCTCTCTCTCTCTCTCACTCTCTCTCTCTCTCTCTCTCACACACACACACACACACACACACACACATTCTCTGCCCCATATGCATCATGTACACACAGATAGATTTTGTACATACACACGCTGTCGCACGCTGTTGTACAACTTGACTCAGGGTCACAAACAACCGCCTCGTGCATAATTCATAAACAGCATGCGTGAATCATGTGCACACAGAAACACCTGCAGAAACATGATTAAACTGTGATGTGTTATTGGCAAACAGCACGGCGTAAACAACATAAACATGGAGAAAAACCTGTTTTGTTTGCGCCTGAGGGACTGACTGAGCCTAAGCTGGCTTCACAGTGTCTACATTTTTGGAAGAACTGTGTATATATATATATATATATATATATATATATATATATATATATATATATACATATTAAAAAATCCAGGTATAAGCTTTGTGTTGTGTTTACGGCCAAGAGGTTCAAGCTGAGAGAGCTTCAGGTTTGTTGATGTTGCTCTCAGGATCCACTCTGTACAGGAAAAAAGAGCGGACAGAGGGATCCTGCTCATTTCATACTGAGGCTCCACTAAATCAGAACTGATGAGCTGATTTTTTACAGCACAACAATAAACACTGTCATAATAACAGAGGTAATTGCAGAATGAAACTGATGTGGTTTTATGGTTATGTAAGATCTACAACTGCATAATCATTTCAGTGTGGCCTGAGAGAGCAATAGAGGGTTTTTGCCAAAGGGTAATTTTGTTGATAACACAGATTAAAACACAACTGGGACATACGGGAGAAATTAAATCCTGCCAATTTATGGCATTTGCTTGGTGAGAATGCCATCTTGTGGTTATTCTCTTCCCACCTGCTGATGTGGTCCCTGTGAGTTGTGATACATGATGAAATATCAAAATATCGTAGCAATTATTACATGATATCACCTGTAAACTAGCAGACTCGGTAGTCATTCCTGTTTGGACACGAAAAAAGGTTTTATTTCAACAACATTTGAAAGTTTCCTTGTTTTTGTTACTAACAAATCAGTACTTTCCCTTCTGTCCTCTGAACTCTCATGACAGTAACATTGTTGTCTTCTTCTTTTAACGCCAACATCCACAATTACGGCAGAAAAAAAATACTGATTATGAGATAAAACAGTAATTATGTTGTTTTATCTCATAATTATGACTTTGAATCTCACAATTTTGCTTTTGTTTTGTTTCACAATATGACATATATCCCATAACTATTACGTTAATCTTATAATCTAATCATTTTGACTTTTAACTAGAATTTTTTAATATTAATAACCATTATTATTACATTTTATCCGATAATTATGACGTTCGTCTCATCTTTCTCTATTTTTTTATGTCGTGGTTCTGACATGTGTCCAAAAATTATTACTTTGGGGGTTTTACATAAAATATATCCTTATAATATGACTTTAATCTCATGATTATTACTTATCATGGGAATATTTTTAATCAAGCTTAGTCTTAATCTCATTTCATTTGATCTATAATAAGTAATTAACACCATTGATCACTGTAGCTCCCAGCAGTGCCACTTGTAGCAGCAGTAGAAGCACAGATCTAACAGACAGCCTTTGGCAGCAGTGGTACTGAAAACTACAACCTCAGCACTTCCGGTGGAGGAGCGCCTGACTCGAACAACCGGGTGGGGGCGGAGTTGGACGGACAGTTCCGTCCTGAATCTCCAGCTTGATTTTGTAGTCAAGCGGACCGCTTCACAGTGCTGGGTTGAAGGTTTGTGAATGGCAATTTGATACCAAAGCCTTCTGACGCAATAATATACCCTTCATACGTGTATAAACGCGTCGAAGCTGCAGTGTTATTTACCGCTGCTCGTCAAAGTTTGGCAACTCTTGGTTGTTGACAAGCTAGCTAGCTGTTAGCCAACTTTGCTAGCCCCCTCCAGTAAAGTTAGCTGTTGTTGTCAAAAGGATGCTCTTAGCAAGTTAGACAGCGTTACCGTCAGGTGAGACAAGCGATACTTTACTTCATATGTCGATGGAAGGTTGATTTGTCATCACTGTGAGGGACTGAACTGAATTAAATCAGTTCAACAACTCGCCTCATACAACACTAGCTAGCTCATACCTAGGTTACTTGTTATTCTTCGAGACTTGTGGTAAACGCCAGAAGGCCTGTCCTGTGTTGTATGAGCTGCTTTTGTTTGGCTGTATTCATGTCGTCGAGGCCAGCCCTGCCAGACTCAGCTCACATTGCCTTATCTTCCTCTGTTCACAGTAAATGAGGCCAAAGGCTTAAGGCAGCTGCATCAAGGGGCAGAAGGCTTCATGACTTTGACCATCATCTCAGGGACACCAGCTAAAGGAAACAGGAGTGGGGTGATATCAGCTCCCCTGATCAGACCTCTGCTGCCTCTTTGGTAAGGGTTGATGGATACTGTACTTAGATGTATCGTTTTTGTCTGTCTGATACTTGTGGCCAGAGATCCAAAAGGCAGCTTTAAAGTATAATGATACAGAGAGAGGAAGTGGAAAGTTGGTTACATCCTTAATTTGCTAAATAAGGACCTGATGACTGTCATGGGCATTTTACTATGACTGTGTCTGGTGACCTCACTCCCTGACTCTAGATAAGATATAAGCTAAGATAAGATGTCATTAATTATGAAAACAAATAGTATTCTTGCTCCTGTATGTTGTTATTGTGCAGATGTACAGGTCTCTAGAACTGCAGGGAACACCGCTGCCGGATTGTTGGTGTTTGTTGTTTTGCCTGAAAAAGCCGATCCTGGCTCAAATGACACTTCTGGACAGCAGCAACTAGTATAGTTCATTGTGATGATACATCAACAATCTCGCATAAGTTACTGTTAGGGCGGTAATAATTTATTGATTAGTTGTCAACAATTAAATTAGATAGTTGACATTTGTAGTAGTTAATAGTTGATCAGTAAACTATTTGGGTTGTGGACAAAATGAGACATTTGAGGACATCATTGTGTGCTTTGGGAAAATACTCAGCGACGTTTTCCCCCATTTTCTGACATTTTATTGGTCAAACATCTAATCAGTTAATTGAGAAGAACCCAGGCAGGTTAATCCACAATAAAGATAAAAGTTACTTGGAGTTTTAGTTCCTGTTGATTATGTCTTAATCAAAACGGTTAACAGTGTTTAATTATCAAATGTAAGATTCAGTAATGAAACTTGAATATGATTGATGCCATATTATTCGAGGTGTTTGTCTTTCACTTGTTCTAGAAACGCACCACTCATTACAGCAGAGAAGATGGAGAAATCAGTGAGTGTGTCCAATGGAGCGAGGCCTGCGTATGAGGAAAAAGAAGACACCCTCAGGTAATTCTCTCACCAGTATTGTAACAGCATTATGTTGTTGTTAATCTGTCATAACATACAATGTAACTCTTAGTTTCTCTTTTATTTCCCCAGTCCTGAGGATCTGTCTGAGATGCTAGCAGCAGGGACCAAAGAGGTGCATGAAAAGGCTGAGAACACCCAGTTTGTGAAAGATTTCCTCAGGGGACGCATCCGCAAAGAGCTCTTTAAGGTTAGTCTGGAGCATGTCAGGGAGAATTCATACAATGCAATGTTAAAGGGCTCTTAAATAAACAAATGATGTATGAATAAATGTCATAAATGGGCAGATAAAAAATGATAAAAGACTTACTTTTAAATATTTCTGTCTCGCTTTCCCAGCTTGGTGCTGTGGCACTTTACCACACATACACAGCCATGGAGGAGGAGATTGAAAGGAACAAAGACCACCCCCACTTTGCCCCTCTGTATTTCCCTGCAGAGCTGCACCGCCATGAGGCCCTGGCACGTGACCTTGAGTACTTTTATGGCCCCGACTGGCAGAGCCAGGTCAGCTGCTCCCAGGCCACCCAACGCTATGTGGACCGTATTCATCAAGTAGGACAGGAGGACCCAGTGCTACTGGTGGCTCACGCCTACACCCGCTACATGGGGGACCTGTCTGGGGGCCAGGTGCTGAAGAAGGTGGCGCAGAGAGCCATGAAGCTGCCGCCCACAGGGGAGGGCCTGGAGTTCTATCAGTTCGATGCCATCCACAGCGCCAAAGCATTCAAACAGCTGTACCGCAGTCGGATGAACGAGCTGGAACTGGACACGGAAACAAAGAAGAGGCTTGTTGACGAGGCTGTCAAAGCATTCCAGTTCAACATGGAGGTAAGGGACCAAGGAGAAGGAGGTCACAGAGACAGGATATGCAGGCTTAGTTTGAAAACATTTAAAGAAGTTATATGAAAAAGAGTTAAGGTATAAAGTTTATTACTGAAGGCACTGTGATCCTCTAATGTTATCCTAATCAATGCTAACCATCTGTTTACTATCTCAGGTGTATCGGGCCCTTGTAGACAATGTTGTACATTTATCAGGCCTACTTGATGATAATAGTTCGATGTTTCAGACGTTTACGGTGCTGGATTAGCCAAAACAGACGCTCGGACAGACCCTCTGGACCATCTGGTTTCTAGAACATAGATTATGAAACACGATCGATGACATCGCATGCTGCATGTTTTGTGCTGGCAGGTGTTCGATGAGTTGGAGGAGATCGGCAAAACCATCCAGGAGGAGGTTTTAGACGCTGGCATGCCGGTCCATGGAGCAATGGATGGAGACATCAACAAGTGTCCCTACTATGCTGCCAAAATGGGTATGCTGTCATACTTCTGTTCAGTCTGTTATCACTGTGCCATTGTGAATAATAATTCAAAGCTTTTTAAAGCTACGTGAGTATCTAAGTTGGTTTTCGTCTGCATGCCCCCTTTGTGTCACAGCGGCGTCGGGTGGAACGGCGTACGCCTGTCAGGTCGCCATGGCCGTGCTTCGACACCCAACAGGGCAGGTCCTGTTTGCCACTTGGTTTGCTGCCCTGGCCGGATTGGCTGCATGGTATCTGATGTGATCCAGCCGTCACCTTGATGCCCTGCTGCTGTGAGAGAGAGAAAGAGGGAGAGAGTGAAGGAAGGACAGTAAGGAGACTAGGAAATCCCCTTAATCTACGGACCAGTTTCAGACATTCGTATCTGCTACAAGTTTATTTAATGTTGCATGTTTGCTTAAAGGTTAGCTGACAGGAAATAAACTTGTGAATGATCCATAGGACCATAAGACATCAACTGAATCCATCCATCCATCCATCCATCCATCCATCCATCATGCTTGTTACAGTTTATCCTCCTGCCTTTTAATTTCACTACCTCCTTCACACTGTCCCATTCACATACTCCAGTGTGTTTGATGGTATTTTTAACACTTGTGGGTGTTTTCTGATTTTTCGTCATGAAAAGTCAAGGCTTGAGTTGCTGATTTGTTGTAAAATGGCACTTTTCCCTTAATTTTAATGAAACTGACAGAGCAAGGTGACTTTTAGATTGTTATACAGTGTTAAAATGAGTTAAGAATGAAGAAAGAATTTTGGTGAGCTGAAACATACTATGCAAATGTTATGCATTAGTATAACAGCACAGTGGGTTTTTGCCGGGCAGACTGCTGTGTTGTTTTTTGTTTTTTTTAATGAGGCCTTTGTGTTTTTGCGTCAGAGGGATTGTAAATTTAAGTAGGGACGGGTCGTAATGTACCAGTTAAAAACGCCAGCAGCGAAACAGCGGTTTATTTTGGAAATGTAAACTTGGAAAATATTCATTGACTGTATTTTATTTTTTATCTGCCGCTCCAAACATAATGTGAAATCACATGCACTGCAGCGATGTTCTTTTTAACAATCCATCATCACATTTCATGATTCAAACGTGACCTCAAAAGGTTTGCACAGGTGTACCGTGAGAGAGGTAATAGGAGTCTTTTTTTTTTTTAAAGATATATAGCATACCTACACTTTGACAAGTGTAAGACTAATAAACATCCTTCAGATACTAGTGAATATAGTACAAATACGGGATATTTGAATCTCTACTGATGCATGTTCAATTCTCTGCCTGTTGTTTGGTCCAAATGCATCGCTAAACTATCCATGATGTATGACTCACTGCTGATTCAGTTTCACCTGCCACGGGGGCCTATATTAGGACAAAGGTGTTAACAGAGGTGGCTGCAGCTGTTTTAAAAGGAAATATTCTTTTTGTAATATTCCCGGTTTGTCTACGACATGAAGGCTAGGTGAGTCTTAAGTGTTGCGGTTTCTTACGAACTACTTCAGGTTAGGTACGTAGATCCTCCAGCAGCTCAGCTCGTTTGTATGTATCCAGTCGTGACGGATATATGAGCAAGTGTCATCACTCAAACTGTGTGATCATTATTCACATGCTGTTCATACTGTATAATGGGGAAAAAAAAACTGCCCTGCACAACTCGGCAAAAGGAATATGTTGTGCTGTGTGTACTGTACGCTGTGCAATTGCAATTTCCTGTAACCTCGATATTTAACCCGACACAGTAATTCCATTTAATAACTTTGCTTTATCTTTCCAAGCAGACTGTTTGCTTTGTTTGTTTTTTTTCCTTCGCTTGGATTTATTTGACACACCAAAGGAAACCTGCTGATAACAGCATTTCAACCAGGTTCCTGTGCTGTTTGTATTTGCACAATGCATTCACACAAATGGATGTAAAGTAGTCCTTTCATTAGCAGAACTCATTCGGGACAACAGCTGTAGTGCAGCTGCTCGATTGCAGATTTAAGAAACGGTTTTTGTATTTGAGAGTCTCAGGTTCATGTTGCAGTCAGATGGCAATATACAGCAACTGCACATGGAGGACGGATGCAGAGACTGCCCTTATGTATTCCCGCAGCTCGGTGTCCATGTGTTATTTTAGTTTTCTGAAGCTAGTGTGATTGCGTCATAATGCTACAGTATTTTTTAGAACATATTTGAAGGGACATTTACTCGGATCTCAGGAGTTCAGATTGTTTTTGGTCATCGATGAAATTCAGATTAAAGTGAGCGGGATGCATGACTGATTCATGTCGATCTTTGGATTCTCTTGCGTTGTCATTAACTATGCTCTTAATCCCTTTGTGTATTTAACTGGACAAAGCTTTATTAGTGACTGAATGGCTAGAATACTTTTACGAGAGTAAAAAAAATAATAATAATACAGAAGTAAAATGTGCTGTCTGTAATGAAATAAAGTCTGTTTTCCGGCTCATGCTGTTCAGTCGTGTTTGTGAAATCCTGCTGACAGAGCAACCAACTGACAAATGGACATGAGTTAAAATCTATCCTCCTTGGTAGACGTAAAACAAATGTAAATAGATGATTATCTTTGATGCATAGTTAATCAGTTTCATGTCTTGGCTATGGGAGCCACTTGTCTCTGCCACTTAGAGAGAAAAAAAAGATGAGAACTACCACGATAAGCAGTCGATATTGAGATACAAAAGTCATTATTACTCATATCTCATCATTTTGACTTTTTAACTGATCCTTTTGACTATTTATCATGTAATTATGATTTATAATGTTAGTTTCTATTAATTATTTTCTTTAACTGGTTGAAATTGGCTTTCATATCTAGCAGATGCTGTCTAAAGATGCTTCAAACAAGAAGATCCAGGATTTATTCATGAAGCCTTGTGTTCTTTTATTGCCAACATTGTTAATAGTGATCTAATTTCTGGTTTGACATTTTACTAGTTTTTAAGCCACATTTATCAGGAATTATCGACATTTGCAACAGTTTAATTTAACTGGTGCCACCATGATGTTAACCCTTGTGGTTGAATGACACATCTCAACAAATATTGAATGTATTGGCAGAAGATGTTTGTGTCTAGATGGAGTGATCAATATAAAGCATTAGCTTTTCCCACACCATAGCTTTATTATAGATGTACAGTATATCTTCTATGTAACACATTGATGCAGCGGTATGATCCACAGTTGTGTATGTACAAATGTAATGAACTTCAACCAAATTCTTCATGCAAAGAGCTAACCACGGGACAGAGTCCGGTCAGAAGTGTTCACAGTTGAGGAGAGACAAACCTTTTGAGTTTGACAGGAAAGGAGACCAACTGCCCACTGCAGAGATGCATCTTCACTGTCAAACAGTTTAAGGGTAAACATACGGGTAAGTCTGGTGATGCCCTGTGAGCACTGACGGCGCTGAGAATTCAGGGGCAGATTCAAGCGTTCATGAAGACACAACAGAGGCAAAGAGAACAAAAGGATTAATAACGGGAGGGTCAGTTAATGTTTCACTCTTTGTCTTTATCAAGACAATTTATTTCTGTGCACATGGATTCTCTTATATTGTTCGTGGGTTTTGTGGTGATCAACAGGAAAATCAACGTGCGCCGACTGCTATGCTCAATGATAAGTCTTTGTTGGCCACGATGGACATTTGACAAGGAGGTGAGTGGGGCACTGGAACATCCTCTTGTGTGTGGATTCACTTTGGCAGAGGAACAGAGCAGGTAATCCTCTGCAGGGCTGGTAGGTAGGTCCATACTGATCCATCTTAAACCTCTGTGGGCCTCATCCAACACCCAACACTCCTCGACCACCTGTCCCTTTATGATGTGGTGGTTCTTGTTCTACGTTGTCCTCTGATCTACTGCTAATGAAGCTCCTCAGTTCCAGGATGACCTTTTACCTTTAAGAAGGAAAAGAATATTGTAAAATATACTCTTGTAGTGGCACATACAAAATGCAGACAGCACATATAGGACACTCTACACTGGCTAAACATCCAGTTGAATGCAGGGGTGCATGCATCAGTGGATTTAAGTGACAGCCACAAACCAGATTATGAAGTGATCCAAAAAATAAATGTTGCATTACATCTACTTTCTGAAAAACACAATAGAGTGGAGTGGGAGGAATACCAGTCCTACCTGGTTTGTGGCTGTCAGGAAGAACTAAACAATTTCTTAATTGTGGAGAAGAAGCCCCCCTCTTGTTTCAACTCTGCTTTCTTCTTGTCATGCTTGCTTTGCCCTCCCTCAGACGGCTTACCACCGCTGCCCCCACCTGGACAGAGATTAATACTGCATCAGCCAGTCTTTGGACTAATGACGCTTTCCAGGTCTTGGTCATTTTTTACCTCTTATTAGAGAAATTAAGATGGAGCCCTAAACAAAGTCGAGTTATGGGAAAACCCATCTACCCCCCTGTTGTCTGATGTCACACAACAATGACATTACCTGGTCGCAGGAAGGTAGAAGTTATTTTGTAGACTACAGAATTTTATTTAGGTTAGTAATGGTGGAAAATTCAGATAAGTTTTCAAGCATAAAAATGCCATAAATTAATATATATACAGTGGTGCTATGATCACATACATTTTCCTCTTACCTGTGGTGGTGGCAGTGACACCGTTCACTGTCCCTTCCACGTCTGTCTCGTCCTCAGCATAGCTCATTAGCAGAGCTCTTTGTCTGTCGGTCAGTGTCCTATGCAGGAAAACAACATCTTATGATCCTTCGGTTTGGAAAACATCCCTTTTCTTATAGACTACAATGACTTATTGTATTAAATCACAAGGCTCTCTCATATCCCCGTCTGGTAGACGCACACCCGTTTTTACTGAAGCAAAAAGAGGAACCTTACTTACTTGGGTACTTTTATTTTGACATGCACATAATGGTCTCCGAAGCCGTGGCCACTGATACGAGCGATTCCCTTTCCGGACAGACGGATCCTCTGGTCTGTCTGGATGCCTGCAGGGATCTGAAGACAACATAAGCAACTTAGATATCGCACCGTAGGGGTCTGAAATGTTTTCCTCATTAGAGGAGAAATCTTAGAATCTACTTACTGATAAGTTAAGTGTTTCATAAAGGCCCTGTGTCCTGGCCGTGCCGCCGAGCACAGCTTGTGCCACTGAGACAAAGAGGTCAGAGTGGACGTCTGCACCATCCCTCCTGAACACAGGACTTTTTTGGACCTGAAAATGGACACAGAGCACATCACCATCAATTACACATGGTATCAACACATCAAAAAGCAATGAACCATCGTGCTGACTGTGGTAATTAGAGGTAAAAGAGCTCAGACAGCTCAATGTCTTGAGACAATCCTATTATAGTGGCACTGAAGTGAACTTGCACTTGTTTATTTCTGGCCTGAGTTTCTTGTGAGATCATTATCGATGATAAAGACTTCATGTGGATACTCACCCTAAATGTGATGAAGATCTCCTTCTTACCAACAGGCATTCTGACTGTCTGACCATCCTCCACTCCTTAAAGCAAAAACAAAACATGATCTATATTAGTGTTCAGTGTAAAGATCAATAGTTTCAGTGTGAAACCCTCACTCCCTTTAGGCTTGAAAATATGGAAGCATGGTCATCCTGATTTCATACTTACACCATTTCGGTTGATGATCGTTTTAAGGATAAGTAACGTTTAAACCAACAGATTTGACAACGATCAAAGATTGAACTATTCAATTGGAAATGTTTTTACCGTTTCACATTAGAATACATGTGGTATGGCAGGGGGAAGAGAAGTGTGTTGATTTCTTTCCATCTTTTTTTCAACTCAACCACTTTTAAGTAAGACTACAGCTGTAATGATCATAAATTTAGACAAATATCTATTTCAATCTCAAATTTTGCAGGAAAAAGTACACTGCTGGTGGGCTTTTCAGGCTCCTAACTAGCGATAAAAACAATTACAGCACTTAGTTAGCCTTAAAACCTGTTAGCGTACAAAAACAGGCACAAGCGTAGAGAACAGATTCGGTCCACAGAAAATACATACTAATCTTTAGTAAGGAAACAGTAAGATCAGACAGCTAAGTGAGACTGACCTGCAGGTACAGGAACCATCACGTTCTTCTTCTGCTTGGTCTGCCCCCTCCCACGGCAGGAGTGACAGGGGTTGGAGATGACTGTACCTTTGCCGCCACACTGTCGACACGTAGAGCGCATCACAAACGGCCCCGTGTTGACGGTCTCCTACAGGGGAGACAACATACATGTGTTTAGTAACTCGACCCAAACACACTTTGAAGAAAGGCAGCCTGTTTAGAGATCTTACCATGCCGGAGCCATTGCAGTAGTGACAGTGCTGGACCTTGGAGCCTGGCTCGTGGCCCTTACCATCGCAGCGCTGACAGGCTGCGTCTATGTTAACAGAGATCTCTTTGTTGACTCCTTTTGCTGCCTGGGTGAAAGTGAGCTCCATCATGTACTGTGTGAAAAAAAGAGGCAAATTTATTCTGAGAATGCACAAATAAAAATAAACCAGGTGAGCTCTCGAAAACTCAAATGACGGCACTCCTTGGCTCACACTTACCTCTTGCGGCTGATCAAAAATGGCATTGAAGTCTCCAAAGCCGCGGCCTCCTGAGAATTCCCCGAAGATCTTGCGGAAGAGCTCCTCTGGATCCACGTTGCTCGTCTGTCCAGACCAGTAGCGCTGCCCTCCACTGGCTTGACCTGCGTCGAAGCCTGTTGAGCCATACGTATCATACTGCTTCCTCTTACCTTCATCGCTCAGGACCTGCGAGAGACACATAGCAAAGATTTGTAGTTCTAATGAGACTGAGGGAAAATACACAACAGATGTGTCAGTGAAAACTTGGATAAAGACTTAGACTAGACCTCATAAGCTTCGGCCAGCTGAGCAAATTTCTCCTTGGCTTGTGGATCTTCTTTGTTGGTGTCAGGGTGATACTTCTTGGCCATCTGAGGGGACGCAAACACACTGTCAACTACCGCGGACGGCCGTCTGTCTGAGAACAATTACAAGCTGTGAGGGAGCAGACCTGGTAGTAGGCTTTCTTGATCTCTTTCTGGGTCGCTGTGCGAGGTATGCCAAGGACCTGATAGAAGTCCTGCTTGCTGCTAGCAGGGGCACTTGTGTGAAAGGACAGTGAGGAGACAGCATTTGGCGATGTGATACCTGAAACGAGTCAAAACAGGGTACAAAGGGGTAAGTAAGTGCTATCAAGAGCAGTAAACCTGCATTACAGCTGCATTCAGGTGTCACTTGAGAACTGGAGTTTTGCAGCTTCAAGGTAAACTGCATTGTCTGCCTTGTTTTTTTACTGAACTGACAACATTAGGTGACACATATTTGAAAAAGACAGAAGGAGTTACACATCTGGTGAAGTTGTTCTGATCTGTAGAAGAGCTTCTTCTGCCATAGAAGGTTCTAGAAACTTACTACAAAGGGTTATGTCGAGGCATCAGAGACATGCATGGGTTGGTTTAAGGATATGTTTGGCTTCAGTTTAAGGTTCAGGGGGATTCCAATGGGAACACGATGTAACAATCACATCACCCCTAAACAAATTCAACTGGAAGTCTGCAAACCAAAGTTGGCAACGCAGATTGCACCATGATTTCAACAGCTAACAAGCTCGACCTAACTTTAACGCCCACCCGAGCCTTCATCAAGTCGCGTTACACTGGGTTTCTTTTCCTGCGTCACTCAAGTAAGTTACACCAGCAATTACAACAACATTAGCATAGCTTAGCCTAGCTAGGCCACTAGCATAACTCACCTGACAGCCCTTTCAATGTCAACGCTTTCCGGGCTCCGCCACACGACAGGCTGACCCCTCGCCACAGTTTTTCAGCCGACATTGTTGAAACGCCGCGGACCCCTCCATGGCCAGCGCAGACAACTGCACCGGCGGCCCGGCGGTGACCAGAGGACACGATGACTGTAATCCAGCGTGAGGAGCAGCGGGCAGCCGAAGACGCCATCATTCCTGCACTTGGTCGCCGCTGCGGACACACTGCGCATGCGCGTAAAGCAGTGGGCGTGACCGAGAACGCAAAGATGTTCTGCTTGAGTCGAGAAGATGCACTCCCAAGAAAAACGACTTGGAAAAGTTTTACTTAAATTCTTGTGTTTGCTTTTATAAACTGGCCGCAAGTTGCTAAAAACGATGCCAGTGAGGACTGGATAAAACGATTCATTTATTAGAAGTTTCATTGCGCAAACGGGCATCAGATGTGTCAAATAAAAAAAGGATGCGCATGTTTTGTGACCCGGAGTGGCACGTGACGGAGCATGGCGTCCTCTAGAGCGGGGAAAACAAACACTCCGCCCGAACGGCCCGCTCTTTCGAGCGAAGCGAGCGGACACCGCGCGTCCAAACTGAACTGTCAGCTGTAGCAGGAGTCCTCTGCCGAGTACCAACCAGCTCGACAGAGACACCCGGAAGGCACGAAAGTCAATTTGAGAAAGCAGCATGAATCGCTTTAAGACCTCCAAATTCAAAAACACAACTCCGAAAATTGCCAAGAAAGACGTGAGTAGCTCGCGGGCGTCTGGGCAGAGCCAGTTTTCTGTTGCTAACATTAGCATTTGGTTATTAGCTGCGCTACTTAAGTGGTGTTTTGGGGGAGCGCCTGCCTGCCTGCAAGGGATGTTGAACTTCCTGCATCTGGAAGGCTGCATAGCATTGAGAGAACAACACGACCATCTGAATTCACAACAGTAGTATTCAACTAACTTCAAGGCTACTAGTGAATACTACATCACGCGTGGTTGCATGGAGCTGCTAGCCTACATCGGACGTAGTGACGCCCATCACCATGCTATTATTTTATAGCTAACTGACTGTTGTCATTGATTTCATACAATCAGGTGGTGTTACACAATTTTCCGACTGCACACTAGAAGTTAGGATGAATCTGCAGGGATTCGCTACGCGGGGAAGGTGGATATTTAAATGGCATATATTCAGGAAAAGTGGTTTTAATATCCTTGTTTCATCTCTGTCAGTGATAGTTGTCCTGTAGGCTGTGGAAGAGGCGACATGTCTGGACGGGAATGGGGGTGTCTTACACAAATCTGCTGTTTTTCTCGCCCTCTAGACCCATTTGTTTCAAGTTGCAACGCCTGCAGCTCTCCTTGCTGAGGTGGTTTATGTAATCTGCTACCTTGTTTTCACCGAGGCTGGGTAAAAACAAAAAAAAATGCCTGGTATGTTTGGAGACGGTGGATAATCTGTGTATCTGTGTATCTTCTGCACAGGCTCCCGAGACAGCAGGTGGTGCTTTGCTGCTGTGAATGTTAAAGTGGCCCAATGAATATGTGTGATTGTGGTTATTCCAGTGCTGAGAGTCATGTGACGGGAGCTGTCATGTCAAAAAGAAGTGGGCCAAGGGACAGAAAGCGAGAGGAGGGGCAGGCTCTGAAGGGATGGGAAGAGAAGAGGAAAGCAGAGACAGATCCTGAGTTTTCCACGTGGATCGAGGAAGTCGCAGGGGCACGAATTAAGTCGGTTCATATGTGGAATGCGTTGATGACACAGTTTCTGGTGCCACGGTTTGTTTTATGATCACGGTCCTGCGGAAAAGTCTGACAGAAATGCCACGGTGCTGAAAAAGATTTTGACAGAGGAATCCTTGTACCTTTTTGGAGTCTGAGCGAGATTTAGTTCGGGAGAAATGCTAAGTGGATAAGTGGATTACGTCTATCTCCCCCGCAAGTAAAAGGATTGACTGAGAATCTCCAGGATAGTAATAAGCACAACCTTAAATGTGGCGTGAACAGAATGAATCAAGTTTAGGGTTGTTATATATTGGGGGGGTTTGGTCCCACCTTAAACCCAAAGTAAAAGTAGTTTCATACTCACCCCCCATGCTGATGGAAAGTCAGGGGAAGAGCCGTAGTCCACGAAGCATTTCTGGAGTTTCATAGCAAAATTATACTGCAGCATTCTCCTAAACAACTGAAGTAGATGGGGACTATTGAGAAGAAATCATAACATGGCTCCATACAGCTGATCCGGGGTAATCCACGTCTCTGGATGCCCTGAGATCCCAAACTGATTTAAAAAAGACGTTATTTACACCATGCATGGCCAAACTTTAGATGGGGTGCACGGCTACTTCTTTTTAGCTTAGCTGCAGAGAAGACTGAAGCTTGAAGAGTCTGTATATTACATCTTTTTAAATCGATTTGAGATCATCTGGCTTGTGGATACATGGATGAAGCTTGAAACAAGTCCCCATCTGCTTCAGTTGCAACTCTGTTTTGCTTTGAATCTCTAGAAAAGCTCGGTCGACAAAGAAACTTTACATCTGTGCGGGTGACTAGATAACGACTGAATTTTCTTAGATAAGATAGAGGCGTTCTTTCGGAGGGTGCTTTGAAATGCACGGCTGCTTAGACGGAGCCGTTTCAGCTGTTAAGCGTCCTCTGCAGCCAAACGTCTGCCGTGGTTCGGCCTCCTCGAGCTGATGAGCGGCGCAGCAGCAGCCGTTGGAGGCTGTTGCACGGACACTCTGTCCTTTCCCCTCGTTAATGTTATGAAAGAGTTCTCTGCTGTGTGTGCGACGCAGGGAGCCCTTCCACTTCCTCAGCACGTTGCTCATTCAGAGGCACTCAGTGTGTGTGTGTGTGTGTGTGTGCGCTCTCAGCTAGATCCTTCCTGTTTATTTTGGTGCTCACTTTGTTTTATTCTAGCTGTGGCAGCAACTTGGTCTCTCGTGCTCCCTGAAATCATGAGACCGTAAAACTGTGTTTTTTTTTTCCTGTCGGGATCCTTCAGTTTAGCTCGTTGGCTGTGCGCTTGTGTCGACACGTCAAAGGAGCACTTAGGATTGTAGTTCACCTCAGAAGCTCCTCTTCACTGTGGTCTGATGAAACACTTGGGCTTGAATTACATTTCTTTTCTTCTCTGTGACCCCAAATATCCATGTGTCTCACCATATCACCGCTTCGTTCCTTTTCTTTCCCTTACGAGTGCCCTCTGTGTCTTTAAATCCAGGGATGGATCAACAATGTCCGAGCCGGTTCCTTCTCCTGCCAGGGGAACCACATCAAAGCCAGCTCCAAGCTGGTGGCCTTCAACACCGAGCAGGCTGGTAAGGCTATAAAAGTGCGGTCGACAGCAATGTTCGCTTCATCTGTGAAGAAGGATCTGCTGTTTTCGGGTCACCAAGTGTCTATCATATAACCAGTTCACAATATGGAGTTGACTAGACTCAACTTAAAGGGACAGTTCACACCAAAAGTGTTATGTTTTTTTAGATAGATAAAAAGCACTACAGGTAAGAGCAAATTGATTTGGTGATGAACTGTTCCTTTAAAATCCAACAAAGATGTTTTTTTTTAGGATATAAGGAGTCGTGTTTTCTTCTTTTTCCTGAAACTTTATTTTATCAGATGATATGTGCATTCATTTACAGTGACCTAATAACTTCACAGTAAGCTGGGCAGACATGTTGGATTTTGAAGCACTATAAAAACTCGTTTTTCAAGTATGACCGTTGATGTTTTCTGTGCTTGTGTCTGCAGGTGGAGGTATGCTGGGCCTGTCCTCAGTCAAGCCTGGTTCAGACGGCCAATGGACAGTCACCCAGATTTCCTGCCATTCTGGTAGTGTTTCTTTATCTCAGTCTGTAATCTCAGTTTCTCTCCGTCGTCTCCTTCCAGCTGCATAACTAGCACCACTCCAGCCTTCAAGGATACTTGGGTTTCTTAAAAAAAAAAGAGAGAGAGATCACACGAGAAATGAAATTAAGCTGTGGCTCTGATTGAATTTTTAATCTTGAGTTTGCTTCTCCTCCTCTCTGTTAGATCTGGTGACTGATATGGACTTCTCTCCTTTTGATGAAAGTCTCCTGGCAACATGCTCCGGAGATGAAACGGTGAGCTCCCTGACGCCCCGCTCTCCGTCCGTCATTTGTTCCGTGTTACTTTTTTATTGATCTTGTCCTAGCTTGTTAGTGAATACTTACGCATAAGTCCTCTTTCCATCCACTCAGACTTTGTTGTTCCTGGCGGAGCTTTAAATACGATATTAACCTGCCTGGTTTTTGTTATTTAAACCCTTTTTGAAGACTCCCTCCTCACATTATCCTCAGCCACAGGTGCCCCAGCTTACAGGAATCTGCTGAGCGTGTGTCTGCATCTTCAGACTCAGCAGCTCGGTTTACCTCAGGGACCTGTGTAAACACACACAGCCATCGCCACACACAGACCTACTACAACACACACCAGAGTGGTCTGCAGTGCCCGCGCACTTTCATTCCTCTCATCCTCTGCCAGCGGGACATATTGTTTCCCCAGCTGGGTTGTGCTGAGCAAAGTAAATGAGAGCGAAACCTGGGTGTCTTTACTGACTGAAATTAACCCATTGTAGTACAGTTTCAGTGTGGGCATCACTATTCAGATAGAACATCATCCAACACTGCAAATCAGAAAGCTAAAAGCAAGAATAAGCACTACATTTTGACATGTTGAGGAGACGTTGATTTAATACTACTGAAATTATCTGTTCATAAAGCAAGTTTACCAATAAGCTGGTTCAGTTGAGAAGTAAGAAACAATCTTTGAATTAAGTGGAAAATGCAGATTTTTTGATCAATCTACAGCACAATAGTAAGAGTAACAAACTGAATTTTAGCAAATGTCTATCACTGATTTAAGTGGACAATGGCTTGCTAGTCAAAAACACAAGTGGAGTGTGATTGTAAACTCATGTGTTTTTGAGCAAACCTGTTCTATTTGTAACCCAATATGAAACTGCGTCTTCTTTAATATGCTCCGACTAATTACGGAAGCCCTCTGTGTGTGTGTGTGTGTGTGCAGGTGAAGCTGTGGCGTTTGTGTGACCCAGAGCTGCAGCAGCCCAGCAGTCCTGAGCTCACCCTGCGTCCGGGTCACGGCCGGCTGGAGCTGGTGGCTTTCCATCCCACCTCCTCTGGCCTGCTGGCTGTCGGCGCCACCAAGTCCCCCCTGCTCTGGGACACCAGCCGCCAGGATGCACCGCTCGCAGGTAGCTACAGCTGAGATGACACGAGCGGCATCATGTACATCATGCACTGTTTGTTACGTTTTAACATTTCAGTCTTTGTCAGTTAGTCTCCAGTTTTTGTTATGTTTTCTATGTGCAACATGTATGTATATGTAATTGGAGTGGCTGGTTTCCTTTTTTTTTTTCGTTGGGTGCTGTCTGACTGACACTGCCTACGTTTTACAGCCCTGTGGCTCCGTCTATGTGCCGGAGCAGCAGAGGTAATGTTTTGGTTTGCAGTCCTGGTCCCAGTCTCCCCGGACTGGCCTCAGGATCACTATCCTCTGGCCTCACCTTCCCTCCACACACACATGAACACCGCGCCCTCCCCCTGTACCCCAAAACCTCATGACAGCTGGCCTGGCTGCTGCTGCTCACTGCTGATGTTTTTCATGCGCTGTTCCCCCCACACACTGGCTGTCACCGCCCTCATTCCTCATTCATATGTGTTTGAGGAACAACGTCTGAATGATAAAAAGAAAAAAAAAAGAGTGTGTTTGGGTTTGAAGTTCATTTCGAAATCACTTTGTCTTAACAAGTGCACCTCATCTTTTTTTTTATTTCCATCTGTGTGGTGTTAAAACTGTTCACTTCAGGCGCTGCAGCCTAATTCGTCTCATGCTCATTATTCCTCTCACACGCCTAAATCGTAACGATCCGTTTACATTGTATTTCTTGTGTTTTCTGAAGTCCATGCGCTTGATTTATTGCTTCACTTCTCCCCGACGATTTTTCCCCCCGATGATTTTTTTTTCTGTCGTGTTCTTTGTCTCACCTGTACGCGTGCCGTCATTCTGTGCTCATCCTGTTCGGCATCATGTTTCCCTCTTTCTAAACCATTTCATCTCGTCCCTGTAAAAACATGAGCGTCGTATCTCGTCCTTTCCTCCCCTCACCTCCTCTGAACGATGTGTGTGTCTGCAGTTCTGGAGCAACACGGTGACCAGCTGCAGAGTCTGAGCTGGAAGCGAGACGGTTCACTGCTGGCTTCCTCCTGCAAGGTAATAACAACACGCACCACATCCCAGTGACCGTCATGGCTTCATCTTTCATGTTAAAGCATGATAATGTGAACATTTTTGGTTTTATTCCCCCGAACAACTTCACTCCTGTGTGGACTGATTGCTGTAGTGTGAGTGTGTGACCACTAGATGCTGCCAGTGGCTCACATTCAGTGCTGTGGTCACCGATCGCTCCTTATCTGTCTATATGGGGTTTGTTTAATCACAACATCAACAGGGATGATGCTCATAAAAAGGGTGGGGATCACATCGGAGCGGGCATTACTGAGCAGTTCTTGAGAGGAAAAAAGAATAAACCTGGAAAGCCCAATGACGTATAAGCTAATAGCCAGTTTGTTTTTATACGGTTATAGTGATGACAAAGAAAGAAATCTTGGCCACAGTTGATAAAGAGCCTGTGAAGAGTTTAACCATATGACTGGAAACTGTTTTAACTTGTCAATTAGGGCCCAAGCCTGTGTGGGAAGGATACATCTGTCAGAGCTTTAATTTTGTCTCAACCCTGCCTGACCCCTGAACCTGTGTTTCCCCACTACACACTCCTGTATGGCCCTTTAAGCCCTCGTGTCTTCTGCTGCAAGTCTGACCCTAATCAGGATCTGTCGACCATCACTCCGTTGACATGCACTGTAGTTACGTAGCGTAGAAGGGAGAAAGTCTCCCTGAGTTTTTAGGCATCCATATGGCCCCGTTCTCATCAGGAACCACAATCGCACAGCTTGAAGAGTTTTCCCTTAGGTTGTTGATATTTTGTGTAGGAGGAGGAAGGAGGGCGCTGCAGTGGGTTCACGAGCAGGGCAGGGATTGTAGGGCTTTATGAGTTGAGGTGGAATTGTTTCATGATTAGATTTCATTAATAGGAAGAGTAAGAGGCAATTTCATTAGTGGAGGGTAACCAATAACCAATAGTAACCAATTCCCAGAAAAAGTTGGGATGCCGTTTAAGACATGAATAAAAATGGAATGCAACCATTTGCAAATAAACTTTGTTTACCGACAGTGGTTTTACTAAGTGTTCTTGAGCCTGTGTCGTGATATCCTTTATGCCAAGGGTGCCCAAAGTTTTTATCCTTTTGAGGGCGAAACCTATTGGAGGGACTACTGAGATGCAAAATGGTTCTAGGATTCCAGGTTCCCTTAGCTGAATGTGTGTCGCTCTGCCCGCCATCCTCAGATCATAACAAAATTAGAAATATTAAGGGATGGAATGAATGATCATTAAACCGCAACTTTCCCATTCTTTTCCCCAACTTACTAATGCATCAAATTCTGAATAAGTATTTATTTAAAGAAATGAATTAAGTTAATGGACTACAACATTACATATATTGTCTTTGCACCATTGTCAATTGAGTGTAAAAATATATCACATTTCGTTGGAGTAATGTTTAAAAGGACATCAACTTTTGGAGTCAGGGTTGTATGAGGTCGATTGTGCAGTTTTTTATAACCGAACCTGAAATGATTGATGTGAAAATGAGCCAGAGGCCTCTCTGTATACGTTAAACAACGCACGATGAGCTTTCGTGGTGCTCAAGACTGAATAAACTGTGACACAGAAATCGGCAACATGTGCGTACTTGGCAGGGATGATTGTCAGTCCAACCCTTGCTGTTTGTCTTTGCGCTGACAAGAAACAAATTACTCCAGCGATCACAGGCCACGTCCCAATCATGACATTTACCTTGACAGGATAATCATCCCTACTAAGCTGCCACCCCAACAGTGAACACTGAAAGAACAAGGCACCTGGGAAGAAAGGGAGGAGAGGGAGGAGAGGGAGGAGGGGGAGGAGGGGGGATGTGAGCCGAGATCAGAGTTGAGGGGCCTCCGAGGTTCTTGCCCTGTCGGGCTCTGGTGTCATTTAACCCGAAAGGCCCCTTTCAGTCTCTCCAATCCAACTTATTAAAGCAAATAGGGCCCGCCAACATGTGGGTCCAATCCCCCCCAGCCCTCCCATAGGGTAAACATTGGGGCACAGGGCTGGAGGGGGAAGATGAAGGGGAGACCACCACCCCAAAGAGCAGGAATCGTGACGGGCCTCGTTTGGACCCAAAGAGATGTGTATTTATGACGCGCTTAAAGGGAGAAAGGCTCCATTCATTTTAGGGATGGCCAGTCCACAGGTAGCAGGAACAGAGAGGGAGGAAAGGCTGTGTTTATCCGAATGATTGACGTGACGGGCTGGTATGCAGTTTTTTAAACACTGCACCCCTTGAAATAAAGTCCACAAGTTCAGATTTTTTTTAACATCGTAGCCGAGCCTGGCACTGTATTTCTCACGGCCGAGAAGAGTGATGACGGGATGGCCCAGTGTAAAACTGCCAGTCGCGACAGGCTGTGACACTGGTAACCGTGGGAGACTGGGAACGGGAGGCTGGCAGCGCTATGTGTGTTTGTTGATGTGCGGAGGGGAAGATTCCCAGCGGCCGCGTGTGTGTTTTCGTACATGTGAAAATTGTGTGCGGCCGACTCGCAGAGAAAAACTCATTAACGGCAGCTTGAGAGTGAGGCTCCGTCGCTTTGATTAAACAGCTGCTGTCTCAGCAGACAAACACAAGCACACAAATGAACACACACACACACACACACACACACACACACACACACACAGCTATCCTGGCCCCCCATCTGTGCATTTATGAGTTGAGGTGGTGTGTGTGTGTGTTTATAAGGGTTATTGTCATAGGCTTAAGAGAGTGTGTTTGCTTGTCCAACACATCTGTATGTGAGTAGCCCCTCATGTGTGTGTTTGCACTGCCAGAATAGTTTCAGCCCTCGTGTTATTTGGACACCAACACTTGAGGTTGGTGTGCCAGTGAGTGAGCTCAATTTGTCAGATGTATTTTTTGTATATATGTACAGTTGATGTGTGTGTGTTTGGTCACCCTAAGGTGTGTTTCCAGCTAAGGGGAGGGCACTCAGCGGCTGGTAAAAACTAAGCAGTGTGAATATGATTGTGAATTCACATGACGGTTGGCTTTAGAGGTGAAATGATCAGTCGATTAATCTATAAGTTGATGGACGGAAATTGTACAACATCTATAGAATCAGCTGCTTCAAAAATGTGAGCGTTTTAAAGGTGCTATTGCTAACATTCAGCCACTTAATGTGGCATTCAATCAATAAAGCACTGATGAGGATTTTTGCCATTCTTTCTCATTTGTCATAGTGAATTTTGGACTTTTGGTTCAACAAAAGAAGCAATTTACAGAAGTCACTTTGACGTCTGGGAAATTGTGATGAGTTTTTCCCAAAACATTTTTTTGATTAATTGTGAAAATTATGGGCAGATTCATCAATATTGAGAATAATCGTTAGTTACGGCCCTTAAAACAAACTATATGTCTTCTGTGTATACTGTTGCTCCAGCAAAACATGACATTTGAAGAAGTCAACTTTGGCTTGTGGGGTGATTTTGACGCCATTTTCTGGGATGATATGGAAAAAATGATGAATTGACAAAATAATCATTACATTTCATCGGGAACTGGGCTTTAATCCACAGGGCATGTGGTTTTTAAAAGTGTGTGTTGTTCTGGCAACGCTCCTTAAGCTTTTGGCCGAGGCCCGGGTCACGGAGGCCTGAAGATGCAGCCTCGGGGCATCATATTCGTGGGTGGGCTGCACACACACAAACACCCACAGATAGATAGAGCGGGAGGCTTGACAGGATAAAACGCTTTATTTATGTTGTGCATGTATGGCCGAATGTTGCATAGTGCCCCTCTGTGTGTGTGCGTGTGTGTGTGTGCGCATGCTTGACAGTGTCACTGTCAGTCTCCATATTCCCCTCGACATTTATATGTGTGTTAAGTATGTGCGTGGCTCAGTCTAAGCCCTTATACTTATTACCTGCCATCAGCCCCGCACGTCTGCTGTGATCACAGTCACACAGCAGTATTGAGTGACACGGCTGCAGACACGCATGTCCCGGTCACAGCCTGATCCCATTAGGCCCCATTTCCTCTCAATCACGCAGGAGCCTCTCCGATTGGCCGCTTTGATTGAAGCCGAATGCGTGTTTGGGCTGCCCGGCGTTGAGGCACATGAGGCCGTTGAGAGGTCACCGGGATTGCGTTAGCCGACGATGAGTCAGTCAGATCACACTGATAGATTAGGGGGACTTCAGAGAGTTTGTGTTATCCTTTATCTGGATCAGACTGAGGTGGAGGGACTCTTTATTAATGTTTTTAATATGCAGCTTTCGTATGTCAGTCGTTCGTTTTAGTTTCTGTGAAACAGCTGGATGACGAGCCTTTAATCCCGCCCACCTTTCTTTGTAAGAACTTCAGAACTTGGCCTTGCAGATGCTTTTTGATGTCCCTTTCATATCATATTTATACTCCTCATAATGGTAAAATTCACAGCACGGCAAACATGATACAGTGGAACACCTCCCTAAAACACACAAAACTAAGCATTATAACCTTTTATAAGGTTAGATTTCTTGCAGGAATCTCATATAAACTGACAACAAAGTGTAGTTTTGCACAAAGACAACATGCCAATTAACCCCTACGTAGCCTGAACGTTTTTTTCCAGCTTTCTTTTGTCCCACAGTAAAGCTTGTCCTTCTTCTTCATTTGTCTAGGACAAGATGCTGCGCGTGTTCGACCCGAGAGCTCAGCTGACACCTGTTCAGGTAAGTCCCATAATAAAAGCTCTCACCACGCTGCCAAAACACCTGGCAACTGCTCTTCTCAAACGCAGCTCACGAGCCTGGAAAACGCTTGGCTGACCCAATTCACGAAACACGGTGGGCGATGCCTGCTCAGGCCTTTGAGAACCGACCAATCAGAGCAGACTGCACTTTATTCACAAGTATGAACCTAAATATTTAGGAAAACAGTGTATGTACAGCCCTTATTCCAAAATATTTGGACGCTGTGTTTCTTCTCACTTACAAAAAAACAATAAAGTTTAGCAGTGAATATAATGTCCTAGGATTTACAAATCATTGCATTCTGTTTTTATTTATGTTTTGCACAGCGTCCCAACTCTCTTGGATTCAGGGTTCTAAATATGGGGGAAAACTGTTTTGCCTGTTACTCTAAGTGTTCTTCCCCCCCCTCACTACCATCGAGTGATAAATATGTTGACAGTAACCCAGCCAGCACACCACTGACCACTCAGTGATTCATCTACTATTGATTTATGGATGTGTTCCACAAGCTGCAGTCCCTGCTCTCCTCTTCCCACGGGTACCAATCCCACACGAAACCAGTACGACCATGAACCTCTCCACTCATGTCTCTCCAATGACAACCAGGCCTGAGCCGATGGGTCTCCATCGCATTTGAACATGTAGGAGTAGGGTGGAGGTGGAGGGGGGGGGCAGCGCGGAGCAGATATTCACACACTTTTTTTTCCGCGGTGGACCTCCCAGGGTGTTTTAATTACCGAGATGCTCGTTGTGCCTCGGGCCGCCGGCTCTCTCATTTGTAAATATGAAGTGCTCTGCGAAAACACGACATGCCGCAGCAGATTAAATGCGAGACCACAGACATACCTGCGAGGCGATCACACTGTACGGAGGTCAGACGCAGGATGCCTGCGTATTTGTGAGCTCTCGTGTTGTTCAGGTATGTGTTTGTGAAACTTAAACACCTTTGTGAAAGGCGCACTGTTTCGAAGGTATGTGATGTCACTGACTCTGACAGTGAGGAAAGGGGCGGCGGCAGTGTGAAAAAAAAAAAGCAGAGTGGATTATTTTCTTTGTGGCACGCTTAGAAATGTACGCCTTCAAAATACGAGTACGAGCGCAGTGCATGTGTGTCTGTTTGCTTTAAGTAACATGAGCTGAGTCGGCTGGCTCCTCTCCAGTGTTTGAACCTGGTTGTTTACATCAGGTGTATCAGTGTTGAAGTCCCTTTGAACACACTGCTTTTCAACAGCCTCTTTGAATCTGACTCGGTCTGTCTCCGCCTCGCCAGACACGCTTTTTCAGCGGTTCCTTCCAGATCACCCTAATAAACGCTATTCCAGCTCCTCGGCCATCCTTCATACTCAGTTTAACAAATGACGAGCAGTAATTCGAATAAAATTGCACTGATGATGCATTTAAATCACTTAGTGGAGCTAAAGGGGCTCATTAGTTTAGCTCGAATAGTGTTTGGGAGAGTCTGTCTGTCTGAAGCAGCGTCTCCAGTAAGAGCTCGGCGGTTACTGGTGGCGGGGATGTGCTGCAGGGCCATTCCAGCCAAGTCTATGGCATTTTTAGCTTCATTAGATAGCTGACAGTGGTGAGCAAGAGACCGTATGGAGGAGAAAGAGAGGAAAAACATGTGACAAACGTCTTGAGGCAGATTTAGATACAGAAGAGTTCAGCTTTTTGGTATGTTCTTCAGGCGAACTGCTGCATTGCATGCACTGTACTTATTCCTTACTTATTAACTACAATCTTAAGATATTTACAGGAGCATTTTAGTTCTACTTGATGCTTCAACTTCGGTAGAGAGGCTAAAGTATAGCTACATTTGTCCGGTAGCTATCATAAGTTAAGCTACCCAACAATATATGAAGTAGTTAAAGGGGCTCGTTTTGTCATAATTTGAAGCAAGATACATGGATTAATCACTTTTTTATTGGCCATATATGAGCAGATTTTAGTGTCTTGTGAAAAATTAGACCCTCCCTGTCTCTCTCGGTGGGCTACGCATATACTTTTTGTTGAAGTTGTGCAAAGCTGCTGGACCATGGATTTCTTTGTGAAGGATTTTCAACAACAGTCCAAAGGATGCGACTTAATGCAGGTTTTCGAGTGCCTTGTCTCAGCGCTTCTCTCTCCTCTCCGCTAACAGAGATCAACAGTAGCTAATGTCAGTTGAGAAATGGAGACCGCTAACATAACTCAGCGGCTTCCAGCACATCACAGAGCCCCTTTTTATATTAGCCGTAGATGCCACGAAATCCAACAAACTGTACCTTTAAGTTAATCCGCACATACCTTTGCAAAAGTAAGATATCAACTTGAAAAGGAGTATATTTATATTGTTGTATTGCTGCTTTTACTGAAGTAAAAGATCTGAGTACTTCTTCTCACCGCTGAGCTGGTACCAGACCATGGAACATTTGCTACCAGCCACGATGAAATAACATGATTTGTATGTGCTGCATTTTCATCATCACTCCCCCAGCAACAATTTACTGACTTTTAATTAAAGTAGGTCATGATTAGAGGTAAGCAGTCCGTCGTCGCCACTTTTCAGCCTTCTGCAACACATGAAATCGATGTGTGACCACTGCTTCTGTGTTGCTGACAGATGCATGTGTGTTGTTTTTAATTTGCCAAGAAACCACCGTGAAAGACGGGCCAAATGAAGTCGTTCTGTGTTTGTTTTTTCCATGGTCTTTTGTGTGATCTGTTTTCTTTCTGTCGTTCCCTCCCCTTCTCTTTTCTCTGTCATTTTCAAACACAGCCCACGTTGTCACGAAAGGGGGGAAGACCCCCCAGCATGTCTGCAACAAAATTGTAAATTTAAAAATGATCTGCGGTGTGTGTAAAAAAAAAAAAAGATTGTTTTAGACTACTGGCTGACCAGGATTCAGAGACCATCGAGCCGGGTCTGCTTGTGCCCTCTGTCTGCCCCTTTTTCTTTCCCACTCTCTCATTAATCCCTCTGGTCTCACTGCCATGGAGAGGAGGAACAAGGAGTGAAGCAGCCTGAGTCAGCACACTGTCCTCCTCTGCACATGGCTTCACCAACCTCAAACCAAAGAAGAGCTCGGAGCCAGATCAAAGCCGCGAAAGGGCTGCTCTTCTTTCTTTTTTTTTGTTTTTACGTTCTCTTGCTTTCTTGTTCTCCGTCCTGCTTTGAGCAGCTTTGGAGAGAGCAGAGTGGGCAGAGCTTCGCCCTGACAGTTTTCAGATGTGAGCCTCTCTCCAGAGGTCGAGAGAGCCGCTCCTATTAACACCCCATCTCCTGAAGGTGTGGGCGATGAATCCTAAACACACTGAAACACGATGAGGCCGGGGATTTGGATGCATGGAAGAGTGCGAAGCCCTTTTTTTTGTACAGGAAATCCTCAACGCATTGTTCCACAGCATGAAACACAACATTTCACATCGTATGAGCGGTTACAACGAGATTCCACAAAATTGTTTGTGCGTGATCCGAGGGCATGGTGAAGCCACTTTCTCCAGTTTGCATTTTGAGAGGTTTGGATGTGATGCGATGGCAGGAAATGGCCAATCTGCCCACAGAGTAAACAGAGAGGGGCAGGGAAAAGTGTCCAAGCTATTTGAAATATTGCAACCTCACTGGGAGGTCTGTTTGGCTTCTTACATGAGCGCCAGTCAGTTGTCCTCATCAAGGGGAAGCCACAACTCTTTTCTGAAAAGTATTCTGGGTGAGGATGTCTCACGAAACGCTGCAGAGCTGAAGCTGACTTTATTTTTCTGTTTTGTTTACGTTTTGTGTACATGAAGACAGAACTGATAACCACCTGTCTAATTTCTGCTATTCATGTATCTCTATCAAATATTGTGTTTATCCACGCTTTTCCTGTATGTCCATTTCGGGTCTGTCCCACGTCCTCGTCCAAATGCATTCAAGACAGCAGTCCTCTTTTGTCCAAATTATTATGCGGACACAACCTCATCCATCGTGTCGCAAAAGTCACGGAACACCAATTAGTTGATTGATTGACATCACGCTACGTCATCATGTCAAACATTTGCATAACTTATGACTAGCGGCTAGTTTGGCAGGGGAGAATTAATTAATTGATTTAGCACAGCTGCTCTGTAGTTGTTAGCGGTGCTGGCTCAGGCGTATGTGAGCTGACCAATCAGAGTGCCGACTGGGTATTCGGGAGTGGGGGCTTTAAGAGACGGGAGCTAACACGGAGCATTT
>CAEMYA010000232.1:456370-468663 GCA_903131615.1 Diplodus sargus | reverse complement strand
GACAGATTGAGTCCCAGATTAAAGATTCAGTAATGAAATAATCACTGTTGCTTCATAAATGAGATCACCTTCACAGGGGAATCGCTTGTTTTTGGGAAGTTTATGTCATCAGGTTCACGATTAAGAAATGAATCACATCATTGACATCGGCACAGCTCTCGCGTGACTCCACCTCAGTTTCCCCATGTTATCTCTACTTCACATTTCAGGAACTACAATGTGGCTTTAATCACCCTCTGCACTGCTATTTCTCATATCATCCATCTTCTTTAAAACAGCAAAATGTTTCTCTGTCTTTGCTTTAAACTTGGCCGCAGTCTGCCGCTCCTGGAGGCCTCGCAAGAGCAGAACGCATTCAGCCTTTTTTTTCTGCCTTTCAACAGCCAGAAATGCCGAATGAGGTGTGAATTGCCTCGATGTTGATTTTCTTCACTTTGTGTTGTTTTGCAAGTGATCAGTTACTGTGGTTTTATTTGTTAAGTGTGTGCGGTTTTTGGGGGCATGCAAGTTAACTGATGGCAGCCACGCGCTGCTTGTGTGTGAACTGAAGTCGGTCCTCACTGAACGGGGTGGGTGGGATCGTCTGTTGGTCATCGTGGTGAGTTACGAGCTGTGCGCATATAGTGACCTAAAGTGTTGTAAATATTAGGGATGCACAATATTTGGATTTTAAAGACTTGAAGAATATGATATTCAGGTATCTTCTAACTTAGTTTGGCTGATTATTGATCCCTGTACTGATATATGCACTTGTTTTCCCCACCTAATTGCTTAGAACATCAAGTCTCTACGCGGATTCAAGCTCCTGCATTCTTTATCCGTATGTGTGTAGAAGACAATTATAGAGACGCAAATCTTTACTAAGCGGAAGCTGCAGCAGAGCTTGGTCAGTTAGGCTGTCGGAGGAAATCTGCATACATACACATCCACATACAGTGGGCCCCCAAAGGATAGAACGAGAGCAAAACGCAGCCGACATCAACCTCAGAGAGCCCCAGGGGCAATCAAATGCAGTGTGGGCTCCATCCGCACCGAAGCTAGCTGACCTTAGTTTGACCAAAGGCTGGTGCTATTTCAATTACTGCATCCTGGGCAGCCAGCGCATTTTAAAAGCTGCGTTTTCTCCATATGTTAGCTTAATCATACTGGTGGTTAGCTAAGAGGTCAGACAGTGGCGGTGCACACGAGAGGTGAGAGTTTTAAGACGGACGGGCGGGTGAAGTCACCCTATACTTTACTCGTGTAGACAGCTAACTGAGAAAGGTCAAAGTCTCTGAGTTCAACTCGTTGCCTGATTGAAAACAGTCCTTTGTTTTTGTTTTCAAGGACAGAAAAGCCAAGTTGTAACACGTATTGTGGGCATACCGAGATTGAAAAAGTCTGTCTGACATTGATTACAGTAAATCAGCTATTGGCTGAACATCACCGGGTAAGTTTCCATTATTTCAGCAGGCTTGTGTAATGATCAGGAATAGCGATGGAACTTTTCAAAACCTGAACCCGACTCTCTGCCGTACAATTGTTGAATCTAATGGTAAACTCATTACATTGTAAAACACTTCAAATGGTAATTATATTATTATAGATAATCAGCAGAATTACATGTCAAGGTCAAGTCGAATAGCAGCAAAGTGGTATTTTACTGAAATCAAACCAATCATAGCCATAAATCATCTGTGAATAAGAAAATATTAGTTTAAACGCTGCCGATAAAATAATCACAATGAGCACATACAAGTTTAATATGGAGTAAATCTTTTTTTTGACCAACTCTGCTGTTTTTCCATATTGCTTAATCTTAATTAAATGGCAAAGATCTGTTAAATGGACTCAACAGTCACATTCAGTGCTGCATACCTATGTATTTGTGACCTGAACCTTGTATTTTATGAACTTTGAAGTAGATGTGATGGGTGTTTAACAGCAAAGTGGAATGTCCCTAACCGGTGATGTCACCGTTCCCCCTTTCACAGCAGATAGAAGACCCACTAACATCTGGCGTTTGTCTTTAGTCGGAAAGGGTACAGTCAGCATTTATTCCCAGGTCAAATTACTCTGTTGTTGTTGGTTTGTATCGGCTCCAGCTCCGATCGGCATTAATGGAAACATGATACTGAGATGGACATGCTAATTTCCACCCCTTTTTCCGGCTTGATGTTATGATGCTCGTTGAATTTAAGAATGTTTGCTCATAGTTAATTTCACATCATTTTATGTGAAAGCAATGTTCTAACATCGTTCAGGCATAGGACAGACGAAAGCAAAAGAGGAAAAGCTGCGTTTCCACCAGAGTACTCTCGGTTTAGTATCCTTTGAACTTTAGGTAACTGTACCTTAATGCCTTATCTTCTTTGTGTTTCCACAGCAAACAGTATCCTTCAGTGTAGGTGGGGTTGTTGGTGGCCAGCTTTGGGGTACCAACTTTCACTTTTCTGGCCGTTGGGAAACAACAGGGAGACATTTCTTGGTCATAAGCTGCTGCATTATGTAACTGATACACTGTGACCGGCGCTGAACGTTACTGCCTCATTAACAACATATACAAAGACAGAAAATTGCTGAAAAGACAAGAGTTTTGGAAATCCCACATCAGAGCGCAGAGGCCGAGCCGACTCTGGTTGTAACGTCTGACCAATCAGTGGTCTGCAGTGGTTTTACCTTTTAGTATCAGATCGATGTGTGAAGTACCTCAACAGAAGGGTTGCAAAAAAAAAAAAACAGGACAGCATGGAACAGCTTTTTTGGTACCACTTTTATATTTCAACGCAAAAATAACAATTCCAACATTGAACAAACTGAACTGAGCTAAATCGGACTGCTTGGTAGAAATGAGGCTTAACATTGTCACTGACCTCTACATCTGCTATTCCGCCGATCCTTTTTTTAAAACCACATAAAACACACTGTGGTGAAAGCAGCAGAATACAAAGATTCAAAGACCCAGTTTAGAACTCGTTTTAGAAGAACGCACTGTACTCTAGTGCAGCTGCCGTTTAACACAGGTTATAAGAGGAGCACACAGGTGCACATACCTGTATTGGCTCGGAGTGTTTTTCTTCTCAGAGGCCAAAGAAAATGAGCAGCGTTCATAACGAGCTCGGGGGAAGCAGGCCGCCTGTATCCTCCCATCTGTTTCTGTGAAATCTGGTTCACACATGTCTTGTAAATAACACATCCTTTTCCAACAAAAGCCAACTTCGGCCATCATTTACTAATTGAGCTCCTTAAGACAACAGGTTCTGCTACAATTTGTGGTTTCATGCAAGAGCTAAATAGAAGTTCGCGATGAGTGAAGCTGTTGAGCGCTGGGGTAAAGCTCGGGCTGGGAGGACCAGGAGCAGTGTGAGCAGCTGCAGGAGATTGAGCTGTTTGTTAGCAGAGTGAAGATGAGGTGCTTAATCAAATTGTCAGTCGGCTGCTCTGTGCTCGCTGCTCGGGGTTCAACGCTCGGGTAGCTGGCATTGAAATGATACCCAGTGTGTGAGCATTGGCGAGCCCGTTCCACACATTTGATCTCTATGCACATTCAGGTCCCTTTAGGCTAACACCTGCTACTGTAATTATAATCACATCAACTGTGTTTTCCTACCATTCGGTGAGGAATTTGTCTTTTGACTGGAATGATTTCTCATTACTTGATGTTAATACAGGAACGTTCCGATATAACACGTTGATTACAGCAAACAAATAATAGATTGAGAACACCCTCAACCGTTCCGTGATTGTACACAAATGACAAGATCCTGACATGCCTTGCACACATGTGCCTCCTGAGCAAACCCCACTGTGCACGTTGCATGCATCTCTACAAGTGAGTGGGGGTGCTTTGAAGATGTGAGGCGTCTGTGATGTGGTTTCAGGGAGGGGGTAAGGCAAGCAAACTGTATCCATGGCGGCTTTGAAAGAGCCGTGGATGACGGCAGGCACTGGAGGGCCTGGTCGGGCTTTAGGGATTGAGGGGCTCACGGTTTCCCCCACAGTGTAGGCATGATTAGCTGTGTGCTGTGTTGAACACATCCTCCCTTCATAAGAAAACTACCCCAAAGAATCATCTCTTTGTCTTTACAGTGCAGGTCTGGCGTGCAGATTCTCATCAGCCCCGAGTGTCTTGCTGTCGTCAGCAGCATCATTCCTTCCTCTGTCATTAGTGCCCTGTCCTGCCACATGGATCTCTGTTCGGATTTAAAGGACCAAGCCACTAAGTGCATCTCGAGGATATTCATTGCTTGAACCTCAACCACGTTAACCATCAAAAACCCCAGAGATCACCAAACATGCACTTGAAATCTCCTATGGCTCTCCAGAGCTTCTCTTGGACTCAAAAGCAGATACGAACAATTCAGCGGTCCCGTTAATCATGTTAGTTCCAGGAACTGGTTAGCTCCGCATGGCACTCTGGTCCAAGACCAGCCTCTGTGACCCCGGGTAGTTTTCCCAAAGGGAGGCCCCTGCCAGTAGGCACGGTGCAGCTGGTGCCAGTCCCCCCTCAGTGTGCTGTGATTGGGTCCAAGCTGTTGTCCCCCCCCTGGCCCCAGAGAGGGGTGACCACAGCCCAAGCTGGCACCAGTGGGCTGGCTGGATCTCCGACTGTGGCCACACGGCCCAATTAGCACCGTGGCTCAATAAACACAACCCTTCTACCACTTCAGTGTTTAATTTCACTTAGCAGGGCAGTTAAACTGATTTGTTCGCAGAGCCTGGACCAAAAATCACAACGCAAGTCTGCACCCTAAACCTAGTTTTAAAAAACATTAAGGAGGACTTCAACTCAAGCGTGGAAAAGATATTATGACATCCTGATGTATGATTCATCACCCTGCAAATAACATTAGACAACACCATGGGATTTAGGGATTATTTACTTCCTATATTTCATATTTTTACACCACTGCTTTAGCTGGCCCCTTTTTTCTGGATTCTTTGAGCGTCTGAAAATAAATCTCCCATCAATCTCTTACAGTAGGCCTGGTCATCCAAAGCAAGCAAAATAAAAAACATGTGATCCTTGGCTAGATCTGTTGAGCGAATGATTGTGAGTGGACAGAAAACAACCTGCACTGGCTCAGGCTTGGTAATGGATTTTACACCTGCCCCCCCCTCAGATTCCTCAACAAACGCACACGCTGGATAAGATTACTTCCTCACCACCGAATAGCAGCGCAGGACACACAGCACCTGCAGTGTTTGGTATTCGTTTTTTTGGCTGTGCTTGTGACCAGTCATCTCCGTGGATCATTGTCCTCCGACACAAATAAAAACATGAAATCACTGTTTGTCACAAGTGTAGCCCTTTCCATTTAGTTAGATCTGTGTGACTTTAAATGTTACTAACGGAAAATAGACTGCAGCAAACAAATGACTCCTGCAGCAGTGGAGGTGAGGTCGCGTTTTGCCAGCTCCTGAAAGCTTACACTGGTGAGAAAGCGGGGCCTCCTGCGCTGCGGCTACCAGAGCACTTGTACATACAACGCTCATTTTTCCTGACTGTATTTTTAGCCACTCATCAACAGCTTTACCTATACTCTCATCTCTCATTCACCGCATCGTTCTTTTTGTCTTGCAAACACTTCAACTTTTTCTCCTTTCTCTTCTGTAATCCACCATCCAAAAAGGAAAACTGATCTTTTGTTAAATCCCCTTTTTCCATCTACCTCCCCCCCGATTTATTTTTCCATGAGGAAGAATGTTTCCTCGGGCCAGTATTTTTTTCTGCCCTCTTAAAACACAGGGTGACGTCTTTGTGGCGGGCAGTCGGTGGCGATCAGTCTCTCAAAAGCCTCGGCGGTGCACAGATGCCGAGCCAGCGCTCTGTCCCGTCAGCCAGAAAGGTGCTACTGTTGATGCAGATAATGTAAGAGCGTTTTAGGTGTACATCTGAAATGAGAAGTTCATCAAGCGGGATTCGTGAAAATTCATCTGTAATATTTGGTTAATGAATAATTGTTGAAAAATATCCCCCCGAATTCTGGCTGTAGCTTCTCAAATGTGAATATTTGCATCTTTGTCTTGTGACCAAAATGATCCCAGTTACTAGTAGTGATCATTGTATTGTTGAAATGTGATGAAAATGTTCAAACAGTCCAACTTTACATGAGTAAAATATGTTTGTCCAATGACTAAACTAAGAAACGTCTTATTGTGTGGAATGGGCAAATATACAGCAGCAGTTTCTGAGTATGTAAGAAAAAAAAAAGATTTTGGACAAACCATGACATTTCCAGCGATTTTCTTTTATGGAAGTTCTATGGACAGGGTGACACTCTCTCAGCACTCCTGATAAAACCAAAATATTCAGACTTCAGATTTGCTCTGCTTAGAAGGCTGAAAAGTGTTTCCCAGACGTTGAGAATGTACTACTGCCATGATATGTTACAGTGTGGCTTGTGATGGTACGGTGTGTGTGAAGGTTTGATAATAATTCTTAGTTTCAGCCTTATTTAGTGTTTGAGCATGTGGAAATAAGGACTTTATTTATGGGTAGGGTATATATAAACTGTAAGCATTGCACCTGCCACCTTATTACCATATATAAAGGAAATATAGGATATATGATACATAGGACATGTAGTATTAAGGGAGTGTGTAGGAAGAAATCGAGGAAATCCCTCCCTGATCCCCGTAAGATTGATGTGCCTTGTGCGTAAAACCAGGGGTGCAGTGTTCCCCTTTCTTTCACCATTCATCTCTGTGTCCTATCTCTATCCCTCTAGCTTGTTCCCATTAAGGCTAAGAAAAAATGTAGGCATAGGAAAGAACCAAATCAAAACAACTGGCTATAGGGAAAAGACTTCTGGATATCCCATTGCAGCTGGATACTATATTTAACTGGGGAGCAGTCCAGCTCGTATCACTTGTCCCTCCGCCTGGAGTCTATAGAGCAGACCTGGCCCAGTAGCTCGGCTCATTGTCCTGTTGGCTCACATCTCAGCTAGTTTTTACTGCACGGTGCTTTTTACTTGCTGACACAAAGGAAATGAGACTGGGGAAAGAATGACTGCAGGCAAGACAAATGTGAAAAAAGGATGATGGCAGTGAACAGTCTGGGAGGTGAATCAGACAAAGTCAGATTTTGCTGAAATTTTAAGATAAAAAATTGGTTGTTTTCTATTTTGATTATCCTTCTATAGATTTGTTTGCTCATTGTGCGTAATGCACAAGCTGACAGTCTCGTTCATCGTGAGTTCAAGATGTATCATTGCCACGTGTCAGAGGGGTCACCTCTCAGATTTGTGCTGTTACAGCTGCACTTTAGGATCAACTCCTGTGTTGTCATTTCCTTAGATTACGTTCGCTGCCCAGCTTCTGACCTTGCACATTAATTTTCATCTTCAGGAAAAAGGGAGAGCGCAGAGGAAGGAGAAGTATGGAAAGAAAATAAGAGAACTTGGCTTGTGGCTTCTGGACTTTTTGGAGAAATGGGCGAAATGTGAGATGGTTTCAATTAACAGAGAAAAAGTGGCGGTAGGCAGCAGAGGAAATGAAAGAATAAAATGGCTGGTTTGATTTCTATCTTCCACCTCCCCCAGTAGGCCTCTTCTTTTCCCCCCTTTCTGTCCTACTTCTAGAAGCCTGTCTGCTTCTGTAAAGTCAGAATTGCATTCAAGATAGTGAATCCTGACTCAGAAACCTAACTTTAATGGGCCGTGAAGACAGAACAGGATGGAGAAAACCCAGTCATTGCTGAAAAGACTAATTAGCCATGGATGAAAGGACTGAGAGGGAGACTGTTTTTGGGGGTGATGAAAGCTACAAGGCAACGGTTATTGATTAGAGGAAGGGAAATGGAAGGAAAAGAATGATGATTCTATGAGAAGAGTGGAAAGAGAGAGAGAGGAGAAAATGAGGAGCAGGTTGTAGAGATGAGTGGCTGCAGCTGGGTCTATACATGAAGTAGTGTTTTTTATTAAACTCTACACAGCAACTAGAACTGTTGACGAGCTAGTGAAAAGACCCCTTTGTTAGGACTAGAAACATGCTTGTTTGCCAATAAAATGTACTGTATGAGATGTGGACAGTGCTTCTTTGGTCAAACCCTTGGACTTGCATTGTTTCCGACAGGTAACTGGTTTCAAAAATAAGTCTGAAAAGGAGGATTGTATATAAGCTTATGAAGAAATGACCCCACTTCTCATTTGATTTATTGCTTCAGTTTACAGTTGCCAAATGACTTTATGGTCTCAATCTCTGTTTTCAAGCCTTCTGCAATGAAGCATGATGTTCATTTTGTAAATTATGGTTCCATTTAATGTAAAAAAGAATAGATAAAGCAGTGCATACTTGAGTTCTGTGATTGACAGGTTGCACTCAGGATATCCTCCCTACCTCCACCCTCTTGTCCAAATACGGTCACTTCTACCTCCAGGATAGCGTTTTGAACAACTCACTTATTCAAAACTGTATTCCAGGTGTTTTTTTCCTTCGCCTTAGATTAGAAAATGTACCATCTGTATGACCGATATTAACCTATAGCTAGCCGCTGATAAGCTTAGCGTAAAGATAGGTCACATGGGGATAGAGCCACAACTTGGCACTGCACTTCATTTGTAATGCAGATTAACTGTATAACATGTTTATAATTAGTGAGGTTTAGAGGTGCTGGTAGGAGGTTGTGTTGCCTTTGGACAGAGCCAGGCCAGCACTTTCCATTTCCATTTCTAGTTTTTATGCTGAGCTAAGCTAACAGGCTGCTGGCGTGTAGTTTCGTATTTAACAAACGGATATGAGTTTGGTATCAATCTGCTCATCCTTCTTTTGGCAAGAAAGTGGCTGATATTTTCTTTTTTTAAGTACTGTAAGACTTGATATAAGATTCCAAGTGAACAGGAGTTCATGATTAACAATTATCTACTCTAAACTAAGGGAACGATCTTCCATTTTACGACTGTACAAATAAAACTGGATGAACTTCAGAAGCTCTCCATCTTTCATGACACTTAACTAATTTCTGCACCACCGGCACTTATTCTTAAACACTTACACGCCTATGTAGCTGATAAACAAAGAGGAGCAACGACAGACAGAAAGAGAGTCAGTGGGAGAAGCGGAGGGAGATGCAGAGTTTGTGATAGTTCCCATATGTGCATACAGACACCTGATATTCGTCCCGGTGGGTGAATCAACATTCTCCGTGAGTGACACAGATGTGCACTCCGTCTGTTGAAGTTCAGAAGTTAAATATCTGAGGGAGAAGGACAGAAGGAGATAGAGTGATCCCCGTTTGTTTATATTGGGAGAGGATATTAAATAGACCTATAAAACCATAATTGGCCAGACTGCTGACTGGCACTTTTACTGTGTCTGAATCTCTGTCTGAAAAGTGGTTCACCGTAGTGTAAACTCTGCCTGGTGTCATTTGAGTTTGATTTTCATTATCACGGCCAGCGATGCTTTCATCCTTTTTTGTTTTACTTCTTCTTGAGCCCCTTTCTAGCCATTAGATCTTGTTCATTAGCAGTCTGAAAAATATTTTCCCACATCTTGATGTAGACACCTGTGTTAGTAATAGTCTTTTCCCAGGAGTGATGTCATTTCCCCCACTTCCTTTATCCTGTGTGTGTGAGCCAGTAACTCAAACAGGTGTAGCCGATTCTTCACACCTCCTGCGCTCGTATTTTGTCAAGTCATGAACCATTTCTGTTTTCTGTGTCGTGTGCGAATTCCATCAACTCGGATCCTTTGTTCGGCTGCTAAGGAAAACATTCGTCTTTTTTTCCAATTTCTAACAACCTCCCTCTCATTTTCTGTCTGTTTTCAAGTGTGTCATGATCGATTTGTGGCATGTCTGAGGACGGGGGCTGTAGGTGAATGGGATTCGAGTTGAATTTATTACTGCAGAGGATAGATACTGTTTGGCAACATTTCTATATACACACACACACACAAGGTCCAGATGTTGTGTCCTCTGGCTGCCCCGGGGTGTTAGTAGTCATGTAGCTCTCTGACGGCTGCTTTACGCTTCCTGAAGCTGAACTCTGTTTATTGGGAAAAGGTGAGCTGAGGCCCGGCACCAACCCCCTAATCCTCGGTTGCAATTGTGTCGCTCCAGCTGCCAAGCCCTGATGACATCTACATCGACGTGCTCAAAGCTGCGCGTGCCTTCATATCCGGGTGAAGGATGACATCATAGCTGTCCGTTGTAAGAGATGTCAAGCCATTTTATCTGACTTCAGCCTTGGCGTTGGTTGGCTCATTCGGCGTAGTGAAAGTCTGAGGGGTGCTGTAATGGCAAAACCAGGCCAGTCTGCTCCAGAGCCGGTTCGTAGAAAGGTGATGAGCGCCTGAAGGAGAAATGTGTCTGTTTGTCCTCTCTGCTCCATAGTCTTGAATGTTTTAGAGCTTCTCTAGAGCCGTAATCGCCAATGGTTGTCCGTCGGTCAAACTCGTTTGACAGAAATACAACGACCACTGGATTCATTGCTATGAAATTTTGTACAGACGTTTATAGTCCTCAGAATCCCACTGCCTCCCGTGACTTTAGCTCCACCTGTAGCGCCAACTGCAGTTGGATAGTCTGCCATGAACTTTGGTGCAGATATCAACACAGTGATTCCTTCCTCTCTCTCTCTCTTATTAAGATATTGGTATCAGCAACAACCACAAAAATCCGCCTCTATTCATCACCGCCTGAGGTTAAAATGTGTGGTTTTAGTTCGAACATATCAACTTTTATCGGATGTATTGTCATGAATTGTGGTACACACATTAATGTTGCCTTGAGAATTAATTCTAATAATAGGTATACTACTGGTTTATGAGCAAATACCTGCAGCACTAATGACGTTCCCATCAGCCTCAGCTGTACTTTTTCGTGTTGTTCGTCTTTATGTCTGAACATCTGTGCGTCAACATCACCGTGACCTCATGTTGCCTCATTCTTGTGAACTCAATATCTCAGAAACGCGTTGAGGGAATTTCTTCAAATTTGGCACAAACGTCCACTTAGACTCAAGGCTGAACTGATTTGATTTTGGTGCTCAAAGGTCACTGTGACCTAACAAAACACATTTCTAGCCATTACTCAACAATTCATATAATGATTATGACAACTTCTGACACAAATGTCTAACAGGATAAAATGATGAAGTGATGACATTTTATAACCAGAAGTTCAAAGGTCAACTTCACATCATGACAACATAATGTTCTGCAAAACAAAACAAGTTGGCTGGTACGCTGATGCTAGATTATAATTGTGGTGAGTGTCTCAAATAGAGTTGAACACAGCCTTAGTCTTCTTCACCAGTGAGCCTGCGCCTTCGGCTCATTAGAGAGTAATTACAACGTTGCATTTGGGAAACAAAGAGGTCACTCTGCGACGCTCATCTGGTGCTCAGCAACAGATCAGCATGACTGAATATGGCAGTGAAAAGTGCTGATGCAGAATTAGGGCTGTTTATTCTTGCATGTAATATGAATCGCCTGCTGTTAGCCAGAAATATGAATCATACACCACGTGTTAAACAGACCTTTAACAGATTAGAATAGTCAGAGCTCAGCTTGCTCCTAGTTTGGTCAGAGTGCCACATCTGCATTGTTTTGCCCCTGGAAGGAAATCAGCCAGTGGTGCCGGTGATGAACAGCGCGGTGGCAATGAATAAACTCTGTCTGTTTACACCGCTCTGCTGCACCGCCTTTCTCCTTCCCTCGCTCTTTTCTAATCTATTGCTTTTATGGAGGTCTTGGTTTACTCTGGACCTCTCTCGTACATCTGGGTTATTTTTCAACTGACTCACTTGTATGGACTTATCAAGGCAAATATGAGCTCAGTTACCTGCACGAGGCGTACTGGCTGACTGCGGGCTGAAAAATGATCTTGAGTCGCGGCTTAAGTGTTTATTCAAAGCAGGACTTATTATCAACTGCTTCAGTGCTTTGGTGGTGTAACTGCTGAAGCGTGTTTGAGAGCCAGGTCAGTAGAGTGTTTTCTAATCCCTCTCAGTGGATAAAGCTATTTGGGAGCACACCAGAAGCCAGAAAACATCTGTATCTCATACAGACGGTGTCAGATAAAACACTGGTATGGACAAAGACACATCATCCCCGAGAGAGGTGCAGAAGTGCACATGTGAGAATTTCTTTTTTTTATAACCAGGATTTTATGTCGGTGTGTGTTCGCAACATATGTAACACTGTCAAGTCACCCCATGGCTGAAAACAATAAATTTGGTCATACACCAGTTTGACGTCCATAACATTTCAGCTGACTGCTTATGATTTATGGTTTGTTCTGCCTCACTGACAGGGACGGTTCCAGCACAGGAGTCTTGGCTTAAGCTTTAAGAATTCAGCAGAAA
>CAEMYA010000232.1:398166-453082 GCA_903131615.1 Diplodus sargus | reverse complement strand
ACAGAGAAGGGGGGGGGGTGGGAGTGAGGACTCCTTTGTCAGATCCAGCTCATGCATTTTAGTACTATTATAAACAGGCGGGCGGGCCAAGTCATTTCAAACTAGAGCAAACCGGACTCTGCCGGGTGATTCAGCATGCCGTGGTGGATTTGATATTTATTATTACTGTAAAAAGGCAGAGAGGTGATACTTGTGTGTCGCCTTTCTCTGGTGAGGTAATGGCAGCACAGATACCTCATTTGTTTTATAGCGCAGGTACTCGAGAGTTGATACGTGCCCATGTTTGGCTGCAGATATTCAGTGCAACAGTTTTCATTAGAGACTAATGAGACTACCGTAGGGAAGTGGTGTCTGAGGAATGTCATTGTTTTTTCCCCTCCTCTTCAAATCTGTGTGTGTTTCTGCGCAAGGTTTAGGAGTTTACACAGCGGGTTCCCAAATAACAACCTCCACTCTGCCTCCTCCCCTTGCCCTCGTGCTCGCCACTCATCTCCATTTCCTCCACTTCCTCCTGCGTTTGAGTGAGACAGATAGTTGCCTGTCTGAGGGCCTCTTTGGAATCCATTGCTTTGTTTGGTGCCAGCATGCTTTTCATGGAAATTGAGCATATCTGGTGCCACGGATGGCACTCTGCAGTAGTGTTTTTTTTTTTGTGATACTCATACTAGATGTCTGGAAAAATCCCCACAAAACTCTTACTAATGCCGCGGATCAGGACCTGGGTGTCTGCTAAAGCCACGGAGGAGGGTGTTAATTAGTTAATTTTATAGGAAGGTTTGTCCCTGTGGTGTCTTCGCTGGTAGACAGAGGAATGTCGAAGTTTACCCAGAGTCTGTATCTGCTGTTTTGCGGTGGGTGTTATGATGGCGCAACTTAAAGAGAATGTACCAGCGATGTGAGGATTCCTATCGAAATTGCCCTGCTCATCTGGTAACAAGCTGTTGACTCTTCCTGATGTCTTCTTACTCAGCCACCGTCTGGCTTTTCCTGAGTGTCTGTCCACACTTTCTTAAATCACCATATTGGAATTATTAAATAGATATAATTCACTTGAATTTGAGAAAGGCCCTTTTTCTTTTTTTAGGCAGTTAATTTGAAATACTGTGATTTTTCATTGAACATAATTGCTTGGGTGTGTGCTAACCCATCTGCAGTATGTTCTGTATTAAATCACTTCAATCATGCTATCATATGCCGCGATGGTGTGTCAGAGAGCCGTCACTCCCAAGGCCACATCCCCTCCAGATGCCTGCAGACAGGCACTGATATAAAACAGGTAGGTAATAAAATGACAGATGAGACCTTGCCCTTTATTGCCATTCTGGTTTTTTCCCCTACGTCTCATTTTTCACACTGTCTTGGCCTGAATTTTGCCTTCGCCCTTTACTTTCCCAGCTCTTTTCTCGAGATCTGTTAAAATTGCTCTGAATACATAATATAACTCCAGTGTTTCGTTTAATACACTAAATATTTAAATTTTTGACCAGAAAAATAATCAATAGTGAACACTACGCACTCTACGATTGACAATACTTTATTTACAAAAACAACACGATGCAAACTAGTGTCTCGTGTTCCGTATGCTTTATGAAGAACATTTTCTATACTATCTCATCCATCTCCCACCATTACTTTCAATTTTTTTATCCTTCCCTGCATCCTTAAACAGAGCTTTAGCTTTGACCAAGGTCCTATCTCGGCTTTATGACCCAAACTGCTGTTGCAGTTACAGAGGCTCCATTCTTGTCTGTTATCTGCACACTGAGAGGCATCCAGAACTCTGTCAAGAACAAACAAGGCATCAGGAGTTAAATTGGAGGGAAAAATATAATAGCTACTTCGTATTGAGGCATATCCATCTACAGTAGGCGCTGACCAAACACTTTGTGAAGCTAAATAGCTCCTAGACGTAGTCTGCAATCAGTGAATGCTGATAACAGAAATGGCTGGCCTGTTTCTTGGTAATCTGCAAGGTCAAAATTTTCGTTGACTCGGTCCGGCTGTATCTTTTTTTATCAGTGTTTTTAATGTAACTGGGGGATAGAGGCTCGTGTCTGGGCCTCATTCCACCCCGGCTAGCCACTATTTATTCAGTATCTCTCTTTGGAGTGTGGTTTCTTAGGCAAAGGCCCCGTGCTTCGCTATCATTCAGCCTGTTCCCTTCCACATGTCCTCAAGTCCTCCTTGTCCTTCAGGGTTATAATTCTTTGTCTCTGGTTTGTTATCATGGATCATTTTGTTTCAGTTCTGCATTGCCTCAGTGCATGTCTGTTGGGTACGACGGCGCGGCGTTGAAAAAGACAAAATGCGATAATCAAAAGGAGGCCTTGTCTCCATTTCTCTCTGCACTTGATAGATTAGGCCACGGCATTGTACATGAGCGGCTAAGGAAGTCCAAAGTCAAACATCCATAGTGGGACATTTCCTCCCTGTCATTTAAGGCCTTAGGTGCATATAAAGATGGATTCGTTCTTTTTTTCTTGTCTGCTTTCGATTAAAAGGGCCGTGGTAAACATGGTGTGTAATCGGAGTAGCGAGCTGGCTTGTATCAGGTTAGCTCTGCTCGTCCACAACATTCGGTAGGACTGTTTTCTTTGGAGTGTCACAACATAAAGAGGCCCCGCGAGCATGAGCCAGTAAAATGGGGTTGCGGGCGGAATATAATTTGGATGGAGAATAATGGAGGGGGAAATGTTTATTTTCTGGTTGGGGTTGAAATGGAGACTGAGGGACGGAGGGTGATGAGTCTGAGACGGGTGTTTTTAACTGTGCAGAGGTAGCTATTACCGCATGCCCGTTTTCCACACAGGCTGCAGATCTGGACATCGGAGAACAGCGTGGATCTCGGTGTGCTACCCTCCCCCGTACTCTTCCCTCCATAAACTTGAATTACAATAATGAGTTTAATTGGGCCTCGAAGCCAGCTGCAATCAGTGAACTTTACAACTGGGCACGATTGCAACCAGCTTGCCGTGTAAATGCTCGAGACGTCATGGTAATTATCCGTACGCCCCCACTTGAGCGGCTCCAAACACAAATTCGCCACACAGCAAATTCTTGATGATGCATGCTTGTAATCATGCAATAAAGAGAGCTAGAGCTGCAGCAATTAATTGATTAATCAATTAGGTGTCAATCTCTCTGATTGGCTGTCCAGGTAAGCGGATCAGTGCATGAAAAACGAGCCCCATGAGCTTGTCACTTTAGTATCCATGTTTTCACCCAATTAATGTGGTTTCTCATTATTTTTCTCCTCTTTGTCTTCGGCCTTTTGCAACTTTCCATTAGACATACTTGCGTTTCCAAGCTGCTTAATCAAAACAAGGGTTTGTCCATCGGCAGAGAGCTATTTCCCCTCATGCAGGTGTAGAACGTACGAGCTTGTTGGCGGCCGGCTGACGTCTTAGCAAGTTCAAGTGCAGCTTTTTGGAGGAGATACACCAGACGTGAGGCGATGCAACAGTTGGCCTTCGTCATAGCTAGTTCTCTGATGTCAGTTTGGTGCGTCTGGACCTTAAAGCTGACCATGAGCCTTCTGAGGGTCCACTTGTTGAGGATTCCTCATGCAAAACTATTCTATTAAACCTTAGGGAAGCTTCTGGCCTTGACCCTGTAATTGTCTTCAGTCACTACCGATATTCTACCCCTCTCCTCACGCACATGAATGCACGAAGCGGACACATGTAGGCCTCTACACACATGCATCTTCTATTACTCCTCATCGCGGTGCACCTTTATTTGTGGCATGAGGCTGATTCAAACAGATAGCCGTGACCCAGTGCACACTGGTATCAATCCCGCCGATTGGAGAGGACATAAGCCTGTCCCCAGAGAGCCGACCCCACTGTTTTCCCAACCCAGTCACGGGTTACACAAAGAACTCGCCCTCTGAGGCCAGCACTGCTGACAGACTGCGCTGTTAGCTGATGGAGAGGTTTTGCGGTGGAGTTCCCCAGGTGTGTTGCACATACTCACACCCTCTATTGACTGTCCACAACCTATTTCTGTGTGTTTTCCTACCAGGGTCGTGCCTGGGAGCAGGGCCCAGTCATTGGGTGTAATTGAGCCAAAACTCCCTTTAATCAGAAGGATTGAGAGGAAGCCTGCACCCCAGAAGGGAACCAGGCTTTTACAGAACAGTCCCCCCCCCTTTCTCCCACCCTGGCCCAGGCGCTCTGAAATCAGTCCCAGATGAAGGCTTTCCTGTGGGGATTAGGTGCAGCTGCAGCACCGCTAACCAAACCAGACCGAACAAAAAAAAGCGCCACTGAATGCTCGAACGACGGTTTGACCTTGCTCCTTTCTCTGAGTTCGAAAAGCGAATGGAGCTTTTTTGTTTGGGTCCACCTCAGTTATTCATGTTTTAAGATGGAGGGAAAGGCAAGATATTGAGTTTGATCCTCGGGGTCAAGTCGATAGTTCAGCCTCTCTCGAGGATGGCCTTGGGGGGAGGGTCCAGGGTAAAGATGTGAAGACACGCGCTCCGTCAAAGAACCTGAACTCTGCGTTCTGACAGTCGAAACATGGTGTCTGGAATCTGTTAGTCATTTGGGGTTTCAGTTTGGGATTCGGCAGAGAGGGTGGGGGGGAATGGGGATCAGGAACAAGAGGAGGAGTGGAGATCTGAAGTCCTCTCTTTTTCTCCATAAGCTTTTATGGGCTTTCTGTGGAGGCTCATGTGGCATACCCAACCGTCTTCTACTCAACAACACCTCATTGAAGACGTCCTCTTTTTCTCCTTCAATCTCTGTGATCAACTAACAGAGCAAACGTCCTATTATTCCTGGGCTCCTGCTAACCTGTCAGAAATAAAGCTGTTATCCTTCAGTGAATCCTGTCTTTATCCTTATCTGGCCACCTATTAGACCATCTGTCTATCAGCATTTGTCCCCCAGTCTTCTTCCTCTCTTATCCTACACACAGTGCTGAGTTTTTGAAGGTGCTGGTGTCTGGGATTCCAATTAAGTGTTTTCTTTTTTCTTTTTTTTTTAGAGCAAAGCCAAACGGAGCCTTTCAGAACTGGTAAAAACACATGGAAGTATGTGGAGCGTTTGGCAAGGGATATTTAATATAATTCACAGAGGGTTTTGATTTCATCCCGCAGGTATGTGCTCAGCACTCCAGGGATCAGAAGGACCCTTTTGTGTGAACTCGCCACAGAAGGAAAAATAGAAAAAAAAAATCCCTCCCTCCCACCTTCTGCTACCTCCTTCCTCCCTTCCTCCCTCCCCCTCTTCTTCCATTCACCTTTATTTTCTTTTATGGTTTGGATGAGACTCTCCGAGACTGAACTGGAGATGATTTGTCAAGGGAAGCTGCTCTGCATTATGTGGCAGTTGAGAACGTCTTAATGCTGTTAAGGTAATTGCACAAATGACTCAAAACTGGATGGCTTTTTTCTGGAACTTCACTCTAATCTGTCTCCGTTTTTGGGGAGGTTGAGACGGTGTCAGACTTCACTTTCCATCCTTTACAAAAACAGCAGCCGACTTGCACTTGCAGCTGCAGATATTGCTTTTCTCCGACATCTGGAAAAATGTCTTTTTTTCCCTCCCTTTTTATTAAAAATGCACTGGCAATAACATTTGGGATCTTTGCCCTATACAAAAACCACTTTCGGCCTTCCAGAGTCCATTTCAGCACTTTTCTCCCTGCTCCGTGGGGTAGATATTCAGTTACCGAGAGTCTGATAGAGACGTGAAGATGGCTAGGTTGGCAGAAGATGCAGGGCTAAAGTGGAAATGGCACAGGCCGTTACTCACAGTGCATGAATGCAGTGCTAGGAGAGGGATAAACAGGCTGATATTTAGTATCAGTGCAATGGGATAGAATTTCTTGAGGTTCAAGTAGATCTTCCAAACTCTGAGTAGCTTGTGTGAAAATCCCCAAGGTTGCCATAGTGTCCCACTTGTTATAGAATTATCCTAAATTCCTCTGCTGCTCTTCAAGCCTCCTAGTATTTCCATTCATCTGTCTGCCGTTAATTTCCTTTGCTTTTAAGTTTTTATCCATTTCGCTAGCCACGTCTATCTCTTATATACCCCCCCCCCCCTTTCAACACGTGCATTTGTTTTATAAGGCTCATGATTGTCCCTTTCACGAGAACCAGGAACCGTGGCGCGGCAGAGCTCCCGTTTTTAAATCATGCCTCGCTTCTGGACGCCAGGCACCTCCTGGACGCCTGCCATCACTCTCTGCTGTGGTAGAAGGAGCAATTTGAGCGATGGAGAGAAGTGTGTTTCCCATTAGGAGATGGTTTCCTATGCCCTTCACCCCACCCGCCCCGGTCCTGCAGCCTGGCTTCTACCGCTGCCTCTGGGACGGCTGCAGATTGGCAGCATGTCGCTGCACACCTCATAGGCTTGAAAAGAGTCATGGCGCTACAAAGGGAGTGATAGAGAGACTGCCATATTGACGCATGCAGACAAGCAGGAGTTGCTCATGCCAAGTAATTCATAAGCACGGACACATGGGAGGTGGTGCGGTGATAGATGGACCATCTTGAATTACAAAGTCCAACATAAAACCAAGATAAAACTTGTGGTAGTTGGAACTTTTAATGATTTGTCAACACGAAAGAACATTTGATCAAAAGTGGTTGAATTCTACAATGCAATCCATAACTATCTGACATATTTATGTTGTGTTGGCTCTGTACTCTGGATCACAGCACAGGAAAAGAAAGTGCCGAATTTAATTTGAAGCTGTTTACATCGACATCAGATGACCTCTGTGGAGTTCATTATAATTTACACTTGGCCCTGTTTTGTGTTGGCTTGAGGATCATTGTCCTGCTGCTCAATTAGGTTTTCTCCAGTGAGTTTAGATGCATTTGCTCACATCTGAGCAGGCTTGATCTTATTATTGCTATCAGATGTGACCGAGGCAAAATGCCACCTCCCTTATGTCTGACAGATGAGGTGGTGTTTCCGGGCTCATTAGATTGTTTTTCCTCCTCGCTGTAATCTTCCCATCACTCCGGCACTGGTACTGTATATGTTGATCTCATTTGTTCATAACACCTTTCTCTGGAACTCGGGAAGAGATTTCTTACTGTACTTGTTGTACAAACTTAAGCCTGTACTTTTTTTATCTCTGGACAGTGTTGTTTGTTTAGATTTCAACTTCAAGAAAAAGTGTGCCGGTTGGAGGAGATATTTTTTCCAAAAAATAATTAGACCATAATAATAGGTGCTCGCCGGGATGTTGTTGTTGTTTTATGCAAAAGTTTGAATCAAATTTGTCTTCTAACTCCTCTCATCCTTTAAAAAGTTCGTTAAACAAATGTCCTTCTGTTTTTTTTTTATGTTTCTATGTGCAACGTACAGCAGTAACATCAATATCCATTTTCCATTTTTCATCACCATGGATGCTCACATTGTAATCATTATAGTTATCATTATGTGATTGTTCTCGATGTGGAAGGCCCTTAACCCTGTTCTCCATGAATCACTGATGCAGTGCAACACACCTGCTCCAGAGAGACTTCGACAGAAAACTATCCCATTATGTTGAGTGCCTGGCGCTTGAACACCGCAGTCATTGTTTTATTACAAATTCTGTCAAAAATAAAAAAGAAGTCCAAAAACCTACAGTCAATCATGACTGGCAATAGTAATGCCAAAGCTATTCTCTTAATATCTCAGCCAATAGCTTCTCCCATGTGTGAATGGTCTGTGTAAGATCAGCGCAGCACTCTTCCACATCTGGCACAGCAGCAGATCCAGCCCGGCTTTCCTTCTGTCTGAAACTGAGTTTGAGTGAGCAGACTTTTCCTATAGTTTAATAGAAATAGCGGGCTAGGTGGATTGTCTGCTCATTGTATTCTCTTTTATGATCATGTTTCCATGATAGAAACCAGTGGTCCTGAGCCCGTCACTGGCAGACCTGCTGTCTGAAGCGGAAACAGAAGGAAACTCTCTATCAAGGAGGCTCTCCCGATTGGTCGGCGGCAGGTGGGCCACATGTGCTCCTGGCTGATGTCACTTCCCATGTGGGCCCTATTTGTCTGCCCACACTGTGGAAACATGTCAGTGTCAGTGAGGCGGGAGTAATACGCCACGCTTAGTTTAATGGGAAAAGTGCTGAGGCATGCCGCTGCTCACCGTCTGTGTGTGTGTGTGAGTGTTTTCGCTACATAACTGGTCATATGACTGGATGCTCTAATGCCTCACTGTGTTGAAACTGTGTTGATGCACTAAATATGTGTGTGTGAATGTGAACAGCAGAGAGGAAAGAAGCAGGGAAAAGGATCTCTTGTCTCCATGGAAATGTTATGACAACAAAAGCTGCTGCTGTGCACCTGCATGGCCTCCCTCTTTTTCTGTGCAAGTGCACTTAGCGTAAGCAGATTAAAAAAATTTCATCAAAAAGTAATTGGTGGGAAAGCTGAGGAGGTGACGTTTGCCAGGAAATAATTTCCCCATTGTGCAAAGCATGTTAGAGTGCTAGAGGAGAAGAATAGGTGGAGGACCCTGAGGGGGGCGAACACCAGTTGGTCTTTAGTCCGCGAGCTCTTGAGGAAACTTTCCTGCTCTAACATCAGCTGAATGTCCTCTGTTTGAAGCCAGCTAACGTTATTTCAGGAAGGTCAATTAGTCAGTCAACTATTGTGTGACCAGCTTTGTGTGAGACTTGGGGTGCAGGGGGACTGAAGAGTGGTGGACAAGCAGGAGGTAGACGGTTGTAAGGGTCAGGAGTGGGAGCCCTCTGTTGTGCCTTTGTCGTCTTTTGTGTAGCACTTTTTTCCTCTGGTCTTAAAGATGATGAGGAAAGTGAACTTTATCATGATTGTTGATTCAGAGAAACCATTTTTAAGGCGTTATTAGGACTCATTTAGCAAATTAGCAGGTATTTGATTGTGGTGTTTGGGACAAAATTGGACCTGGGAGTGTTGTCGCTGCAACCACTGGTGCAGACAAACAGACCTACATGGATGTTAGTGAAGGGGCTGGTTTGCTGTAGTGTGCTTTTTCCCATAAAGTCTATAGATTTTCTCACCCATAGCTCCCATTGCTCCTGAGAGTAGTTCCTGTCCACGTCCATTATCCATTGAAGGTGTGTGGGGACAAGGGGAATGAGAGATTTCCCCATTAACCCCAACATAGGGGCACTCTTCCAATGCACTTTGCCTGCTTGAATGTGTGTCTGTGTGTGTTGAGGGCATGCGGGGGCACAGGTGTCTCTCACACAACTGCCCAACCATGAGCTTGAGGGGCTGCATTCCCACCGGCAAGCTGGATAGGTCAGTCACCCACACACACATGCATGCCACGCTGTCATAAAAACATACATGCCCGGGCGGATCTGCCATTTCTTTGCCTTTTTCAGCACACGCAGACCATCGCCAAACAGTATTCATCATCACTCAGCAGGGTTTGACAGGTGGAGTGACACTTTCTTAATCATCCATGACTTTGTGTAAGTCGGGCGTTCAGGCGCCACGTAGGTGATACTTTAACAAGAAGGTACACTTTAAAACAAACAGTATAAATTCCACCTTTTCTTTTTTTGTTTCCATTTTTTAAAGACAGTCACTCTTAGTTTCTTGAGTAGGGCTGCAACTAACCATTATTGTCATCGTCGATTAATTTTCTTCATTAGTTGTTTGGTCTATGAAATGGTGAAAATATTGATTGGTGTCCCCCAAAGCCTGAGATGAAGCCCCCAACTGTTTTGTTCTCACCACATCCCAAATATATTCATTTTACTGCCATATAGGAGTAAAGAAAGCAGGACATATTCGCATTTAATAAGCTGGAATCTTTGAAAAAGGACTTAAAGGTGACATCGATAACATTTTTATGTAGCAGAATTATTTTAAAAAGATATTTAGTCGTCCACTAATTGATTTATCAATTAATCATTGCACCTCTAAAACTGAGCATAGAGATTGATCACAAAGTTGTGTCTCTCTTTTATTGGTTGGTCAAGCCAACACAATAACAACATTTTCTATCAGCTCTCTTCTTTTAGCTTCCATTTTACTTCCAAACCAGGAGCTAGATTTTGTCAAAACACACATTGTAAAGCTGATGTGCTCACTCAGTTTTGTACCTACACGTTTACTGTATCCTGCTGTTTTTCCTTTCCGGTGGGTTTCTTTACATGCCAGCTGTGTGGTTTGGGTCGTGGAGTGAGGGTGAAAGAGCCTCTCCTTTACAAAGCACCTTACACAAACACGTTTGACCAAAAGGCCAGCCTGTAGTAAAAAAAAAAAAAGGGGGAGGCCCAGTTGCAGGAAAATATTTAAAGGACCACTTGTTCGTCTGGAGCTAAAGGGACAAAGCTGGGGAGCTGCTGGGTCTTTCTACTCTGACCTGCCTGGGTGGTGTTCTCGGAGAGCAAGCCTTTCATTAGCACTGGACTGAAAACACACAGGCTTGATGGACGAGTGGCGATAGAAATTCATACACATGTGCACTGGTGAGGTGGCCTGTGTTATTGTTAACTGTTGTCCACACATCCTGGCCATCATGGTCTGTCCACGGTCTGCTGCCGCTGTGAAACTGCGGGGACTCACAGCTGTGAGCCAGCCGGCGGTGCACGGTCGCCACGGTCAGCTACGAGCTAACTACTGTGCAAGCTAACACACGTGCATAAACTCTTCCAGCAAATTCGGTCATTCATGTAGTTTACTGCAGGTTCAACACCAGTTATTGGTCAACTGGTGTCATTAAAGTTTGAAGTGAGAGGTGAAAATTTGACTGACTGGCCTTCAGAAATGACACTCTGCTGTGTTTAGTGTTCGAGGTAGATGTTGTGTCTCTTTTGTTTCTCCTTGAGGAGTATCTGTCTGTGCTCTGGGTCAGTGTCCATTCTTTCATTTTTCACTCCCAGATTTGTCCCTCTCAGAAACAGCGTAAAACATGTTCACCTATTTTTTTTTTTACGAAGCTTCTTCTTCTTCTTCTTCTTCTTCTTCTTCTTCTTCTTCTTCTTCTTCTTCCTTTGCATCTTTTCATTCTTCTCCTTCTCATTTTGGACCAAAACAGCTGATCAGTTAGGTGATTTAAATAGAACCTACTCATAAAAGGTGTTTAAGTCGCCCGTTAATTAACTCCAATTAACTCTTCATTGAAAAGGCAAAAAACCCCCACCTCCTCAAGGGTGCTTAAAAACTCTTTACAGAGGACTGAGGACTTTTTCTTAGAATTTTGCCATTTCCATCCAACCCCTTCGAGCGCAATTCATCAAGATGTTTATCAAAATACATTGATGGCAACAGCTTTTGTGTTTTGACCCTAATGAAGATGGGGGTGCAAGTGGAACACCACTGCCTGCGAACCACACACGCTACAAAAACCAAGATTGCTCGAAGACATGCAGTCTTTGAATAACACACACGAACAACACACAAGTATCTCCTAACCCACAAATCCACAGTGATTGGACTTAGTCCCATTAAAACATATGAAAAGGATTGGACGCTCAGACGGACAGAAAGAAGAGACGGACTAACAAAGATGGGCACGAAACGAAAGAGAGACCGACAGAAAGAGCTAGAAAAAATGCGCTGGCTGCCGAGATGGAGTTGGCACCTCATGCTCTGCTCCTGACCTTTTCGTGGGTTTGTGTAAATTATATCCCTGACGAGGGAAAGTATGTGGTGGTTAGACTGGAGAGGACCCCCACCCCCCCACCCCACCCCCTCTTCTTCTCTTCTTCTCATCTCTATCTGCCGTCATTCACTCCTTTCAGCATGTCCATCCATCTTTCAGACCCCTTCTCTCTTCGCGTCTTCCTCTTATCTTCGTGATTCGTCCCTCTGTTTTATCGAGACGTTTCCCTCTTTGGTCAAACCATAATAACTCCAGTCCTATTTTGTCAATTCATCACCTCTCCCTCCCCCATCTCAACCCTCTACTTTTATGTCTTTATATCAGCCTGCCTCCCCTCTCTCCCTCCCCACAGATATGCTATTTTCTGCTGTGCATGGAGGATACATTTAGCTTGTGGTCGCTCGGGAAGTGATGGCTACATTAGTGGGGGGGTCTGGTGAATCGCTACCTTCTCTCAGCCACAGTGGGCCCTGTTCGGGCTGATGCAGACTTTCCACTGGGGTGAACTCGTCGACTCGGGGTGCCTACCGGGCTGCTCGGCCGCCATGCCCACGCCCCCCCAGGCCACAGTCCGGGCTGGCAGGCACCCACACAGGCACGCGGCGTCAGCCTGCCCAGCGGGTGTCCCTGTTTATGTTTGTCTTGTGTGGTGGCTAGTTTTTCCCACTGCGCTGTAGTGACCATATAGCACCACCCAGCCCGGCACACCACCCTTTCTCTCTCTGTCTTTCGAAGAAGAAGAAATGTCCTCTCCGACCCTGTCCAAACTCTGGACAGTCGCGAGTGGCCCTTGGCATCCGTCGCTGCGACTGGACCGGACAGAGGGTGGCTGTGTCTGCCAGCACTGAGACAGTGAAGAGCTGGTGGTTTTGCATGTTTGAGCTCGTGAAATACAAATTGTGTATTCTTTAAATTACTGCCTATCATTTACCAAAACATACCATAAATCTTTTGGTTGACGAGATCATTTCAAAAAAGAACAAGTGCGTCATATAACAAATCTTTCGCGGTGGCCATGTAGTTTCACTTACTTTTATGTTAAAAAAAGCGATTGTGTCTTGGCAGTGGAGCTGCAAACAGAGCACCACTGAAAACTCTTTCTTGGTCGCTCATTCAAAGAAGCTATAAAACTCCAGACACATGAGCAGAGTTTCAGGGAGAGATGAGCGAAAAGCAAACATGCAGGATTAGATTATTTGGCAAATAAAAACAAAAATCAGATCACATACAACTTTAAAAATGCCAAGAATGACACAAAAGAGTCAAAGACTTATTTCTGCTGTGGTCTGTTGTCTTGTATTTAGATTTTTAAATGTTTTGTTTGCATAAGCAGCCCCATATACATTTTCTTAAAGAACTATTTCACCGCTGAAAGGATGAGTGACAGAAAAACAGACATTTGTTCCTAACATTGCAGTGATACAACCTCCTGTGACCTGACAAACTGACCTGTCAAAGACCAATGCTTGTAATAGGCTTAGAACACCGTTGACTTCAGATCTTTTAAGGGACGCCTGCGTGTCTGTTTAGCCTTGACAAGTCCGGATATGTAAACCAGCACTCTAATTACCAGACAACAGCCTGTAAGAAAAAAAAAAAATCAGCCTTATCCTGGTCTGCTACTCATTCACCAGCTCACGACTAATCAGCACCCAGACACTTGTGACTGCCCAGACGCCCCTACGGACAGGATTAACAGATCAACATTTTGTGTGTTTGAGGGTAATGACTCACTCTGAAGCACACCCCTCCCTCTGAATGTTAATAGCAGTCAGAAACAAACAGGTGTTTGTTAGTCGGAAGTTGACGCCCCATTCCTGTCGAGTTAGAGTTCACATGCAGGGGTCAAAGGTCAGGTGGCCTCAGCCCTGTGGCAGCAGGATGTTTGAGACGACCATTATGTTCCTGCCAGTGAGCACTTGTGTTTGGGTTAGATGTGGATGTGTGTTTGGGGGAAGTGGAATTAGTGTGACTGATGTGGATTACTGAAGTCAATCTTTGTGCCAGAGCACATAAGGATGGCACACTCGTGCATAGCTTGAGGCAATTGTTTGGTACATCTGTTTAACCCCTTACCATCCCTGAAATGTATGTAGAATTATCCTAAAAATTGTATCCCAGTCTTGCCTAAAGTAAAGTTTTGTAAAGTAAAGAGTTTTGTGTCAACCAGTTGGAGTTGAGGCATGATTTTTTTTTCTTTTGGAAGGTTCAGTTGGCTTTTTTTTCTTTCCTTCAGTGTTCTGTGGGTTCTTGCATGTTAAGGGTCTTGAAAGTGCAAGGTCCAAGTCCGCAGCAACAGAATCTCCTCTCTCGCTTAGCAAAAACTGCTCTTGAAACACCTTTCCAGTAGTCCTGCCTTTAATTCCGTGACTTTCTGACATCACAATACGTCACCATGTTACACTTTTGCATAATTTATTTACTAGTTCGGCACTGAAGAATTAATTTAGCACAGCTGCTGAGTTGTTAGTCGCAGTGCTGGCTCAGGCGTGTGTGAGCTGACCAATCAGCGCAGACTGGGTATTCAGGCGTGGGAGCCTTAAAGAGACAGGAGCTAAAACAGAGCGTTTCAGACAGAGGAGAAATACAGCGCTGCAGCACTGGACAGTGTGAGAAAGCTGATGTGTTTTCTGTGCATTCAAAACATTTAAACCTACATTAGTAAGAACCCAAAATAAGATTATGAACCTGACAATGAGCATTATATGTCTGTTTAACACTTTTTCTAAGGAGATATTCAGGCAGCTGGCCAAAAACTTGCCATTTTGTGACCTGAAAATACCCCTGCTTGAGAGAAACATGAGCATAAACTCATTATAGTTCTTTATTTCCATATTTACACTAATTGTTTGTATATAAAGTAGTCTACATAGGTGGATAAACAGCTTATACAAAGAGCAAAATGCATAAAACTACGTAAACCTTTCCATGGATGAAAGCTTAAAAACTTGACTTGAACACATGGGGAGGGGTCCCCATCCTGTAAGAGATGTATGTAAACCGGGCTGTCTGCTACAGAGACACCATGAGCACCTACTGTGATGAAAAGGATTACAGGCACATAATCCGTGCCTGTCGCCACCCTCCACTTACCGCTCACACACAAACACACCAGTGCTGTAGAAATGATTTAAGTCCAGTTGGAGTAACATATTCCACAACTTAAGTACCAGTGTATACAAATCATATACAAAAGGTGGTATTACTCTAAAATGTGAGGTGTATCTATTTGCACCGGGGTTGGTAGAGCTAATGATTTGAGTGAAATGTTTTAGTTTCTCCTCACTTGCCCATACCCGTAATATGCCCACCCAAGTTCCAGCATAGCTCAACCCAGTGTGAGATTACACAGGAGCTCCAGCCACAAACAACGTGGAATCTGCAGATGTGTATACACGCCACTGCCATGATGCAAGCAGAGTTTGAAAGTTAGTGCAGGATGTGTACACAGCAGCGTGTGATGGATGTGTGCTGGTGTCTTAAGGGGGACGTATCAGAGGCCTGAACGTCTGACCCCAGGGCTTTTGCTGGCTCGCTCCCCGTCAGCAGACTTATGGACTTTATGCTCCCACTGTTTTGTTTGTGCTGCAGGTATTTGACTGTTAATAGGCGGTGTTACTGTGGGAAAGTGAGAAATGGAAGAATAAAATGGTGACTGAAGAGAGAGAGAGAGAGAGGAAAGAGTAGACCAGATCAGATCTTTTGCCTCCTGTTGAAAGACGGAAACATATTTGCACATGAACGATTGGTTGGGGTCTCTTTTAGTTGTTGAGATGGGAGATCTGGGTCGTATTTTTGCCTCTGTTTATGCCAAATAACTCTCAGCCTCAGTCCTCTCAGATTAGTTCCAAAACATGCTGCAGATTCCTCATATGGCTCTCATTCAAATATTTAAATCATTACTGAAAAGCTGAAATTGCAGTTGTACTTTTTTTCTTTTCTTTAACCATAGGTGCAATTTTACAGCAGTGGGGAGCTGCTGCAGTTAAAGGGATTTACAGGAAGCGATGCCTTAATTGCACGCCAGACTCAACACTGCTTACCCGAACTTTAATCAGTGCTGCTTTCCTTTTTTTTTCTGGCATATCACAAACAGACAGCCATAGATCCCACTGTTTACCTTTATTTGAAGTGCAAGTCTTTGAGTTAATACTGTATGTTTCTTCTGCTGGACCAGCAGAAGCTGTGCTGGAGATGAAATAATAGATTTTCTGCATTTTATCCAACAATGAAAAAGATGCCCTGCTTTGTTTGGTAAATTGAACTCACATTTAGCTGATCAGCCGAGGAAGATGAAGAAGCTGTACCTTTGCTACTTCTACTATTTCATTACAGCCATACGTAAAGTATCCTATATTGATGAAAACCAGTTGGAGAAAACGTGCCTAAGTCGCTTTTTTCCCCCCGCCTTTTGTAACATTTCAAAACTTTACTTTAAATTCCAAACACGGCCGTGCTAAAAGATGCATTGAAAAAAAGAACTGTAACCAGAGGAGGATTTTTAGGAAACCCAGAAACGATGACAGCTCCTAGTTACAGTCACTTGTCATGTTTTAATGTTCCTCTTGTCTGAAGACGGTTTTGGTCAGAAACATTGAGGTTTTGGGACAAACAAGAAAGCTTCATATGAATTGTGGGGTTTGGCAGATGCTCGTGCGACAACTGTTGGTGACAATCGCTGGAATTCGCCACATAGTTTTAAAATTGGGCTCCTCACTTGCCTCTGATGTTGTCCACGAACAGCTGCTCAGACCTTCATCACCTCTCATCACAGCTGTTTTCTTCCAGAGGCCATGCGAGGTAAGCAACCTTGCTCGGGGCTAGCTGACATCCAGACCTCTGCGCACTCATTCCGGAGAGGCTCAGTGGTTGTTGATCACTGTCGCTCCCCTTTGGCTGAGAATCCGTCGTTGACCTCAGGGGAATTTAATTTAGAAGTTTTATTCTTCAACAACGGGCCAAGAAATCACGTCCTCCAGAGTGACTGGATCTGATTAGTTTAAACAATCTCTTCACACTTGAGCTAAAAGCTTCATCTGCCAGTCTTCAGGAGCTTATTTGGATTTGACTCACTCTTCGGTTTTTGACAATATGTGCAAGTGTTTTACCCCCACCTGCACCCTCTTCACCCTCAGCGGCCTCCTCTCCGTCCACTACCGCCTCCTCTCCTCTTCTTTAACATATCACATTACTCGTTTGCTTTTGTTTTTCTGAATAAATAAAATCCCCCCACCCACTGTCCCCTTAAATTCCTTTGAAATGAGAAGCACAATCAGTTTGAGAAGCAACACACACACACACACACACGCACGTACACATACGCACACTTAACACCTCCACAGCTACCTCCCTCAGTACCTCTCATCTGTTCATTTCCACAGGCGGATAAGCTGTTCAGTGCATGTGGCCCTGCTTGGACTCAGCCAGTGACAGCGTCCCCTCCACCCCTCACATTTCATCATCGCTCCACCTCGTTAATGTCGTCTAATTCTTTCCATCCGCTCCTCCTTATCTAACAGCATTGGCTGAATCATCCCTCTTCGTTTCTGGTTTCCTAAATTGTAGTGTGCTTTGAGCCCTTCCAACACAAAAAACTCATATTTCTTTCTACTGATAGAAAACTAAGACCAGATTCAGCCTTAAATTAATTTTAATTACCTTTTGAAGTGTGACCTATGAGACCTTTCAATAAAAGAGTTGGAGCTACATAAAGCTCCTTAATAAAGTAGGGAAAATAGTAAATAATAGATAATAATGAAATAATCAGAAACTACTTTGATTATCTATGAAATTGTTTCAAACAAAAAAAGGGAAAAAAATGTTATCAAGAGTTGTGATTCTTCACTGGCCTCACAACTGGAATCTCAACAATTCAAGTGCACAATGATTCTAGATGCATCTTGATGTGCCTCAGTGTATCGCTTCATCAATTTTCTACTTTTTACTTTTCTATTACTGCACACGGCTACTTTTTTATCATTTAAAGTCTACCTTTTATTTAGAAAATCCTTTCAATAATCAGACCACAACAGTCTACAGTTTAAAAACTGCATTTTTTCACTACCAGTGTCTGTGTGACCCACCTCAGTACATAAACATTACATAAATAAAACATAAAAGCATTTGCAGTGCATTACAAGTGTGCTGTAATCTACACAATTATTATTTTCACACAGCAGTTCTAAGACGGAGCACTTATTGAGGGAGGAAAACATCAGAGACATGACTCTGCTGCACACACCTTTGTCAGTGTTGTGTTATTCTTTATGACTTCAGATGAAACTTCAGGTGAAAACTGCTAATGCGGTTAGTGAGTGTTGTGATGCAGATGTTACACACAGATGCCTTCAACATGGCTCCTAATGAAAGTAACTTTACCCTAATATGTCGAACCATGGCTGGAAAATCAACACTCAACATAAGCTGCAAGTTCTCGATTACGCTCTGTCTTCCACGTGTACATTTCAATCTGATAATTGAGAAGTCTCCACAACTAAGGTTCTAGTTCTTGAATATGTCTTGTATCATAGCAAGCTAAACACAGTGGACTTTTTGTATGAAGCGATGTGAAGACGTGGCTTCAGGCTCTTGCCTTTTTTGCTCCAGCCACAGGCTGGCTCAGAATAGACCTATATTGACACTGATTTATAACCCTGACACACTCCTATTTCACATTTCTTACCTGCCAGCTTGCATTGTCCATTTCCAGTACGAGATGATGAAAAGGGTCCAAGTGTACATTCTACGGAGAGGAGAGACACTGACTCGAAAAGACACAAATGACAAGCCTAGGGTGAAAGAAAAGATGTACTCCGGGGAAATCATGCTATTTGTTTTTATATCTAATAATCTTCCAAACAGCACGTGAAATGAATTGCATGTGTGCCTCCTAAAGCATGTTGCCAAGAACTAACCGAAGTCAAATTCTTCTTTTTGCTTTCTTTTCCTGTTTTTCCTTCTCTCTCACTTCTCATCTTTCCCCTCACTTGCCTTTTTTTTTGGCCATGGCAGCATCTGGGCCATCTACTGGCACCGACTGGCAGCTGTATGGCATGAGGGGAACCGGTGGCACACCACCCTTCATCTGTTATTAGTACTTCAGAAAGATTTAGAGGGAGGGAAGGTGGGATGTGGGGCAAGAGAAGTGGAGTGTAGGGAAACGAGCGGAGGGCCAGAAACCGGAGCCAGAGAACCAGGTTCCAAAAACAAAGTGGTGGTGTGTTTTCTCTACTCAGCTTTTCTTTTCTCTCTCAACTCTTTTACTCTCTGTTGCTACAATCCTTTTCTATAAAATCATAGCCGCCTGTTGGTTGGCAAGTAGCAGCATCACAGAAACTATACGCTGCTCAAGAATGAAGATTAAAAACTAGAAGACAGGCATACTGGCATACATTAGAGCGCGTACCTCCGCTAAGGCCCTTTAATTTAGCTAGGCCAAATCTAATGTAAAATAAAATATATTTAAATCTTCTAGAAGTGTATTGGGACCTGCATCAAATTGCACTCACTCATAGGTACCATCCACCAAAACACATCTTCATTGAGATCCAATCACTATTTCCTAAGAAAAAAAACAAAACAATTGTAAAATGGGCAATCACTCAATGGTAGAGAAAGTGAGAAAAAAGTTCTGGATCTGTACCAAAAGCTAATGGGGTCTATTCTGGGCCAAGACCAATGCTCAATCCAAATTTCTTGGAAATATGGTCAGTAGTTTTTGTGTAATCCAGTTCACAAACCAACAATTGGACATGGGCAAAAACATAACCTTGGTGGAAGTAATTATGATTTGAATTTGGGAAAAAATAGATTAAACAAGACAGTTGGCAGTTTCTGCCGCTTGCATGAACATTTTCATCTATCATGAAAGACGTCATTCACTTATCTGTATGCCATCTTTTATTTATAGTTCATGAATGCTTCAGCTTTTTGATTTTTTTGTGGAGTTAATTTCATGCCCCTAAACTGCTGACCGTAAATGCTCTTGGCCGCGGCTGGAGATATGGTTTGAGGTTAGTGGGAGGTCAGCCGTGCCGCATGCACAGTAGAGCTATTTGTACGATGAAAAACAGAGAGGCACAAAAAGAAAGAAAAAAGCCATTTGTGTATACGATTTGAGGAGTGCAGAGGAAATACAAACGCCGCTTGCAGCCACATGACCCAGTGTTTTAACACGTTGTCCTTGGCTGCCTTTTTGCAGCCCTGAATTTGGAAACAAATTAGAAACAAAAAATAGAGAGAGTGAGAGAAAAACCGAAAGGAGAGGAGAAGGAAGGGAGCAAAATAATATTTACTCAGAAGTAATTCCATGTGGAATTTTTTTCCCCCCTTTTTTTGGTTGATAATTGTGAAAAGGCTCCCTTGAAACTACAATAGGGGCCATTGAGCAGCACAGGCTGAGTGTGAGTGTTAAAGTTGGCTCCCATCCAGGGACCAGGTTTCTCTTAAAGCCAGGGGAAGAAAAGAAGGACTGTTTTACGGAAAGAAAAGAGAAAAAATAAGGCACACACTCTCCCTCTGTTCCTCCTCCCCGTGTCTTATCCACATACATGAACTATTTGCAGATGCCTGACTAGAAAGCAGGACAGAAACACGCATGCATTCTTTCAGCTGCAGGCATTATTCTTATCTGACATCATCTTTGTATCCTATCCGTCCTTTTACCTGGAGTCCCTCCATTATACACACATATGCTTGCAATTAAGCCCCATCCATTGTGCTCTCCAGCTTGCCATTTATGTTTGGCTTTACGACTTGAAAAATGTGCATATATCCGGGTAATGAACATTCAAAAATTCAGGACACATGGAGGTTAAAACAGGAGGAAGGACAAACAAATAAGAGTCTATTGACCTTCAGGCGGTCTATGTTTCTCCTGTTATTTAACTAGGAAGTTTGCTCCCTATGAGCAAATAGATGTAATAGGCCCTGCATGACAGGAGTGGTGCTGTTTTATATGTTTGTGTTGTTAGCGTGGGACCTTGCACAACAGCTCCCGGCTTTGGGCCAGTATATTTGCACATTTGTTTGTAGGTGTGGGCATGTGTGTGCGTGCATGCTGCATCAATCCCCTTCCAGCATCCTACCTATAAAACACATGGGTGGTCAGCCTGTTTATTGTGTGGGTTTACAAACAATGCTCACCCATTAGGTTTAGACCAGTGAGTCATTCACAGTGGTTAAATCTACTTATGACCTTAACCTGAGTGTTTTCAATCATAATCTTTATTTCCATTTTGCCTCCAGCTCACTGCTGGTAAGGAAGAACTCCAAGGCCTCTCACACACTCAAAACACACATTAGACACACTTGTAAACATTTTGGTGTTGGTGCACTGTAAGCAGCAAAAAAAATGAAATGTTTTTGTAGAACACTGAGATGCAATCCATGACGTCATCCTGGAAATCATGCGAGGTGCCTGAATGATTTGACGCTTTTTAACCATAGTAGCGGCTAATCTTTCTAACTTTTAATGGGTCCATCAGTTAGGTTCAGGCTGAAATATCTCAACAAATAATGGATGGATGACCATTACATTTCTGTTTCCTTATTAAGGAAATCTAAGTAACATGATGATCCCTCGACTTTTCTGCTAGCGCCACCATCAGGTCAAAATTCCAGTGTATCCAATTGTATGACCAAATAGAAGCCGCTGCTATGCTTTGTTTTTATCGCCAAATATCAAATGTTAGCATGCTGAAATGCTAAATTACGTGCATTACGTGTACGTAGCTGCCAATGTTAGTAAACAGTCTGCACGCATTATTGTTATTCCACTACACCACTTGGGTTATCAAAAAACATGATAACACGATATAAACATCGTAGCTGCTTAACATAAACATGTTGGCATTGTCACTGTTAGCATGCTGACATTTGCATTTAGCTCAAAGCACAGCATTACTTAGCATGGCTCTAATACATTTTAGTCTAAAACGCTAACCTTTGTTGTAATAGCGTGGCGTACACATTATCGAGCCCTAAGAAGGGGACTTTTGGAAAAGCTGTGGGCCTCATTTTAGTTTGAACTCCTGGGTTGAGCTTTAATGTATTCTAACTCTATGCCAACATAAAAGATGGGGCTTAAGTCTGACATACACTCAAATTAATGTCCATGTATACGCTTGGTACTGTACCACTGTTGGCATTAATTTGCACAATAAATAAGCCCGGTAAAGACAGACACACATGGACCAGCATAATATCCAACGTAATGATACCTGCTCTTCGACCTTTGTTCCCCTCTCTTACTCTTTCCTGGACTCCCCCTCCTGTGATCTCTCCCATCAGCCTGTTGAGTGATGGACTAAAAGAGAGGGAAGTTGATGGCAAACATAATCCACCCTTTGCTTGTCAATCTAATCCTTCCTCTTACAAGCAAAAGGTTGAAACTACAAAGAAGACAACTTGGCTTTGTTTTTATTTTTAGATAATCATTTAATGATAATATCACTTTTCCACTTGTACAAATAAGTTCACAGAATTATATATAAAAAAGCATCAAATGACAAAAAAGAGCTTCCCAAAATAAACAGGGAAATATTAACAATCACATTGAAAATACTTGGTTATCTTCAATGTATTTTATTTTACAGACAAATATTCCAGTTGCATTGCTTGATTGTTTTTTGTATATTTTTTTGTGTGTGGATCTGTTAATTGTGCACTGGGAATACTGTACACAGGTAACTTTACAGACATTCACAGATGTGTCTTTGGTGTGTTGGAGTTGTTTGGGGCTTAATGTAATGCAAAGGCATGTGGGCACAAAGAGGGGGTAACTGATAGTAACCTGATGTCTGCAGGTCTTTGCACAAGACTGAACATGTACTTGCATTATCACTGAAGTTGACACACACACACACACACACACACACACACACACACACACACACACACACAGGTACTTTTCAGTCCTTTGCTCTGTATTCACAGATTTAGATCTGAGAACGCTGTGTCTGCAATAGAAACCCTACAGTTATAAGTCTCGTCATCCTGCATACAACAGTATTAACACTGTGAAGTTTGTTGAGCTGCGCGTCCAACCTTTCCATAGTCTGGTTAGGTGCAAGTGAGCAAAACTGGCACCCTAAATTCCAAGAAGAAATTGTGTACAGGAGTGCGCTGAGCAGGCTTTTTTTACTCAGCGGAAACACAATACACCACCACTATTTGCTTCGCTTATTGTGGGCCAGGCCAAGTGGTATGTTGTATGTGAAGTGTGGTTGAGGGATAAAACAGAGTTTCCCTTGCAGGGAGTATAAATAATAAATAAAATCTCTGAAGTTCTCTTTTGCTGTGGTGTAGTCATGTGAGTGCTTACTGTAATTTGGCAAGCTTCAACCTGGTTGTAACTCAATGTAGCACTGAAACAGAAGAGCTTCAGTAAACTGCTTCCCTCTGTACCTTTTGTAATCCTGCTTACCTTCTCCCTTTGTGATGGTAAAGCAGGCTGAGGGCTTCAGAATCGAGAAGGGGGATTTAGTCTTGAGTCTGTCCAGACTCACATCTACTTAGGCTGTCTGACATTCTGGGGGCAAAGCCCTTTGATTGACTTTGCTGGTACCAAACGAGTTTTAATCTTCAAAGATTTTAATCTGCTGTTTTGTCTGTTAGTCACAAGAGGTGGGGGGTGGAGGGTATAGAGGGCTGTTAAAAGTCACAATGTTGCACAATGAAAAATAACATCAGACAAAAGTATAAAAAAAACATACTTACAAAAAATCACAAGAGTTTTAGAGCCAAATAAAGCAATACAAGCATCAGCTATTTTCTCTACATAACTTCATTTGGTGCCTTAATGGTCATTCACAGCAAGCACTGATCCCTTTGGGCTAGTACTGAGGAGTTACAACATGCAGCAAAAACACTTGCCAATAGTGTTTAGATGAGCTGTTGTGAAGAGAGGGGGGGAGGCAGTGTAACCCCACTTCAGTGCACTCTCCTTTATGAGCAGATAAAGGAGGGCATGAGGTCACTTTGTCCCTTAACCCTTAGTTTCAGCCAGTGACAGCTCAGCTTCAGTCCCAGCATCACAGCATACGGGCTAATAGGTGGCCATTCCAGCAATGTCAGTGAGGAAATATTATTGAAGCAGGAGCAGCAAGTTAATTGAGGAGAGGCACTGTCGATGCTTTTTAAATGTTCTTGAACTTGTTTAATGTCTCCTTAGACAGCGGGGGAGCATTGATTTAAATACATGTCCAGTTTCCCCTTTGCTGGTTGGCTGGCTGATTAAATGTCCTCCTTTTTCACAACAGCAGTTGCTGCTCTCTGCATTTCAGCAGAGAGCAAAAGTTTTTGTAGTCCAAGCCAGGTGTCAAAAGTACGAAGGCTTGTGTGTGGATGTATTGTTATTTGATGTACAGTGATCCTGTAGTAGCAACACCTCATACTCCAGATTGCCATTCTGAACAGCAGGTTCAGGGATCATATGTTGAGGCTGTTTTTGAGGCAGTGCCCCATTGTCTAAGCCAGCCTTAACTCCATCCAACTCTAGCTGTGAGGGCTCACATTCTAGGTCCATGTGGCCCTTGGCCCTCTTCCTGCGAAGATAGCATACCACTCCCACCACTATTGCTATTAGTACCAGCAGCAGCAATATGGCGATTGCAGGCACCAGCATAGTGGTCAGTTTCTGGTCGTCAAACTGTGCATCAGGGCCCCTGATGCTTTCAGCGGCTGTCTGGGCCTCAGTGCAGACACTGTCCATGCCACTAGGGGCACCTAGTGGACTGGCACACACAGCGTAGGTGGAGTTGGGCTTCAGGCCTCGGAGTCTGTACTCTGGAAAGGATGATGGCAGGCTGAGTTGAATTGGCCTGCGGTCTGGTCCGGAGAGGTTGCGGTAGGTTAGGCGTATTCCACGGATGTAAGGCCGCATTTCAATGTATCGGTGCAGGTCCAGCAGGATTGAAGTTGCGGTTGCTTGATGTGAGCTGATGTCAGGTGGGTCTACAGAGACAGTTGCCATGGGGATTTCAGCTTCAGGTGGTGAAGGCAGGTGATGCTTTTGGGTTTCACAATACATGCCAGATGTGCCGTGAGGACAGGTACACTCTACCTGACCATCCTGGTCCAAACGACAAGTACCACCATTCAGACAGGTGTGAGGGGGACAGAAATGGTCCACAATGCGATCTATGCTGGTGCTACTGGGGGATGCAGGGACAGGCAGCAGGGCAGAGTCCTCATCTTTGTATGGGGGATTGTCGCTGTCCCTCTGGACTGGAATAGCTCTAGTAGTACTTGGGACGGTCGTGACAGGGACGGGCAGGGTAGTAGTAGTTTTCAAAGTAGTAGTGGTGACTGTAGTTGTGGTAGGACAGCCAAAATCCCTGTGCTCCAGTCGTTCCAATACCTTTCCAGCATTGCTCGGTGGGAAATGGCAGCGGGTCTCCTCTGTTCTTTCCAGGGTGATGCTTTGGGCTCTCAGCCATCTAGGGAACCACGCTAAGGTGCAGAGGCAGTTGAAAGGGTTCTCTGCTACTGTGAGCTTTCTGAGGTGGGGTAGGAGCTGGGAAAACTCTTCAGGGAGGCCCTGCAGACTGAGACTGCTGATATCCAACTCCTGCAGCTCTCCAAGGTTCTGAAGGTCCTGAACCTTGAGAGGACCCATTGGGTTGCCAGCAAGGCTAAGGTGAATCAGCCCTGGGGTTTCCTTTAGCACTGAGGGGAAGGACTCAAGTTGGTTCCCTGATATGTCCAGTTCGTGGAGGTTCTTGAGACTACCCATGAGCTCCTCATTTAGGCTGGTGAGCCCAACACCACCCAATTTGAGTGACTCCAGGTTTGGGGTCTGGAGATCTGAAGGACCCAAGGCAGGTAAGACATTAAAGCGGAGGTCCAGCAGCAGCAGTTGGGGCATTGAGAGAGCAGGAAGAGATGTTAACTGGTTTCCCTGCAGCTTGAGTTCCAGCAGGTTCTCCAAGCCATTAAAGGCTGCAGGGTGAATGGTCACAATAAGATTGCTATACAAATATAGGCGCTCAAGCAGTGCCATGCCCAGGAAGCATTCCTCTGAAATGTGGGTAATCTGGTTGGAGGACAAGTCCAGGTTTCTCAAAGAGGCCAAATGTTCAAACACCCTCTCAGGAAGTTCAGTCAATTTGTTTTGACTGAGGTCCAGCATTTCTAAGTTCTCCAGACCCTCAAAGTCCTCGGTTGTCAAGTCCTCAATGCCATTGGAAAAGAGGTAGAGGCTCTTTGTGGAAGGAGACACTCCCTTGGGAATGGTAGAGGAACGTCTCATGTAACATAATATGGATTCTGGGGGGGAACAGGAGCAACCCTCTGGGCAGTCGCTGGACAAGGTGCCATCAAGTAGGATGAGGAAGAGCAGAAAGGGCATCAGCGGAGTGAGAAAGACCTTCATGGTGTAGACTCTTTCTCTCTCCAGGCTCAGCCTAAAACAAGAGAAGAAATGAAGAGTCAATGACCATTCAGACAAACATACAGCAAGAGGTGACAGATGGTCCACAAATTGTAAAAAGTGGTACAGATAATTTTGTGAGTACCATGTTGGAGTTTGAGCACATCCAGCTTTTGCAACAGTAAATGTGTGACATATACAGCACAACGTTGACTTTCTTTTTCTAGTATAGTCTTGTTTCCGAAACAGCCATGGTCAGCTATTGATTTACTATGTGGTTCTTTAATGTGTTTGAAGGAGTGAAATAACAAAGGTTTAACTATGCATAGCCAGTGATCAAAGGCAGTCTTTTGTCACAAGGTCTCTCAAACAATAGGGCTGTAGCTGTGACATCAGGCTTTTCTGCTATAGCTGGGGAAAAAAAGTTGACACAGTGGCATCGTGCCACACTTTTCTGGCTAAAAGAGTGCCACATTCTCCCTGCAGTATTCTGTATAATAGAATAGAACGGATAGTATTATGGCATGACAAAAACATTGTTTTGTTCTGTGATGATCCTACAGATGCCAACATGTGTATAGTATGTATATAAGATTACACATGTGTTGGTGTTTATATTGTAAGCTGTTATTCACTGCTATTTTCTGTACTTCACATACACTCTGCGGTTAAATCAGGGTCACAGTTCCCTGTTCTCTGTGTTTATGAGAGACTCCTTAGCTTATGAAACACACAGACACACAGCGGCAATATAAAAGTCCAACTTGTTTTGTTTCTGAGATGATGTATCAAAGTAAAAACACAGAGTGAATATATTTCTCTCTCTCCAGAGTCTCTGAAACAGTGGAAATCTTCACATACGCCCTCTGAATGATTCACCATAAACACTGCTCTGCTCTCTCCAGTTTCATATAACCATACCGTGTCAACTTCATGTGGCTGTATGTCTGCCATGCTGCATGTGGCCACAAATCGGTGGATGATTTACTTTGTGGCATTCTAAACTTGGAGAAGAGCTTCTCTGATAGCCCCGAGCTGCTTCCCTGACTATAGACGGTATATAAATAACACACTCTTTCTATGTTGTCAGTACACAGTTTGACTGCTCCTTGTCAGACAAATGTCCTTAAAACTGTAAAAAGGATCAAATATTCAGACGCTGAAGAGAGTAGATCATCAGGAAGATAACATCCTGTGATTTAGACCCATTTCACCAGAGTCCAAGCCCGACAAAACAAACACCCCGCTACAGCATCAACACAGTACTTGAAAGGGCAAAAAGAAGAAGGGAAATGAGAGAAGAAAGAGGGGAGATGAAGAAACTAGTTGCTGAGTCTGTGTGTCAGTTTATCATCTTGTGTTGAGTGAAATGACCTTGGGGGACGAGGTAACATCTCAATCTATTGACCATTTCTCATCTTTAGACAGCAGCCTGTCCCGTCACTTAAGTTTTTTTGTCCGTACGCCTTGAGCAGTGACACCCTGGCCTGATTTTTACACATACACTCAATTCCCTGGCTTCCTGCTTTACCTTTGTTTAATATCTCGATTCAAATGTATTGATGATGAGCGAGGATAGTGTGTTGTTGTCTTGCTTTATGATGGATGACACCCTCAAGTACTAGATGTTGGTCGACTTGAATGCCTGAGGGAGCTTATTTTAGGGCCTTAAATGGTGCAGTTGTTGATGTCTGCACTGCACAAATACCTGAATGAGAAGCCAAGTATGTGACTTACAGTTTAACACAGATGGAGCGCACACATAGAGAACATTCTGTTCTCTCACTGCTTACCTCAGGTTGTGGCCCTTCTCACCAGAAAAGTCTAAGAAGTGGCTTTGGATGTTTTATTTCTCTAATTTCCTTTCCTTTTCCTATCTTGGACTATTTTCTGAAATAAAGTAAAAAGTCTCTGATTCCAGAGACATAAATATGGATATTTTCTGGTTCTTTACTTATGTTTGACAGTAAACTGAATATATATATATATATATATATATATATATATATATATATATATATAAAAATAAATAATATTATATTATGGTATATTATATTATATTATATATACATATATATATATATATATATATATATAAATAAATTATATTTTATTATATTATGTTATATTATATTATATATATATAAATAAATTATATTATATCATATATATATATATATCAGTTAATCACGAAAATAATCAGCAGATTAATTGAACATGAACATAGTCTTGGGTAGCAGCCCTAAAGTGAAATAATACGCAATATAGTGTTTGGACAACTATTTAAAAAAACACAGAAAGCTCTTATAGTGTCTTTGTTTGAGAAACGGAAAAAAGAAAGAGAAAATAAGGAAGTGAATAGACGTCAATGCCACCAAATTAAGTTAGGCCGAGTACATGTTACAGTAGCATCAGAACTGCTGCCAACTTAAACAGTCTCTCTTTTTAAAATCCATTCGCTTCTCTTTCCTTTCTTTTTGATGAAACATTCTCTTTATACAGAAAAAAAATGGCCGCCTCAAATGTCAGCTTGGAGAGGAGATCAAGAGTTTTGAGGGGTGCATTAGAGAGGGAAAGTAAGGTCCGGTATCATCTCATCGGACCACAGCTATGGCATTTATTTTCCTTCTCTTTCAGCATACTTTCCTTTCCCCTTCTCCTTGAAATTGCAGCCTCTTTGGACAGATTCCCTGATCTCTTATTTTTCCTTCTCCTGTAACTAAAAGCAATCGTGGCATTTGCTCAAGCCCCGCTGCCAACATGTTACCCTTATTATCCGGATAACTATTTCAGACATAGCAGAACTGTTGCTCAGTGGAGCCAGATGCCGTAGAAATGACCTTGCTCAAAGCCTCAAGGCTTGATTGAGAAATGCAACTAACTAGCTTACAAAGTCGGCACCTGCTAATGGCACAGAAAACCTTAACTTTGGCAGCCATGTGTAAAAGTCGGACCCACTTAGTGTTGTAATTATTTGTGGAAAGTCTTGTCCAGAGAGCAACGGATAACATCTGATGGCGATAGTTTGCTACAGCTGAATGGGCAGCAGAGGGGAAGGGGTTGCAGTTATCCCATAATTTACACTCAGTGCCTGGGGGAACTTTGATGGGTGAGTAATTACAAGTACTGAGTTGTGAAGAATTTTTGAGTCATGCCTCAGTAGCGGGGGAGAGAAAGCAAGAACATTTTACCTGCTCCTGTTGGAAATAAAAGTTTTAACTGTAGCAATCAATAATAACTGAAGTCAACGGCTGGTTTGTTACAGGCCTCAGAAATGATGAGGGGAAATAAAGAAAAAGTGTGGCTGCCGTGCTGTGTGAGTGTGTGGAACAAGGGAAAACAAAAGGATTTGGGAAGATAAACAGGAGATGAAGGGGTTTGGGAGAATTGAGGAACAGCTGGAGCGTACGCTGATGGTCTCGGGTTCATATCGTCACTGTGTGTGCGGGGTTTCAGCGCAGGATACGGCATGTATATGTACCCACTCATGCTTCATGTGAAAGGGCCGCCTGTTCAGAACAAACACTTCATGCACTTTACTTGTTTGTATGAGAGAAGTTCCAAAAATCCAATCTCATTCCTTTCCGGAGATGGAGAAGCTTGACTTCGGTACATTCTATCAGGGTCTGAGACGGGTATGAGGGTGCAGTGCCAGAACACACAACAACATCAAGGCAGCCATGAGAGGAGAGCGAGCTACGCAGATAAAACTGAGAATATTTTTCTTAGAAACCCAACGTGGCGATTCTACTGTAGCTCCCCGGAGCTGAATGTTTATTTGAGTGTGCCTCATTCCAAACTGGGCCAGGCACATCTGATAACTCGGCGGAGGAGAAACTGTGGCGCAGGCAGTGAATACTGCCAGATCACAGATAAACCCAAGCTAGATCACTCAGATTCTCCTGTGTTCTTTCTTTTTGGATGCGACTGACTTGTGGAGGTCTTATCAGTGGGGGTAAGATAATACGCTATTGTGGCGTCACTGCAGTATGGGTGCACAGCATACTGTGGGGCTGAGTGACTCCTATGCAGTGAATGCTGTTGGAGGGCCCGGAGGGAGATAGTAGAAAGACAGGCTTGTCATCCTGAGCAAGCAGGAATGAAAACCCCCTCCCTTCTTGCCTTCCTCCTCCTCTCTTGAGTTGTAATTTCCTTTTCTCTCCCCTGCGCGCTTGTTGAGACATTCCTGAGACAGGCAGCAGCTGAGTTTGAAAAAGTGAGCTCGTCTGTCTCACTGGCTTGGCATTTGGAGATTAACGGGGAGTCTTTCTGGGTTTATAAACAGACGATGGATTGGATGAATGATGGTGCTGCTTATACAAATAAGAGTGCAAACATCTTTGTGACCGGATTTGTTACATAATGATTGGTCTTGCATCTGTGTTTTCTTTCAGCTCGAGTCTAGGTTTGTGGGTTGTATTAGAATAAAACGTGTTGGCTGATGAACACGCGGGCCAGAAACAGCAAGGAGCGAGTACAAAGAAAAATGCATGGGAACGTCTTTGCGCAACACCGAGTGGAATACATGGTCAGCCCCATTGAAGAGACGAATTAAACAGGCAATAAGTGGAGGCAAAAGGAAGAAAAGCATTTTCCCCTTTCCCTCAGCTCACTCCTTATCCCACTTTTTCTTTTCCTTTCAAGACGACGCGGAAAAGAAAACACAAGCAGGGGGAACAGCGGAGACAAAAGCAGGTTTCTGTCAGCAGGGGCACCAGGGTGGAGAGCTGGATAAGGCCCCGCTTTGGGAGGGTGAAGTGGGCTTCGGCAATTAAATCCCGGCAGGCCAAGCGTCAAGAGCCCTTATCTTCAGAGCTGAAGGCCAACACAGAGGGGCAATGAAGGCTACAAGATGAGGGCAAAAGAAATTGCAGTGCATGTGTACGGAGGAGTTGTCAGGTCACTGTGCACTTGCATAATACAGTGGGCCGGGCCGGAGACCACAGGGGGGCACCACGCCAAGTCACAGTAAGGGGATAAGTCTGCGCGCTACAGAGTGCATACTCCCATTAAAGAGGCCCTTTCTTTTCAGGGGCTTTATCTGTTAAAGGAACAACGCTTGTGGTATGTGCATTAGAGTATGATCTACAGTGTGCAGGTACAGCTGCTTCTATAGATTTACAGCAGTAGCACAAGGACGTGACACGTTGGTTGTAAATGATAACTCAGGCACACATAAGCTGGTGATGAAGGCTGACGTGAGCCCTCTGACCGCCCGTGTCGCGCCCCCCTCCCTCTCTATTTTTGGCCCTTTTTTTTTTTCCATCCCCGACACAAACACACGCTCTGCACCCTTCCCATCCCTTCCTACTGTCAGCCCATGCCACAGCTGGACTCTGTTATCCACAATCCAGTGGGGGCGATTCATCAACATGACAAAGGGGTCAAGAGAGAATACGCAAGGGGAAACAAGAGTTGTGTAGAATATCTGCGGTTCAAAAGATTACTCAAAAATGTTAATAATGCGAGTGTGTCGGCGCACATTCTGCTGAGTTTTTCGTTGTTGATGGCATGAGCCAACGCGTCTTATGTGTGGATCAGAAAGGATCACAAAGGAAGGCATGTTTGGAGATGGAAATGTGAGGAGTAAGAGAGCAACACTTGACTGTTGATCTTCGTCCAAGGTTTTCCATTTACGGGCTCTTGTGGTGCTTGGGCAGTTTGGCAGCAAATAAGGAACGCAGATTTATTTCCCTGAAGATCTAAGTCATGTAATACCGAACACCTGAGCACAAGGCTGCAACTTTTCTGTCTTTGATCTAAGATATATCTCGCATGCTCAGATTTGACAAACAACAGATTAGGTGCCCAAATATGAAGGAACAGCTGCGTGAATCGTATGTAACGCCAGTAGCAGCTCTGCTTAAAAAAAAAAAAGAGGAGAGAGATGACTGTGCCTTTCCAAAAATGCACTTACATTTAAGGTCAATCAAGCAGGCAGAATACAAACACAGACGGGGGAGAGGAGGACATGTGGAATGGAAGAAAGATGATCGTTTTACTATGTCTGTCACTGGCAATACTCGTCTTGAAGCCACAGCATCATTGCTATGCTTTGTAGTGGTATGAAAGGGGATTATGGCCTGTCGTAGTTTTACTATGTGCTGCACAAACAAAGCTTTCCAACTGATTTCGGCCCTGAACCACAAGAAAAAGACCCTGAAATAGTCCCATCGAGCATGCACTGGCCCCCGCCAGAGCTTATTGATGTCAAAAATGTTGCTGTTTTAATTAACACAAACAACCACTTAACCGAGAGACATGTCCCTGTCAGGCTGCTTTCTGGTTACAGACGCTGGATCACTGTTCTTCTCTCATTCGACGCTTTATTTTGAACATCCAAATGAGTGTGAAGGCACCTTATTATTGGTGTGAGGGGTGGCCCTTTTCATCACAGGATTTATGGTTTTGACCAGGCCCGCTTGTAAGTACAGTGTGAAGTATTACCATTAGAGCCTGCAGCTGGGGGACTTGAAAGAGAGCATGATATACATACCAGGGGTGAGTGGGAGGGCAGTGGAATAGTAAAACAGTGAATATCTGCTGCACTGTCGGAGGGATACGGGGAAACCGGGATCTGATTTTTGAGGTCCGAGTCAGCAGTTGCAGCTTGATTGTGAAATATTAACACTAAAGAGCATAAACAAAATGGAGAAACGGTGATGGCCGAACAATCTCTCCTGATAGCATCAGCCCAACAAAGCCGATGATGCAGTGAGGCAGAGAGCGACTCCTTGAGGTCAGGGGTCAGCTTCTAGATTAGTGTTTCCACCGCTGCTCAGTATTCTGTGTCCTCTGTTGTAACTGTGGCTCCGACAACACAGATAACTGGGCAACACACCCAGCTCTAGTTACAAACACACACACACACACACACACACACCTGAAACCTGCTGATCCTCGTCTCCACAACAGGTGCTTTCTTTGCTCCTCCGGGGGCAACGTGAAACCCAAAACCTCTGAAGTGTGTCTGAGTAAATGACGCGACGTGCGCCTCGGCCGGCTGTGCGCAGGCGAGTGGGGAGCGGAAGCAGGCGGAGGTTCGGCGGCCGGGCAGCCAAATCTGACCAGAGCTGGGACTCAGCAACAGCACGCCTGCGAGTCTAGTTCGACCTCCTCTGAGCTTCAGAGCGAAGAGTTCAGGCACTATGAGTTCCAAGAGGAAATGTGGACCATTTCCTTTTGTTGTATTGCTGAGGGATATGACGGATGGTGCTGTGGATGCTAGACTTGGTTTTTGTTTTCATAAAGGCTCACATGAGGGGAGACGCAGGGACGCACTGGCTGAAGAAGCCTTCCTCTTTCACACAGCGGCCTCTTGTTTTGTCCAATGAGCTGATGTCTCAACACTGACACACGTCTTTCATCCCTCCGCCCTGCCCTGCGACCTCCTGGCAGAGGTAGTCATTGAGGTCACAGTTGCATTTCTTTCGAAGGCGCGCACACACATCTGTCTGAGATCTTCGCCACAGGGCTCTCACATTACACAGACGCAGAGGATTTCAATGCACCACTGACAACCTGAGTTTTCATCTGTTTTCTTACTTCTCTGCTGTGCTTGCACCTAGAACGTTTTTTTTGCCTGTCTTATCCCGCTCCGCCTGTAGGTGACTTCAGCGGCACGACCCCACTAATCTACCGCGTCTATCATTCGACCTGGCTTGAATAAGTCACGGCCGAGTGGTGCAGAAAAACAAACAACGCCTCGATGCCTCTCTCTCAAACACAGCAGCAAATCACACGACTGCAGCAGTCACAGGCGAATGAGTCTGAAAGGACCTCATCGCCAGGAAACGGTAAATACGACATACTAGTGTCACAAAGCTGGACTCTCTCCAGGGACTATTCCTGCCTCCTCCGAGAATCAAAACTTTATTGTACTGTCTGGCTCTTTGACTCTGACTCTGGCTCTGGCTCTGGCTCTAGCTTTGTCCAAGGCATGGTCTCGGGCAGAGTTTCAAAAAGGCTCCCTCAAAAACACCTGAGAAAACTCTGAGCCTCGAGCGGGGACAGGGAAACGTTTGTGCTGCTTGTGTGCTTGCGGTAGGAGGCGGCTGGATTGACCAGTTTTATCACTCCGCCACAAGCCCGCTGTAATGCACACACTCCAAAACCTCTACGTACACGTCTGACATTCATTCGAGCTCCAACATGACTGCGGTGCTAGTTTGTCACCTTGCAACAACTTCGCTTAGCTCTAATTGTCAGGATTCACTCGCGTTATTTGCCAGCGCTGCAAGGATAAAAAAAAAAAAAAAAGAAAGGAAAAGAGAGTGAGAGCGAGCAGAAAAAGAGACTGCCTTCAACTATAAACTTCATTCTTAGTCTCTTTGTATAAAAGATCAAGCGGCGGACTGGATGTTGACAGTGGTTGTTACCTTTGTCCTTTGTTGCAACAGTACCGTGTAAGAGTTCAAATTTGAGCTCAGCAGAATGAGAGGGTGTGTGTAAGCCAGGCGGCAGGCGCGCACAATGACTGGCAGGCTGACTATCCTTGTTAGACAAACAGTGTCACACGTACTCGCTAAAGAAACACTCGCAAATTATCCGTCTGCCCGTCTGCTCCTCTGTCTGTACATCCGGAATGTCTTTCCAGTCGCTCTTTTGCATACAGCAGCCGCTTAGTGACTGCAGTCCGACAGCATTTCTATCAGAGCTCGGACGTTTTTTTACGCGCAGACGTGCCGCTTGACACATCGCACAAATATTTCGAACACCTTCGGTTGCTTCTCCGCTCACCTCTGTCCTCGCTCTCAGGTTTATTCATGTACCTGGCAAGAGTATGACTGGAATCTGATGGGGGCACGTCTCCTCGACCTGCCAAAATAACCCTGCAGGGCCTCGCGGCAACTATGTAGCTGCCAAAGTGCTCATCACGCAGATGCCTTGAGAGAGCTTGAGGCTAAAGTAAATGAGTGGCAAACAGAAACTTTGAGCAGTGCTGGCAGGTAAACATCAACTTGTTTACCATGTTGAAACGCAGCTCGGCGTAGAAACATGTAGACTTTGTAGGGACACAGGCAAACTCAAACCTCGTTAGCGGTTTTTCAATCAGACTATGTGCGGAACATTTTTTGAAGATCAGGATGTTCAACAAAGTTTTACACTTTCTACATTCAGCCAAGCGTTTCTAGGCAAAGAAAGATAGAAAGAAGGTCATATTTGCACATTACTCAACGCCTATTGTTTGTGTGTGGTTTTCAGGGTTTGACATTAACGGTTGCCAGGTTGCCATTAGCAGACTTGTTTATTTCTTTTTTTTTTAAGCTGGCAACCAATTCTTGATACACTTGATAAAATGTAAAATAACAATTCTGTTGAATATTAAGCAACAAGTCATTTTGATATATTATTGTAACTGGGCTTTAAAACATTGTTTTATGTCACATTTTCTTTATTAAGCAGACACACATAACTGCATGGTATCTTAGTTACGCAAAATATCAGGTAAGTAATACAAAGAGCAACCATGTGTTTAGCTTCAGTAACAGCAAGCCAGGTGAGGAATTTTAAGTTGTTGGACCTTGTTGACATCTACAGCAACTGAAGATGTGAAAGATAATTGCTGTGTTGGGCAGAGGATCAAAGCAAGAGATGTTTTGATAAATTGAGTGGTGAATTAGTTGTTTACTGCTGCTCATGACAAGTTTTGTGGTCCATCTTGTCATGACTTGAGTATGGGTAGGAATCAAGATTGGGTCACAGCCATATTCAGTCATGTACAACTCTGATTCCAAAAACATTTGGATTTTTTTTCCCAATACACTCAGTGGAAAGCAGCACAATAACAATATATTTATTGGGTTACCTCATTTACTTGGCTGTTTTGTGTAAATATACGCTTATTCTGAACTTGACAGCAGCAACATGTTGCAAACAAGTTAGGACAGGGGCAAGAAAAGACTGGGGAAATTGTGGGATGCAGCAAAACACCTGTTTGGAACAATCTACAGGTAAACAGGTTCATTGGTAGCAGGTGATAGTATCATGACTAGGTATAAAAGGGCCACCATTGAAAGACTCAGTCGTTCAAAAGCAAGGTTCTGGGCTCAGGGGCACTTCATAAAACCTTAATTGCTGAACGGTTTGTTTGCAAATGATTGCGTTCTCTTTTTATATATGTCATCCCAACTTTTTGGTAACTACGGTTGTAAAGAATCATTTAGACGTCTACCAAAGCTGGCACTAGTGGAAGTTTCCTCATTTGTTTCTATACCACCACCTTCCTTTAAAGTCAGGCATCTGCAGTGCTACCTGTTTTTCAGGCCCCCAGCAGCACACCCCCTCCTTTCTCAAGAGTTACCGTTTGTGATTTTTCAAGTCCTTCTGCCCTGCGGGTTTTTTCCTCTGGTAACACCTCAGACATGTGGCACACACGCAGTGATAAATGTGAAACTCAGATCACTGGTGCTGATAAGGATGTCGCAGAGGAATTTGTTGTGTACAGCCAGCGCTGAGGAGGCTGCCACAGATTCCCCCCCGACACCGAAATGCCTCTCCTCCGACGCCCTCAGGTGCCCTCCTGTACCAGAATGTTCGCTGGTTTAATCGCGTGATTTTTATTGACTTATTCAAAGTGGCTTCTTCTATAAACATCCGATTTGACTAATTTGATCATGTCATTCCCTGGGGAACAGTTATTTCCTGTCTCGTCTTTATTCAGATAAATGACAAGATCCCACGAGCCAACATCAACGTCGTGTCAGTAATCCCTCATTTGACCTGCATGCTCTCCTGAATAAACGGGCGAGCCCTGCCAACTTATCTGAGCGGATATACAGACATCAGTCAGCAAGTGTCTGTTAAGACATCAACGCTGACCCTCAACAACTCCACAATTTGCCTGCAACAGGTGTGCACTACCAGATGAATCCTGACATCCAGCACAAACAAGTGAACCCTCTTGAACTTCAGGGTGTCAGTATATACAGCCAAAATCTGCTGAACGCAATGATGCATTGAACTGCCTGAAGGAATTCTTAGCACACTTTTTTCGTAAGAAAATCAATACAGTGCGGACTCAGTCGTACACAAGCTTCACCCGGGCCTACTGCGTCCATTTAATGCACTTCAGAGAAACATATCACTAGTTTTAAGCTCTTTAACAGCACATTATTTTTGATTTCACTGTGCTTCTGACAAATGTTTCTCTTCTGACGAGCGCGGACAGACTTTGCCCCGTTTTCATTTCTACACAGTTTGAAAATGTATCGGCAGACCTGTTAAGCTTGCTCGAGTGGTGTAATCCCTCACACACAATATTGTTGCAGTAATGGTAATGCAAGTAAAGTTCAGTTTGATTTGAAAACGCTGCGCCTCATTACCTTTTTAAAACTGTTCTGTTTTACGGCTCAAGCAAGTCTCAATATTCTGTTTGTTGATTTTCATACTCTATGGAAATTAATGTAAACCAGTGAATGCAAATTTCTGAAAACAGTAGCATCCTTTGCAAATTGGTTATGAGGAAGCACTGAACTATGCTGTCACTATTAATGACCTGTGCATGTCTGTTCCTTATTGGTTAGTCACACTTTCAAATACTGTACAGAGAAATGAGCTGACAGAGAGGGAGGGAAAGAATGAATGATGCTTTGTTATCGTAGCAGTTTGTCTAAATAAAGTACAGCGTGTTTGCGCTCACATCCGTTCATACACATCATTAAGTGGCTGCAGCAGATACCTGAGCCAACCTGTAACACAGAACAATGCATACCTGTGTGTGTTGGCTCACACACATGTGTGATCTGCCTGCGTGTGTGTTCTGATGTCAATGAGTTTTTGGTGTGTGGTAGAGTTATCTGAATGTCACTGGGTACCCTTTGTTTGCTCTTCTGTGTTTGCTTTTAGGTAGAATTATTAACATTATTAACTGACAATTATACATGGTTGTCATGGTGTCAGGACGTTAATGAGCAACACATTGACTTTTGTGTTATCGTTTTACCTTCATTTTTAGAAGTTCAACACACACAGCCACAGGTTGCATTGAGGGGAAACACACAGACCTTTGGTTTACATCTCAAATGTCTCATATTTTACTAGATATTCAAAAACATTAGGTGTAGCACAGGTAAAAAAAACACACACACACACACACACACACACAGGATATCAAATTTGCACTGTAGATCATCGTACTGTGTATAATCTTTGATGCTGAAACTCAGGATTAAGTCAGAAACAGAGCCAGTGTGTACACTGTACATTGAAGAATTGCCTGCACAGCAAATAATTCACTCAACCTGAGGAATATGTGCACATGTTAGGGCCCAAAGTCAACTCCAGAAGAAGAACTCTCTTCTTCTCTTGTTTTCCCTAAAGGGAGAGTGGGGTTGAGGGAACTGCAAGGTAATTAGCGAGTGTAGCGATGTGCGTCCAGAAGCCCGAGGCTACAGTCTCGTCCTGTGCATGTGTGTGTCTTTACAAGCCCTTACAGTCCCTGTCACAGCTCATTGACGACTAGCATAACACAGGAATGAGGCAGGACAGAGGGCGAGGGGTCAGGAGGGGTGTGTAAAGTGGAGCAGAGAATCAGAGCGACAGTTTCCACCAGTGACGCAATAACAGACGGTAACCGGACCCCAGCGCAAACGTATAGGTGGTTTATTCGTTTTCATTTCTTTCCCCCACCGCTGCTTTGGATGGGCGGCCCACAACAGGACCCCTCCTCTTGACTTAAAGAAACTAAATTCTTGTTATATTGTGAGTTCTTCACATGCATTGGCTGTGTACATGAAAAGCAAGGGCAGATTGTCCATTAGTTAATCAATCGCAGATGGTGCTGGTCTCTCAGTCAGATGAAAAAAGAAAACAAAGTAGTCCTAAAAAAAAATGCTTAAACGGGTCGCCGAATTTACTCGGGTGCCCGTTAATTTACCTTGGTGGACGCCCAAGTAAAGCATATGTGTGGAAAACACTGCGTTCATGTAGCACAAAAACTAAAGTCTCTCTCTGTATGCCATGATTGCACTGTTTAAGCAATTTTAAGTGTATTTATGTTGTAATGTTGTAAAAGACTCGTTTCAGTATTTAACCTTGCTGAATGTTAAGCTAACTGGCTAGCTTGCCCTGTATAATGTTACTCGAGTTGATGGCAACTTGTTTTGTTGTGGTTTGTTGTGCAATAAAATGAGAAAATGAGAGTAATTCATCAAAGTAACCCACCTAAAACCAAAGATTGACCAAACATCTTTAATAAAGGGAAACTCTAAAAGTACTATTTGCCTGAAAAAATACATCCAGTATTTTGCTATGTGTATCAAGCTTTGTCTTGGGCACTCTGTGGATGTTAACAAGAGGCCCACATTCAACCCACTTTTGCCACAACTTGAGCAATCCGACAGGCACAGTAAACTCCATTACTTCCTTCCCTCTTTCTGTAACCCCACACAGCCTCACTGTATCTATTAAATGCCGTGTGTGTGTTAAGAGAGCCGCTCTTGTTCTCCTGCCAGTCTTGTTAAGAGGCTCAGAGCTGTGTGAAAGGACCCTATTGAGGGAGCAGGGTGTTACGGTTAACACAATAAGGACCGCCAACAGCGTGCGGTCTGGACTCCTGGATGCAAATAATCAAAGGAGTGTACTATTATGTTGGTGTTTCTGATGTAATCTTTCACAAACTGCATTGCGATGAAAGCTATTCCTGATGCTGACAATGTGTTTGCATTAGTAGCTGGCCACATCTTTTTCATAATGACACATAAAACTGTCAGATTTAATTCCACGCTTCACTCACCCAGTGAAGAAGTGTCCTCCTCTACTCCCGCTCCACTTTTCTTTGGTTTCAGTTCCCTGGAAAATAAAACAATGGTTGTACCTGTTAGCCAAATATGTTGCAATGTTTTTTGTGTACAGCCCCCGTCTCCCCCCTCCTCCCTCCGTCATGCATCGTTAATGACCTGCAAGCCAAACAGGAAGTTTGTTTTTTTTCCTGTTAATTGGTTGGATTCCAGCTGTGTGCGGGAGCGTGCTGAGCGCCGGCATCCCATTTGGCAGCACAAGAGAATGACAGAGCGGGAGAGGAAGAATGCAGGCCGACCACTCTCCAGTCTGTCAGCTCCTTGTGCTGCGGTATCAGCCCATCAGCCCTGGCCAGAAAATGTGTGTGTGTGTGTGTGTGTGTGTGTGTGTGTGTGTTTGTAGATAGTGACTTAAGCTGACGGTGTTTATAACACGGCCTCTGGTATGATCTGCAAGATTAATTGAGTTTCACCCTTCTGAGCTGTTGGGTGAAGTCACGCCTGTCACAGTTTAAGAGTGACAAAAAATCTGAGAGATTTGCACAGCTTTGTTCATTTCCAGTGCTTTTCCTCAGTTAGTGTTTTGATCAGGTGTGTGATTTAGAGCTGCTGGGATCAGTGTTATTATTTGATCATTCCATGGAAAAAAAAAATTTAATTAAATTTTTTAAGGAAAACACTTTCTGGTTCAAGCTTATTAAATGTGAAGAGTTGCCGCTTTCTTTTGTTATTTATGAGTCTTTGGGTTTTTTATCTGTTTGTTGAACAAAATAATCAATTTCGATGAACCCTGTTTCAATAGCTGTGTTTGTTAAAGCCAAAAAAAGCTTTTAATTTTATAGCGGCCCTAAAGGGCCATATTGACCTCTTTTGTGTGATTTTAATGATTAGCGTATCATTATCCGCGACCACAGAGCGATTTATGTGTGCATTCGCGTGTTTGTTGCTTTGTATAAATACAGCATTGAATGTTATTTTTGAGCGTGGGTTTGAGCCAGTTTTGGGAAAACCCACACATAAAGTGACCACTTGATAGATGTTTTATTAGCGGGAGGCGTTCGGCCAAAAGCAGCTCCCACATTTTCTTTTCTAACGGCAGACTTTGTACATTTCCATTTAATTGATTTAAGGCCTGGCCATGGAACAGTTTCAGAGATACTTAGCTGAGATGCACACAGTATATCTTTCTTTTTCTCGCCCTTCCGCGTAACTTGACACCTATCCATACTGAATACAGCAGACTTCCAGTGTGTTTCCACGAAGCAGTGTGTTTTTAAGTCCCGCATTTCATATACCAAAGCTCTGAGTCAAGCAGCCGCGGAGATCGGAAAACAGAATGAGGACCAGATCACGTGATGCACCTGATTGCGTAACACCTGAAACCACACTTTGCTTTGCATACACCGATGCTGAGTCGCACTGCAGCGCACACTCGCATCCGCATACAGTGCTTTGTTTGTATTTGAAAATAACCCGTCACAGTCTGCCGGCCTGCTCTGAGGCCTTCTCTGCACTCTGCATCCGTTTGTTTATTTGTCTGAGGGGGGTGTTTGGCCCTGCTGCACGGACACTATTGTTCATGTGCTCTGTGTGTGAGCTCACTGCATGTTTTTGGGGGGTTATTTGCATACATTCCCCTTAATCTATACACGTAAATGTGATGATGCATGTTTACTAGTGATGGAGACAGATCACTCGCAAAGCGTGCCCTGACCCCGCCGCGGTCAGTTTACGAGGTCACTGTGTCTCCCTCTCAGACAATCTCTCGGCCGCCTCTGTAAATATTTAGCTTTCAAAGTGGAACTCGACACTCAAAATAGATGCATATCGTCTTTACCGCACAGCTCCGCGAGTGACTGCAGCAGTTTTTTAAGAGGAAAAAAAACAACACGAAAACTGGAACAACAATATTCCTATCTTGGAGAGCCTTAATAGCTCCGGCTTCCTCCTCCACATCTTTTCCGTGGTCTTTAATTTGTACGGAGTGCACACTGGCCGTATCTTTTAACCTACCCTCGCCTCTTATTTTCTCTTTTTTCAGCATTATTGGTTTACGTTCATATTTACTCTCTTTTGAAGCGGCTATTCTTGTCCTCCTCTCTTTCCTTGATACTTTTCAGCCGTTCCGTCCACTGTAATTTTCGTCCTTCCTCTGTGTTCATCTGTTAAACATAAATATCGTCTCCTCTGTTTCTCCTTTTCTCTCTCTCTCTCTCTCTCGCTCTCCCTCCCGCTGTGTCACTCCCTTTCTCTTCCCCCATCTGTTTTCATCTCCCCCGAAGCACAACGGTGCAGAGCAGGCCTGACGTTAATGTTAGAACCACTTTGTAGTGGCATCGTCTTAGCTGCCAACAATTTGTCCAAATTATAGCCGGGAACATCAATCCAAGCCCCTAAAACCTGCAGAGGAGGGTTGGGATAAACAAGGAAGAAGCTCCGTGTTTCGCTGTAGGTGTGCACTTGTATGTTGAATATGTACACGGGTGACAAGCTGCGACTTGTGGCTGTCACAACCGCTCACAGCCGTTGATTGCAGCGTTGACTGATTGAGATTCCGAGCGGATAGCCGGTGGCACTGGGACACACACATGCAGGCACGTATGCATGCAGATTGCCGCTCGCTCTCTGACAGCGCAAAGCAGATAAAAACACTATTTGTGTCCCTGGCCCGCGATGGAAATAGAGCTCCGACATCGGCCGACGCACCGTAAGGGCCAGACTCTGCGCGTACGTGTCCGATTGTACGTACAGCGAGTGTGTGTCGAATGCCACCACGTTCTGTGACCTGATGGTGAGCGGACACACGCCTACCCACAGGGGGGGACAGCCCGCAGAATTGACTCTACCATCTTACAGTTCAGTCCGTATTTGGTAAGAGCACGTTCATCGCAGCGGTTTAATATTTGACCTTTCTCTCAAACGGAGATCGGTTTTCGCCACTTCTGGTTTTGGACAAACAGTGTAGGCATGTGTGTGTGCGCTCATGTGCCCTTGCTTTGCTCTTGGTTCAAGGCTCATTTCCTAATTACAGTGCTGGCCAGAGGTAATTACAACCTTAGATTAAGAGCCGTTTCTCTTTTTTCACGGCCCCACTGAAATGCAGCAATTTGCGGTGGCTTTCTGGGATGAGCATCCTCCCTCTCATCCTCCCTCTCTCGTTCTCCATCTGTCTCCCACTCGTACTTCACCGGAGTTGGTTTAGGAATTTTTTTTGGGGGGGGGGATTTTGGCTATCGGCAGATTTTCCAACCTAAGTTGAGTAAAGGTTTTAATAAAAAAAAAAAAGCAGGGTTTTTGTTTAATGTAAGACTTGAGTGTAGTTCTTTTGATTCTTTGCTTTAGAAGATGGACAAGCTGGTAAAAATCTTGACGACGGCGAGCATGTGTGTGTCTGTGGACACGGAGGACAGCCGTTATTTGGGGTTTGAGCTCAAGCTGGGGCACTCCAAAGCCCGCAGATCCCTTCCTTCGCATGAGTGTGTGTGTGTGTGTGTGTGTGTGTATATTTATGCAAGGTTTTGAAGTGGTTCTTCTGAACGCATCATTTGGCTGCATCGGCAAGCTCTTCTTCAATTTAGCTTGGCAGGCGTACGGGATGGGGTTTGCCTCTGCATACCGCTGGGTCAGCATTGATGTGTGAGGCTGAGGCCTTTGAAGCCGGGGGTTTTACTTAAGACGCCACTTCTAGAGAGCGGCTCCAGATCTTAATTATCGACCGGGGAAACGCCCCTCGTCCCCTTCTGTGCTGCACCTGAGGAGGGGCAACATCTTGAATTCTCACTCGCGCAGACTCCTTGCTACATTTGATGAGCCCCTCGCTTTTCACATCCTTGAAGGAAAACAAACACACACATGTTCACACACTTATTCCAACTTTCTGCCCTGTCGCCTCCCCTCTCTCCGCCTGCTGCGTGAGTGCCCCGCTCTCGTCCTTCCTCTCCTACCTCCACCTCCCTATATCCCGCCTCTCCTCCCTTCCCCAGGCCTCCTCGCTTCGGCATCTGACTTTTAACCCCCTAATCCCTCTGATGCGGAGGGTAAGATGCTTCAGGCACTGCCCCTAATTGGTGTAAAACGGAGCTCAGCTGATAGGATGTGAAAACCCTCCGCTATCGATTTGAAAACAGACAAAAAGGTGGCGATACTGAGGATAAAGTGTTAAGTATAGGCCTGACTAACAAGTCAGTTGTCCGATATTGGCCTATCACAAAAGATCAATGAGGTAATAATAGAAACTCAGAAATATTTTTTTTTCCATAACTAAATGAAAAAGCTGTTCTCAGAGGGAAAATAAGGTTCCAAGAACCCTGTTTAAAGCTAGAAAGGTGGCAGGGTCCGCCAAATATAAAGAGATGCCCGTCAGACCTTTGAGTCATGTCTCAACACAGCTGTCAATAATCCAGATTTAGACATCAGTGCTCTTTATCACCCGAGCTCTTTGCCACAGATAATGAAATGCCAGCCTTGATTTTGTAAAAGCAAAAAAAAGAAAAAAAACAAGTGATGGAAGCACAATCTGACACAATGTAAGAATCCAGATCCTGGATGGGTCGTGCGGTTTTCAACACGACTGTCACAGTGGTGCGACCGCACGCCTGCGCTTAATTGTTTAAATTGGGTTTAATTGCAGAGGGTCTCCTTCGCCTTCCTGTCCACAGGCCAGCATTTAAATGTGCAATATGTAGTTTTGGGGAGGAAAGTTTAATCAGGAGAGAAAGATCTTGACTGATTTTCTTTATGCCTGAAGAAACTAACTCTATTATGACCTCATTGCTGTCGTAAATATAAAAATTCTGAGCGTGAATTTCCTCTCCAAAGCTACGCAGTGCACCTTTTGAGGGCAAGGATCATTCACCCTGTGTGTCCATCTGCGTCTCCAGCTAATATTTTAACAAACTTTGACTTTAATTTCACATTCAAGAGGAAGAGACGGAGTAAACACTTCTGCTCCTCACCTCATTGCCTCCCCTCAGACTTCTTTGAGTCAGCAGGAGACAAACACCAACAGTGTGCTGTGTTGTGCAGCTCCGCAGACAGAAAACAACCGCGCGGACTGGCACAGCCGCTCTCTTGTACTGTAAGTGTTACAATCTGTGCAGCCAGAAAGTTCCTCCACATTAGTGATGGATAATTGGCCTCCTGGGGCTGCTCTGCTGTGTCTGGTAGCCTAATATAAACCAATTACCACCATTATATACTGTCAACGACACAGTGGCTTCTCCTATAGCGTAATGACAGGCTGTGAGGAAACACATGGCGAGGAAACAAGCGGTATACACGGTGTAGGGGGTTAATAGCGGGGCCATTGGAGCAGTTTACACCGCCTGTTTAGCCCCCAGGAAAGATTAGGCGATTTTCCTGTGCCTGTTTGTGGGGGCAGTGTAAAAAGATGTTAATCTGACCGAAAGCTGGAGTCAGAAGACTGCTCTTACATGAATTAAGCACCTCAGACGGAAGCTTAAAAGAAAGCAGGTACTGATCGCTGCTTCTCAGTCGGGGTCTTGGTTTTTTTCTTTTTTCTTTTAAGGAGGCTTTCATGGATCAAAGTTTATATTAATATTGAGAAAGAAAAGATGATGTTATCAAGGGGAAAAAAACAGATGCAATCAGAGTTCTCTGTGGCCTTTTTTTGGGGGGGCAGAGATCGGCTCTAAGCGCGTTGAGTCATGTCACTTTATTGGACGTTAGTTTATTGGTGGAGTCGGTCACTCAGAGATTTAATCTTCAAGGAATTTGACCCCATCTCTCGGTTTGCTCTGCTGTGCACATGTTGAAGGAAGACCGGCTAATTTTCTGCGCTCAGCTCTTCCCCACATCTTCATCCGCCTCTCTCCGAGAAATCAAAACGATTGAGTTGTTCAGCGTTTAATCCGGGGGTTTGGAAAGCCTCCACGCTTCAGTCAGATTTATTTATGCTAATAATGACAAAGACGTTCCATCCATTTTACAACAGTAGCAGCTGTTGATAGACGCATTTAATATCGCCGCCTATGACTGAAACTTGGCCCCAAATTCAGTGTATGCACTAAGTTATTCCCTTACATCCATCATATGGTGCGCCGAGAACTCCTCGGGATGTGTTTTTTTGGTCTTAGCAGCCTGAAACCAATCAATCACTGATAGTTTTTCTTGGCATTGTCACTTTTTTGTGCTTTTTTTTTCCAGTGACAGTGAAAAGCACAGATGCTTAACAAACTGTGTGATCAGCTGCTGTGATGGTTTGGTGACATCATATCAGCACTCCACTGGTGATACAGTGGAAAAGATGATCTGTTTTTGACCTCGTGCATGCTGAAAAAAGAAATACTGTCCCGTTGAACTTCTCTGTTGTGGGACGGTCCCCATGTGGGTCCAAAAACAGCTGTCCTCTGCGGTGAGCTCAGCTCGGTGCGGTCTAGACACTCGGCTCGGCCCCTGCGTGCTGCACGGCGTCCTGCGGTCCAACACCAGCCCGCCTCATTACCGCCCCGACGGCTCCTTCTGCTCCGGGCGCACGCTCGAGTTTTAAGACCTACACGGCAACTTTGTCTAATCGTCGATACCTGAAGCATCAGTCGGTTCCTACTTTGTTGATAAAAACCTGTTGCATCTAATAAGTCCCTGCAGCTCAGGTTGGTGTGTCAACAAAGAGCGACAGCATTTTAAAGGAAGGTTGTGCACATTTAAAGAAAACTTAAAGACGGGTTGTTATTCCAGTAAGACACCGTGCGTCAAAAGCACCAAACGTGTTTATGATTTAACATTGTGAACTCACTGTTGAGCAGAACAGAAACACTTTTTTGTGAGTTCTCGTGAAGGGAGCTGAGAAGAAAATAAGTTGAATCAGCAGAACTGGATGATACTTTAAAGTTGACGGACTTGATGACGAGTTATTGTTCTGTTTTAAAACTGCTGAAATGTTCCTAAACTCAATCATTATCCACCCAGCCCGTACTTGTCAACACAAACGCGTCCGTGCGCCTTTACGCACCTCTCGGTCTCGATCCGAGCGTTACACCCTGAAACTCATGCAGCGTGGATCCTCATTGAATCGGTCAAAGCAGGAGACTCTTACCCTGAACTTCGAAGAAGTGAAATACGGAGCGCAGACGCGCCTCTCTGTCTTTATCCAAGCGGCGCGGTTCACAGATATAACTCCAGAGCTTTGTAGGCTTCCCGTGTGTGCGCTCGCTCTCTTTCTCCCTCAAACACAAGTTTGTGTGAGCGTATCGAACTTTCTCAACGAACGGGCTTCATCAAATCCTTGGAGAGGTACACCGACCTCCACGTCAAGGAATGCGCTCAAGTGCTGACTCCCTGGACAAAAAGCGCTTTATTGGTGAGCAGTACAGAGGGAGAGCTTGGAGCGGGAGGGATGGGAGGGGCGAGGAGAGGAGAGGCGAGGCGAGCAGAGCAGCGCAGAGCTGAGCTGAGCTGAGCTGAGGCGCACCGCAGCAGAGCAGCGACACGCTCACCTGGCAGCTCGGCCACGGAGAGAAATTCCAGCCCGCTCTCGGCTTTTTGTCTTAATTCCTACCTGCACGACCTGTTTTTAAGAGCGACATTACATGTGTCATTATTTGCTCCTCCGAGGGTTTGGTGACACATCATCTGCATGATTATTCCCTGTTTACTGATAGCTCTGCTTTGAAGTGACATTTTACTGGGCTCCTCTGTAAAAAAAAAGAAAAAAAGAAGAAAACAACAACATGATGATAATAAAAAAGAAAAAAAAGAAAAGAAAGGGCCTTCAGGCTTCATGTTGACAGACACTTCCTCAGGGCCGGTGTGGAGACCAGATCAAACAAGCTGGTTATAAAAACCTGTTTTAGCTTTTAGTTTTAACAGTGTTGTAAAAAGTCACACTTGAGTTAAAGTAAAGACATCATGTTAGAATATCACTTTGGTTGAGGTGCACTATGTAGTTTTGGGGAGTAAATTTTAAGCAGAAGAAATCGTCAACTTATTTTGATCGTGTTTTATTATGTCAAAACAAACTAAACAAACAAACTCTCCATTTTCATGAGTGAATAAACGGAATAAACAAACTGACATTAAAGGATGACACAGTTTCATACTGTTTTACTTTGTTTATATGTGGCGGACCCTGCCACCTTTCTAGCTTCAAACAGTGTTATTTCCCTCTGAGAACGGCTTGTTTTTATTCAGTTATGGCAAAAATCTCTATTTCTGAGTTAGTATCATTGTAAATGTTAAAATCAAAAGTTTGAATTCCTTCTCCGAAACTACATAGCCCCCCTTTAAAGTGGCAGGTATCCATAAGAATTGTACTGAAATGTCTGATTTCAAATGTACCAAAGTATCAAAAGATAGTTTTTTTTTACTTTAGCATCAAATACAAGTAAAAGTAAATCATACAGACTATATTTACATGTATGTATAAACTGTATACTATGGGTTTACTGGCTGATTCTCAGAATTGATTTTTCTGCTTATCAGGATTTATCCAATTGCCAATAAAATAATTACATAACAAATTCATAAAAACACTTATTTGGCTCTGATGCAGCAAAGTAACTAGTAACCAAAGTTGTCAAAACAAATCTAGTGGAGCGGAGGAACAAAGGCACAACAAAAGTATTACAAGGACCTCAAAACTGTAAAGTACTTGGAGTAGATGCACGTAGTTGCATTCATTTGCTGCCCTTGCATTAAAAAAACCTGATCTAGTGAACTTTTGTAGTTCGCTTATATTTATGAAATGAAGAAGTAGACGCAAAGAAAGCTGTTATTTTCATGTGTGTCGATTATATATCAGTCTGTGTTTGACATTTGAGGGAGCCTCGGTGTCGGTGTCGTGTACATTCGCACAGATGGTCTCTTCATTCGCAGAGCCATCTCCAAGCTGAGAAAGTGATGGAATACAAACTACCCGTCGGCAGCTGGCGGCCTGTTTCAATGTCAGCTGGTCCCGACAAGGTACAGTAAGGTGATAGCTGTCAGGAACTGCGGCACCTCCGACGTGAACTTTTAGCCACCTGTGTACACTGCTCGGATATCTGTATCCGTTGGACTCCTGCAGAAGCTTCTGTTCTCTCCATGTTGTACAAAAAAATAATTGAAACCAGGCCAACTTTCTCTCTTTGTGTTGATGTCACTCTCCCTCGTCCTGAAGGGGAAAGGTTCAATAAACAGATCTCTCTCTGGCCGCCTCGAGGCCGCCGCACGTGTCTCCTGAAACCGCCCACACCCCTAACGTCCTCTGGACAAAGGCACCGTTGGGTTCCACTTGTCGAGCCACGCTTATGTATTTTGTTCAGTTTACCTTCTGATAGCAGTCTCCACGCAATCTGTGGCTCACCTCTGTCCCCTGCTCCTTCTCCGTTTGCTTCTACTGTAGGAGTTATTGCTTGTAACTCACACACACACACGCACGGTACCATCTGCAAGGCATTACAGTAAATTGTAGGAATAGAGAAATGATTTCACGCATGTCCCGCAGGGTCCAGATGTGGCTCCTCAGTCGTAGCCGCAACTGAGTTTCTTACATGTTCAGGAGAAATAAAGAAAAAGGGATGAGAAATAAATCTTTCACTTTAGCACAAAATCAGTGCGTGTGCTCCATCTATTTGTGTTTCTCCCCCTCAATTACTCACCGACTTTCTACGTAAATAAACACAAACCTCTGCGTTCCATCCTGCACCCACCAGGGCTGAGGATATCCAGGTAACACTGCAAAGTGAGTTATTTATCTAAGTCGCTCAGTTTGTGAGTGTTGCATGGTGAGGTAGGGCAGCGTCTCCGGAGCTCAGGTACTCAAAGACTCACCTTCAGACTAGCGTCTGTCTGTTATTCTTACTGCAGAAGCTCATTTGTTGCTTGAGCTTTGCAGCAACTAAATAGATAGAATAGGTAATTGCAGTGCTAAATACGGTGTCGCAATGCCATTTTGCAAAATAAAGCAGAATAACATACTCACATATTCTGATGTCATGAGGAGATTCAAGTAACTGTTCACTACATTTATGTGGAACTTTAGTTGAGTAAAAGTACAATATTTGGCTCCAGGATGTAATGGAGAGGAACTCTAAAGAAGCAGAAAATGGAAATATTTGAAATTTTAAATGGAAGTGTTTTCAGTAAATGTACTTAGTTAGATTACATCACTGCCTTTGAATTAAAATGCACGATCTTGTGCATAGACATAGTAAACATGCTTGAAAACTGAACTTTTCTGATTATGTACAATTCCTCATTTCATTCAGTAATTGATCTGTTCCATTATATTTTTGGTATTTTTGTCCCCCTTGCAATGGTTTAAATACTAAATACTAATTACTGAAATTAAAATATGATTATCAGAATCTGCCTTGTTTGATTTTAGAATACTTACCTCCCCTCAAAATATTAAAACCCTCAATTTCACAGACACAGTACAGAGGACACGACCTGTGTGTCCTTCGGGATATGAGGCTTGGCGTTCAAAATGTATCATAAAGTTCAACTTGTAATGAATTAAACTTCTGAATGAAAGAACTTAGTAGTCTGAAACATTTGTAAACTACAGGATGGTCGTAACCGTTTGGTCAGTGGTGTAAATCACAGTCCAACTGCCTGACTGTGTGTGCCGTCAGCACGTTGGGCTCCTAATCGCCCTGGCCCCGTAAAAAAGATGGCGAGGCGGCACACAGCTCGCTCTCTAACACTGCCCAGGGGAACCAGTAAAACACTGGTTTGCTGCTGAGCCAACCACAGCCTGCTAACAGTTTAAAGCCTGGCGCGCGTCGCCACACAGCAAAAAAGCTATTTTTTAGAGTGTGACAGTGATTTTTTTTTTTCCTCTTGTCATTATGTATCTTTTTCCACACTCCCGCGCTTACCTTGTGTTCTCACCTTTTCTCATGTTTTATTTCCATTTTATGATGTGCGCGCACAAGCTCATGCTCATGGCTTTTGTCAACCAGCAGACTTTCATCACTCCTTCTTTTCTCCACCCTCGTTAGGGCCCTAATCCCCTTTTGTTTTTGGCAGCTTCACTGTCTCTTGCATTTTCTTCATCCTTTCTGACTTCATGAGTAATTTTCCTGCCTCCGAGATTTATGGTGACTTTTATAATGTGGCGTAACTCTATTTCCAGTTCCGCTTTGCCTGACATTTATGGATCTTGTCTGCATCATTGTATACCCACATACGGAGAGAGACGCGCTTTTGTTTGCGGCTGACAAAAGCACTGATGGATTGGTTTTTATCTCTCAGTCCGCAGAGGGTTAAAGAGTTTATCAGAAAGGCTAAGCTGACTTTAAACAGACTAAAATGTCTTTGTTCTTCCTCCTAAAGATGTTTACACAAGCTAGGTTGCCAAAGAAATGTACTGGAGGTTTTAAATCGAATTTTGAGAAAATCACCAAAAGAAATTGCAAATTGATGCTCATTCTCAACACATCAAGAAGAGCACTTATAAGAGCACCAGTGGAAACTTCCAACTGTGAAAAACACTGTAGGAAACCCGCGGAAATACGCCATTTGTGTTTGTTTCATGTATTGATTTGAAGAATATTTCATGCACATAAAAATAGCTTCATTCAAACTCACAGACTGTGTGGCGGGCTTATTCAGACATCTTTAAGTGGTGGAGAGAGAGAGATTTACCGCTTGATTAGAAAAGTCTGTATGCCAGAGATGGTGGTTGTCTGACACACATTGCGCCCCTTCCCTTCAAAAAGCCAATCGCCTGTATTATCATGGGGTTGTAAAAGTAGTCGGCGTTGTGAATGTGTGCGCATGTGTTGTCGGAAAAATAACCTGCGGGGGAAAAAAACAGCCATTCAGACCTTATTCTGCGGCAAATAGACTGGTGAGCCTTGATGGTGACCATTGAAAGTGAAATCATGGCTTTAGATTGATGTCTGGTCTTGATAGCTCCCAAATAGCCGCCCAAGGGTGTTGCCAAGATGGCCTGCGAGTAGTAAGACCCGATTAAAAGGACTTTGGTAGAGCCTTGGTATCATTAAAGGACCAGTGCCTGGGATTTAATGGCATTAAGCAGGGTGTTAACAGATGGCACGCTTATAAACGCGTGATTTGTCCATTCTGGGCTACTGTAGAAACCATATCACCAGTTACATCTACACATTAGATCAGCCAGAGAGTTTTTTTTTCTAACAGTGACAGTTTGGTTTGTTTTGTATGTACGTCACGGAACGAACACAGACCACCATGAAGACACAATTATCCTCTCACTACACAGTCTTTCCCTCCGTGATCCTGTCTGTAGATCTGTTCAGGAATACAAGCATGTTTTTTGGTTTGAGGTGTGCGTGTTTTGTTGTTCGCAACATGCTTGTGGGTTGCTTTTTTTCCCCTTTACGTTATAAGAAGTATGAACTGGTGAGTTCAGCAGACAGCAAACAAAGAACGAGTGCCTGCAGGAGAGATCATAAAATAGTTAGAGAGAATGAGAGCGAGTCTCGGAGGGTAGTTCACCACAAAATGACATTTCATTTATTCACTTAGTCCCCACATTTGTCAGTAGAAACAACAAACATGCCTTCTTTTTAAAGAAATTGAAGGTGGCAGGATGTTTTCGGAAAACGGCTTGAGCAGCCCATTTTGTAGCAGAACAAGGCTATTTTTTACCTAAAATATTTGTCACACTGTGCTTATTTATCCTCAGTGGCAAAGCTGTGGTGAACTCGAAGAAGACTAGTTGCTGCTGCAGGATTCAAAGTTGAGCTCATTTGAGAAAAAATAAATGTTTTGCCTTTTTCTGGAAGCAACGTTGTCCAGACTTGAAAAGAACAAAACTGTATTGGAAGATTTTTAATTTGTTAGCGGGCTGCTCCTTTAATGCTAATCAACCACACAAGTGTTGTAGGAATGTACAGCGTTAGACATATTTTGCAATATTCAGCGTAATTAGTGAGCACAAACACAGAAGAAGAAGGGGCGGGAGCGGTTTTGGGAATCATGCGCGGCTTTCCCATTAGAACAGCCTGGGAATAATCGCCCTGGCTTATTTTCCGTCCTGACTCAAACCCGGCTCATTATTCCCCTCAGCCTCTCTCCGTCCTTTAGAGGCTGAGGTTAGAGCGTGGTCTTTGTTAGCGTTTAGTATATCTGCATATGTATTGGCATCTTCGCTCATGTGTGTTTTTGTGCAGATGCATGACATCCCCCCGCCGTCCACCGACTACACGTCTTCCCGTCACACGTAAATGTGCTCTGACGGCAATATGTGTGGGCCGCCGTGAGACAGGACCTAGGCCCTCCTCACGGCGGTCTTTCTTAAAAAACATCCGTGGGAAGGAGCGCTGAAGAGAAGGGGAGAGAGGGGAGAAGCTAGGGGAACATCCATGGTTAATTAGCTGTGGGAACCTGGAGGTGACAGAGAAATATGGCCGCCGGAGAGGCGAATAATGAGTGTGCTCAAAGCAGAAGTTGTCACAGTTTGTGTGAGAACAAACACATAATGCTGCCATCAAATACACTGCATCAGATAAAAGTGAAGTGTTGACTCTTCCCACCTGTCCTCTCTTGCCAGCTTTGCCTATTATCTGCGTCTCATAAAGCTGTCGTCTGAAGAGGAACCTTTCCTATACAACACTATCAAAGCCACATGCACGTTTTATTATCGTGTTCACCTCCTGTGGTTCATCTTTAGTTAAACACACAGTATGTCTCTGAATCAAAACACAACAGAAGACACTACTGGCGGGGGGGATCATCAGATTTATTCTCTTGAGGAAACGGTTTCTCAGTGATTCCAAAGATTTACAGCAGAACTGTTTAAAATTGCTCACCTGGCACATACACCCAAAAAGTTCCAGCTTCTGGGTTTATTTCCTGGTTACGCACAAGGAAGGATCATTGCTTTGGCGCCAGACTGTGGGTGCCAGCTGTATTGAAGTCTATGGGAGATGCATGGAGGAATGCACTGAAACCCAACATCTCTATGTCGTATGACCTCTGATGAAGAAACGCCTCCAGGAAATGAAAGAACGAACTTTAAATCCCCTTGATTTAATTTCCTTGATTTACCCATTATAATTGAACTTTGTTTGAGGTGTGCTGTCAATAGTTCTACAGTCCTGGCAAAATTGAAAGCAAAGCTGAGCAGCAAGCCATATCCAGGTCTAAATACATTTCTGACACATCATCTAATCCCTGGATGATGGAAGTCAAAGCGACCCTGGAAGTTATAGCGACCGGCACCCCAATGAAATGCACCGTTACCTTGAGCGCAATTTCTCTGGGAAAGAATGTTATTGGAAACATTTGGGATGATGATAGTACACAACGCATCAAAACATACTGTCTAACAAAGAGTTAGTTGTTTAATGCAGAAATGAATACTACATCTACTATATGTCTTAAAATAGAGCCAAAATGGCTCATGAGGGAATATATGTCACAAATTGAGCTTCAGTTTCAGGGTGAAGAGGGCTTCAGGGGTGCTCACCCAAAATATATTTTTGCCCTTTCTCACCATTTGTCAGTCGGAGGGAGTGTAAGACAGGCTGCGGTGATAAAGCTCGCTTTGGGAAACACAGACAGGATGTCATAATTTGAAGCATGTCTGGCTCCTGTTTGTCGCTTTGTTTATTGTTGTGTTGTTGTGCTTTTTTTTTTTTTTTTTCTTTAATGATAATTATAATTTCCCCCCTGTGGACCCTCGCATGGCATTTGGGGCCTCAGTGGAACAAGCCGATGCGAGCTGGTTATGTCAGTGAACGACATGAAAAGGACCTCAAGAATCTGTGCGCCGAGGGTTTTAATGATTGCAGGAGTTTGTTTCACGCAGAGGCGGCCGAGACAGGGAACACAAAGAGGTCAGACCGTAGTTCACTTTGAGGTTTACTAGTCTGTTGACTCTGCGCACGCTTGCACTTCTCATTAAGGAGAGAGCCGGAGACAGACAGCGCAGCTGGGCCGTGCATGCCTCAGAGCTGGACAAGCCATTAGTGCACGTTTTATTGTTGGAGGGATGAAAAATCCATCATGAAAACAATCCCGGCTTTACCGACTTATTTTATCGAGCTGATTGAGAACATGTTTCCCTTGGTAACTGTGTGATTTGTAATTTTCATAGCTGTTTAGCCTTCAAAGTCTTTAAAAGTGGAGTCATGTGGGTGCTGTGTCAGCTGTGGTCGCCTGTATTTCGCGTAGAGAGCGGTTACGGCTGGCTTGTCGGTTCTCCCTCGAGGTAAAAGTGAGGGGGTTCTACTTATCACTGGTGGTCTGATAAGAGTGTTGGAATAGGAGAGAGTGCAGAAAGGGCCTGAAGGAGAAAGGGTGAGATCCAAGGG
>CAEMYA010000232.1:367132-398112 GCA_903131615.1 Diplodus sargus | reverse complement strand
GGGGGGGGGGGGGGGGGCTTTTTTAAAGATTTCTTTTCTGTTTTGTTTATTTTTCTCCCTGTGGTTTGCTGTCTCTGCTTCTTTTTGCATCAGTATTAATCTCCCCATCCACGCTTAAGTGTGTTTGTGTGCTTATTGTTACGTCTCTCGGATGTTTCACCTTCACTGTGCAGAATGACGCTTATGCAGAGTTCAACACCAGAAGACTGTTTTCACATTCATCTGCTGAAAAGGGAACTTTGCGCCGTGTTTAACTTAAATCTCATTTAAAGGTTGGCATTGTATGAGGCTTGACTCCCCCAGATGCGCAGACACTGAGAATTAACATCTCAGTGAAGTAGGAGATATATTGTGCCCAGCTGCTAAACTCTTGAAATGAACGGTATTTGTATATTCATACATTTTCATAATCGTAAAGTAATTTTTCATGCAAGAGAGGCTGACAATGCTTTTTGAATAAGGACATTTTTTACTTTTCTTACGCATCATATTACACTGAACATCACCTTGGGATGGACATTTTCACTATTTAGCGAGATGTTATAGACCCAGTGATTAATCCATTAATCTAGAAAATAATCTGCAAATGAAAGGTGTACTATGCCGTTTTGGATAAGAAATGAAAACTCAGAGTTAATATTTGTAATATGAGTGAGGTAATATTACAAACACAGAAATATATGTTTGATATATTTACATATCTGATTAAACATATCATTGTTCCAGGGGTATACGTTAGGCTCGCTGAGATAAATTAGAAATGTGGCTACTTAAGTGTCCAGCAAATACAAACCAGGTCAGTTTTTATTTTAGTAGTTTATTTAGTTTACTCAGTCATGACACTCAATCAGGGAAGAGTTTTCTCTTCTCTCTTCCTCTTAAAATGCCTTTCCCAAAACTATCTGATGCACATGAAGGAGGAGGGTAATTTCAATAAATTGATCATCATTCAAAGCAGAATATTTTTAAATATTCCTAAAACGTGTGTGGAGGGGATCATTTAAGAGTGAGTTTTATGCATCATGTTGTCCTCGGCACCAATCTAATCATCCCAGTCAGGCTGGAATGATACTTCTGTGAAGACACACATGATTGTCTTGGTGGACATTTGCAAGGACACGTGTAAAGGAAGGTCGCAGAGGTCGGTGGGAGTGTCTCAACAATGCATCATGCAGACCTGCGTGTAGAGTGAGATGATTGAAAAGCACACACCAAAAGTATTCAGAGTATTTACCCCAACCCTCTCTTCTTCATCCTTTTCCCCTCCCCTCTCCCTTCATTTCTTACCTTCCCGGGTGTGCTCCCTCCTTCCTTCACCTCTCGGTGTTTTTCTCGCTCTGCACTGGTATGTCAGGTATTGAGTAACGGCAGCGTGCCTGTGGTTTAGTGCGGGAAGCAAAGTGACTGCAGCTCAGTTACAGTATGTTCACTATGGCTGCACTTCTCTATTGTGTGCGCCCTTATCAGCCCGTCGGTCATATGATAGGAGCGCACCGTCCTGTGTGGAGGCACCTGAGGCAAAAAAACAAACACAAAAATAGCAGTTCTATTAAGCAAATGCACAAAATTATATATAAAACTATCCTGCAAAGCTCTATTCTGTCCCTTGTTGCCCATCCTGCAAACCTTTTGATATTGCGAGACTGTTGTGGCGCTATTCCTGCAGTCATTTAGGATTTTTTGGGGGGGAGAATTCTGTCTCTCTTTTGCCAAACAATCACTGGGTAGTTTGGCTCTGAAATGACCTGCGTGGTTAAAAGCAAACACACAGGCACGCGTGCACACAGATTGCTTCTGCTGTGACACGCAGCGCAGCTGATAGCTTGAGAAGACGGATGGGGAGGCCTTGACATGGTCGAGAGGTCAAATAAGTCGATTGAATGAAAAGAAAAGGCAGTGGAGAGCGTCTTGGGTCTACTTGCTTTATCCTCTTGAGAAGAACGCATCTGCTGTGTTAACAAATTGCGTAAAGCTGCCTCGTCGTGCAGCGGTGGACGGCCCCGAGCAGAGGCGAGGATGTGGGCTTGTAAACTTCTGGTCAGCACTGCTTATTGTTAAGAGACAGTGGCTACACAGAGGAGAATTGTATCTTCATCTCCGGGTCTCTCTTTTGTCAAATGCATATTTTTCCGCTTTCCTTTTGACCGGAACACTCCCTATTTACTATGCAAAGTTTATACACTTGAAACATTTGAGGGGCCGTTGGCATTGTATGACTGGAATACTAAACTGTGCATTAGCGATGGTTCCTCTGCTTGGGTGGTCACAAAATGTAGTTTCCCTACGCACAGAAATGTGTGTGTGTGTGCGCGCCGTAAAGACAAAGCAGCAATGGGAGTCGATCTCGTCGTACCAGTTGCCGCTCATCAAGGCTATCAAGTCAAGGCTGCGCTGTCCTCTGTAACAATCTCTTACTTTCTCTCTTTTCCCTCCAATAACTCTCCCAGATGTAGCAGGATAGAGCTCAAAGCATTCTCATGAGATTCACACACACACACATACGTGTGTTAGGACACGCATATCTGTTGTGATTTACAACACGAATGTGATAGTGATCTTATCTCTCGCTGCTCTCTGCCTGGCTCAGTGTCTCTCATGTTTTCTCCCTCCCTCAGTCCCTGTTAAAGTAAATCTGCTTGGTTATGTGAGGTTTTTATTAGTTTCACTGTACATATAAAGGGCTCGGCCATTACAGCAGATGATTTAGTTTGGGTGTGTTGGACACAGTAACAGTAAAACACACACTTGCCTGTGCAGTCGGTCCGCCCAGGACAAAGGGGGAAAGGTGAGGTCAAGGCCGGGGGCCCCTCAGGCTGAGAGCTGATGCTTCAAATAATTAAGAGGTTGTTACACCTACACCATGGTGAAGGTTTTCCTTTTTTTTTTCTTCTTTTTTTTTACCTTCACCAAGGTTTTCATGTTTTCACCTCTGTCTGTTTGTTAGTCTGTGTGTTGGTCTGTCAGCTCCAGATCTCCACTAAACTTAAAATGATGATGAGTCCCCCCATTAACTTATGGTGCGGATCCAGATAAAGGGTGGGATCCAGGAATTTTCCTTCTCACATTTTCTTAACATCGCTGAGCTCTTGGATATTTTTGCCTTAATTTCTGAGGGAATAATGCATGGATCCTGATGAAAAATATTTATAATAGAATATTTTTCAGTAAGTCTGTGGGATATGATCAAAATCTCATATGTCAATGTAGGCCAACTTATATCTAAGCAAGGTAGCCCGTCTAGTTCCTTGTTTTTCTTGGCTGGTTGGAGGCCCTCTCCTGTTCAGAATTTCCCAGTTCTGTGTCACAATTGCCGTCCTCCGTGTTTTTTTGAGTTGCCTATATGCAAATTTTCCTGAAGAACTGAACAATGTCGTCCAAATGTAAAAAAAAAAAGAAAAAAAAAAGGTGCTGTCGAGTTTGATTTACGACACACTGAATTAAACATTTAACACATTATATGAAAATAGGTGTCTCATCATACCGCACAGACCTTGCTTTTCATGTTTTTTTTACTTGAACTTGATGACTTTATCAAAGTCATACCTAACCCAATTTCTGTAAAGATTACAGTTGTCACTCCTGCAAACAATCCTCTTCTTGTGTGTCCAAATGTTAGAGATACAAGTTGCCCATCCAGCAGGAGTGGAATTTCTGCTTTGTGAGGTATATGAGGGAGATCTGTGGAGGGGATACGGGGGATGAAGTGGCCATTTAGATGGACCAGAAAAGAGCAAGTATGGACACATAGGCGCAAGCGAGCAAAGGTGTGTGTGTGTGTGCGTCACAGAACGATGAGTCAGATCGCCTGGTTCCTCACAGGCTGGTAGACAAGAGGGACTGATAAACGCTGTTAACCGACTGATAGAGCAGATCCCGAAGACACCGCGGAGTCAAAACATGTGCGAATGACGGTCGATGAAAGGCGCTCTGTTGAACGCCTCCAGAATGTTTTTGTAGCTCTAGTCGAGCAGGAATGGAAAAAAGAAGTTGTTCTAGGGTTTATATTTCTCTCTTTACCTTTCTCGTTCCCCCTCTTGGGTTGACCCTCTCAATCATTTGCAGACACGTACTCGAGCTCGAAGGAAAAACAAATATTAAACTGTAATGTTTTGTGTCTGTAAATTACCGGGTTTTATGGTCCTAGCGTTTCCAATAATTCTGTCTTGGCTGTCCATGAAGGAAAGTCACACACACACACACACACACAAGTTATTAGGGCAAGTATGGTCTGAAAACGGTTTGGATCATCCAATGTGAGTTTTGGTATGAGGTCCATCACTGCCATCATTGCAGGGAACTTTGGTTGTGGATCTGAGAAATGTTTGCCAAAGATATTCGTCCAGATCATGTGATTCGGACCCAAACCGTTGCCGTGTTGCTGCTCTTTTGCCGCCCCGTGTCCGTCCAAGTGCGACCACGGTATGTTAAGCTGGACGGGATTTTAACAGGGCAGTAAGTCATTCATCGAGACCGTTATTGGTGGATTGTGTTTATAAAGTAGACTTTATTGAGTGCTTCAGTGTGTGCAGTGGCGGACCAGCGACAGTTTGGACTTGAGCCTTTTCCACAGTAGGAAAAATAGGCTAGAGTGCACCTCGGACTGACATCATCTCCAATTTGTTCCTTACGACAGATCAATGCACAGCGTGGAGGGACTGAGTCGGTGGAGCCAAGTCAAACCCGAACTTATGATCATTACTGTTTCCTCTGGTATGCAGAATAATTACTGTGCAATTCATGATATCCATAAATGATTTAGAGCATGAAATGTCTCGATATTTAGTGGTTTATCCACTGAATTTCAAATCCTGACACAGAAATTGTGTGATTCAAATGTCCATTAACTGCTACATCTGCTGATACATAGCATATCATAAATAGTCTTTTTCATTTGTTTTCTTCTGGTTTTATTCAGTCATCATTATTTCATCTCATGTTCAGATTTATTATTGGAATTTCCCACCTTGGTTTCATGTTATTTAGTTTTCAAAAAATACGTTTTTCTTTCTTTTCCTGCCATTAGACTTGGCTTGAATGTGAAAGAGACTTCAGTGCGACTGCTAATGAAACACTTAACCTGAAGCGACAGATGTTTATTAAAGAAACATGGATAACCGAATGGAAAAGTAAGAAGTGAATCTCTCCTAGGCAAGGTTTTTTACTCACGCAGGGAGAACGGTCCTGTGTTGCCAAAAACATCTTTCTTCCAGCAATTTGTGTGCTGTCAAACTCGAGAAGCCTCCAGACTCTCAGGGGTTGTTTCGCTGTAATTTTTTTGCACAATTCATCCCTGCCTCGTTGGCAAGGATTTTGCTGATCAAAGTGCATCTGTAAAGCACTCGCGCTTGAGGATAATCCATCAACCGCTATTGGAGAGTGCAAAACAGGTCGCTCCGTTCCCATTTCCTCCAAAACATGTGTACCTCTGTCTGTGTTTAGCGTTTAGGAAGCAGCCGTGACGAGAACCGGACTTTCCTCCGGTGGCCCGACAGCAGAGAGGGGTCGCCGCGGTCGTGACCCTCCCCTCTCCTCTTTCTGTCCCCTGCGCCAACGCTTCCTCTCTCTCCCGCCGTCTGAGGCAGTCGTGGCTGCCGTTTAGTTCCCAGGCCCCCGCCGACAGGTCATTTAATGGTCATCTAGCCTGGGCCCTTGATGCTGAACCCCGGGGTTAACGCGGAACGCAACTCTTCCGGGGGTTCCGCAGTCGTCAACAAGCAAGCAACAGCCGTACGTTACAGACGCAAACGTAAACGCATGCCACTGTTGGAGGTGCGCATTCTAACTTACTCACACTCCCTTTATGATGTGCATTTAAAAGATTCATGATCCCTAGTTGTACTTTCACACCTTTGCCTCCCTTTCAATCTGTAAACCACCCACGTCCTATAACAACCCCTCCCCCGCCCCACCCAGCACAGCGCTGGATGTTGAGGGTCTTTATGACCGGTGACCTGCCTGCTTTATGGCTAAGACAGTCTGGACCAGTTCACCACGCTATTACAGATCCTCCTGAGTTTTAGTTTAGTGTGAGTGTGTGCCATTTTGAATTCAAGCTTCTGATGACTCTCATGTATCAGGGATAATAAGTGGCTCTGTGTTTGATTAATAGGCCTGTAATCATCTTTTCGAGCAGTTGAGGCCCTGGTTTCTTTCTGTGTCTCATCTTGTGAAAATAAAGATCTGGGTTTTCATTTTTCATGTCAACATTATGCAAAACAGACGCGCTTGTCCATCATGCGGTCAGACAACATGGTGTGTTAAGTTGTCTTCAGATGTCTTCAAGTGTCTTTTTATATTGAGAGGTTGTTTTTTCTGCACGTAATTGATATTTTGCTGACGCCCCCGAGGCTGTTTTTGTTGCGGGCTTGATTCCCCCCCGCTGAGAGGGATTATGGGAGAATTGTACAGCGCTGATTGTGGCTGCTTGTGGCGGTGTGAAGATGGAGCTGTATTGATGACAAGCCGGAGTGGTAATGGCGCGTTCCTCGGAGGGGAATTACTGCTGAAGCTGCTGCATTTTTTTCCATCTGGCAGCTTTGCATGTGGTCGTATGTGGAATTGGGAGTGTGTTGGAGGTGTCAGAGGGGTCACTGCAGACCTGTTGACACGGGACTCCGTGAGTTTAATTAAATCCTGAGCATGCGTGTTTGCACATGCATGTGTGCCACTACTTGTGTGTGTGTGTGTGTGTGTGTGTGTGTGTGTGTGTGTGTGTGCGCGCTGGTTGTCAGGGGCCAGCGGACTGGGGCCCGGTGAAGCGAAGAGAGAGGGGCGAGCAGCGAGCTTGGCAGCCTATCTAAGAGCCTCGTCACTGGGGCTCAGACGTGGCCACAGCTGGCCTCTTCACCAACAATCCTGGCTTTTCTTCCCCTCTCAGGAACGCAGCGCGTCAACCCTAATTCCCTTCTAATGAACTAGCCACTGAAGGTAGCTAGGCAGGCAGCACATTTATTAAATACACACACACACACACTGGCAACAAAACACACAGACTCAAACACAGAGGAGAAAGTGTGTTGCACTTAAGTACATTTCCCTGCTCAGCAGGGTGACTGTGCAGCTTGACTTAAACACCTGCAGAGGATCCGTGAACTCACCATGACTTAGAAGCTACATTCAGGACCACCCCAGGCAGAGCTGTGCTTTCGCCTCTGAGACCATATAAGAACCTACAGTATCTGCACTGAGTGCTTCTTATGTATTATCATTTCCTTTGAGGCACGGAGCCAGGGATCAGTTTATCTGAAAAGAAATTTAATAACACTTGCTGCTGTCTCCAAAGTATTCCTCAGAGACCTTTCTAACCATCTGGATGAGAAAATGTTTTGTCTTATTTTACAGTTAAGAAGAATGTAATATTTCAAACAGCAGTTCTGTTTCTTTATCAAAACCAAGCTGGCATCCAGAAATGACATATGTCAAGGAAATATTGTTTTTATTACTCCTTTCGAACTGGACAAAGAAGCTGCTAACACCCAATTACATCTGGCTTTTGTCTTCAGAGGAATGGGGACAATCTGCATTCATTCCCTGGTTAAATGACTTGCAGTGCTCACTGGTATTCACAGGCTCCAGCTCAGATCGGCCGTGAAGGAAACACAACACCTAAGTGAAACTCCCTCTCTATTTTGGTGTCTGACTGATGCATTGAAGTTCAGGACGCTGTTGTATTATTACTTTTCCATCCATTTCCGTTCAAGCAGCGCTCAAAGACCATTCGGTTCGTGCTAAGTATAACAGAGCAACTGAACTGGAAGATTAGTCACTGTACCAGTGTCGCTGGCTTCTGCTGTTCCCTGTTTGTAACGGTGAACATGACACACATTGAAAATAAAACAGAAAAACAAAATTGTCTCTTGGCAAGGGGAAAGGAGTCAATCACCGATACAGTATATAGCAGCATATAAACTGAAGGCCGATAGGAACCAAGATGTCCTTCTTTTCGCTCCTTTATGTCCAGAAATAAACAAGAGACAGAGAGACATATTCATACCGGGTGCCGTCAAACCAGTTCTGACACTTTGGTCCGGCTTTCACGGGGATAAAATGAACTTGGACAGTATTAAGTGAGGACAGTCAAATGAATTTGGGATGCAGCGTTCAGCCATTGAGAGGAGAAGCCTTGGTTTGAAGCTACCCTCTCTGTGACCCTGTGGTCGAGCTTCTGTGGTGCAGGCTCCGGAGCTCTGATGCTGCTAATGGAAATATTTATGCACAATCAGACAGCACGAGCACAGAGTTCTCATTGGCTCCGATGTTGAGGGTTTACAAAAGGTGACAAAGTTCATCAGCTTTGATTTATTGTTTATTTGCTGGATTTTTTTACGCTTCAGTGTATGAAGGGAGTTCATCGCCAGACCATTTGTTTGCTGTTTAGACAACTCTATCCAAAATCCTCTGAAGTATTCCCCTCACATGTCTCCTGTGGAAAAGGATTTATCTTCTTTGATTTCACATATTTGCACAACACTAGAAACCACCCCAGGATTTACCATCCTGGAGATGGTTTTACAGGTCCGGCGTTGTTCCGTTATGAATCCCAGTTAATCACCAGTGGATTATTCCGCACCAGTCCATCCATTGTCAGGGTGATGTGAACACCCGTGAACCTGCAGCGTAAGTGTGCATAAAACCATTATCTGTGTCTAACTCCCTCACACACGAGGTATAACACTGGAACAGAAAGAGTGTGTTGTGTCAGTAAAGACAGGACAAGGGCAGGTTATCATAAGACAGTGATTATGGAAATAACCCCAAAAAATGATAAAGCATGTGCTCACATGGTCATGCTTTTAGACGGGAGATACAGATGTTTAGTTACAGCGAGCTGTTCATCATACCGCATACTTCAAGTGATTGATTTTATCTGCCACATTATTAATCTGGCAGTGATTGTGTGCATGTGTGAGGGGAGATAAAGAAAAGGCCTAAGGTTTTGCGAAACATGAGCGGATTGTTTTAAAAGTTGATTTACAGTTACATTTTATTGAGAGAAAAAGCAGCCGTTACCGTCTGTGCCATGGTGGCGGTGTGGCTCTATTGAAGTCATTGTTGCTCAATGTTTTGGACAGAGATTCATGGTCCCCAGAGAACGGATCATCGGGCCTTTTGTGATCTCCTCATTTTGATTCTGGCACCACAGGCTGGTTAAAGTTTTCCCCTTATACTGTGGAATATTTCAACGTCTTCCAGATGGATTAGCTTGGATATGGTGCCATAGTCATGCTTCCCAGATGATGTATCCCAACTATTTGGTATGATTGGCTGTCTTTTCCTTATTTATTTCAAGATTTATTCATATTCCTGGCAAAACTATGGATTTAAAGAAAAAAATATATGTCAATCAATCACTTATTTCAACTGGGATTCTGAACTATGGCCTCTAATATATAAGTATTTCAGGCTGTAACGTGTTACACAGTATATACCTTGATATTTTCAATATGATCAAAAGCACTGCAAAAATGAGAGGAATTGGAGATAAAATCTATTGTCAGAACATTTTTGTTCAAAAATCTTGATAATGCGACAGTATTGTTTGGAATGACTATTGGTCCTTTAACAAAATAATAACACAATGACACTTTTGATAAATAACCATTAGTCTTGTGGATATAATGACTAAATGAGTAAAGGGAAAGTAGAACAGTCAATATCAAAATGTAACCTCATCACAATAATGATATAATATTGATCTGGTGCCCAGCCCAGGCTCAAGATAGTCCTACTCTAAGACATTACATTAAAACAGAATAGAGATAAAAACACCATAGCTTTCGCAGTATTTTGAAGTCCAAGTGAATGTGTGAAAAGTGTAGTGATCCGATGTTCTATGGGGGCGACTCGGGTAACCAGTGTGCACTCTTGCAGTTGACATGAAGCTCCCAACACGCACACTGTTTTCGCCGTGACCACCCCCAGTGTCCTCGTGGCCTTTGTGCGATAATCCAAACATTATTTGATAGCCAAGTCAGCGCTCGTTTCGGTCTGAAACACTGAGTCACCACTGGCCAGTGGGACAGCAGACGACGGCCAGGACAGCTGGAGAAGCCGCAGACCCGCAGCGTCTGGAGGCGGGAGGGGCTGATAAAGTGAACTGTACGAGTTCACAGTTCAGCAGACCCTTCACCCTCTGAGATACCGCCTCGCACTCACTCAGTCCCACCCAGTGACTGATATAACCACAGGGCTGATAAAAGGAGAAAGGGAGGGAGCGGCTGACGGGAGAGGAAAAGGATGAAATGAAAATAGAATGAAGACTTAATTACATGGTTGGACCGCAGCTTTATTCAAAGTCTGATTGTGACCTCAGTTTGACCATGAAGACTCGTTTCCAATGCTGTGGCGTGTCTCCGCTGCAGAGATTTATATTATTCACCTTCGGTTTGAGGTTGAGACGTGTCTGAATGGTTGTGATTTGTGATTTTTTTTTTTTCTACTGGAAACTGATCAAATCTGAACATTATCCAGAAGTTTGATGTGGTATAAAAGAAAAAAATGTTTCTCGGAAGGATTTACAACGTGTGGATTATTCAGCATCCTCTATAATTAGATTGATTTAAATGAAGAAATACCTTAATTAGAGGGGGAAATGGAGGTACTCCAGGAACAACTATAAAAAAATAAAAAAAAACATGTCTTTTATACAGAGTAGACAGAAATAACTGTATTAAACCACTGCAGAAAACACATGATTAGAGACTTAAAAATCATTTTTATACATCTTTACATAGAGCTGGTCGGGATTTTGAAAATCTTCTAGTGAGTGCCCATCTTCGAAGAGCACGAGCATAAAAAAAAACAAAAAAAAACCCTTAAATTTGAGAAGTAGACAACCAGCTGCTTTGTATTGGTTTCATATTCCCTAAAGGCCTCCTTGCTCTTTCTTCTCTGCTTTCTGGCCAGCTCCTACCTGTCGACTGGAGCTTATTGTGCTGTCCACTGTGTGTTTTTAGCAGTAAAGGCCGGCCTCGCCAGAGACCATGATCTCATACAACAGAGAAAGGTCCCTTTGACTGATACTGATCTGGTCCTAGCTGCCATAGCTCAAGCTCATAACCTTATACCTCTGCAGGCTGCTTTCATTAACTCCACCTATATAGTGTATATAATACACTGCTGTGTGTGTGTGATGTTATCGGAGCATCTTGACATGCCTGTATGTGCTCACGGTGTGTGTCGTTGTGCGCATTCTGCTACTTAGTTGTACATATTTTGTCATGCGTGGAAGTATTTACCTCTGCAGCCAAATTTCGTGGAAATATTTTGTGTGTATGACTGTAACCTCAGTTGGATCACAGTGAATACTCCTACAACCCCACCTGGAAACGGCCCCATCACTTCAAACACACACATAGAGACACACCATTTCTGCTTTCGTCTGTCATCCACGTATCCATTTGTCTTGGCCCTCCATTAGTCAGTTATTACACGCTATCTCTTCCATTATCAAACGACAACACGTTTTAATAATCATAATATACCTGGGCTGACTCAGACCGCAGATGCACATTAGAGTAATACACCCATCATATCTGCTGGTGCTGAAGGCTGCTGTCACAGGCAGAAGGTCATTTTTATGATGTGGGTTCGGGGTCTGTGCGAGAGAGCGATGGCAGACGAGGCGGGAGGCGGGTTCTCTCCACTCTCTGTTTTGTGTAAACTCTGATAGGAGCAGAGTGCCAGTGACAGACTGAACCCGGGGGGGGGGCTTTGGAGCATCATGCATATCGTTGACATTAGAGGGTGCAGACGTCTTCATTTTAAAGATGCTCAATGGAAGAGTTTTAGTTGAAAACATTCACAAATGGACTAAAATTATCAACAGAATGTAGATAAATAGCAATTTTATGATGTCTATTTACTGTGTTACAGAGATATCTACTGAAGTTAGCATGCTAACCAGCTAGCTCCATTCCGTCCTCGTCCAAAGCTCCTTTGCCAGCGATGTAAACACCAACTGGTCCCCGAGCTCCCAGTCCGAACTGCTTGTGGCACGGCTAACTCGGCTAACTAGCTAAGGGCAGCTACAGTAGGCAGCAGGTAGCGGTTAGTCTGGTGATGTGCCACCCCCTACTTGTTTTGAGTATGAATATGAGGGGTAGCAGGATAACTAGGATCAGTTCACCTCAAGATGAAAATTCAGTCATGTGGACGGAAAGTTGGCGTGAGGTTTCACAGCCCACAAACATTTCTGGAGTTTCACAGTAAACCTACATCGCCTACAACACTGTTTTGTGTTGAAGCTCTAGAAATGTTTTCTGGACTGCGAAACTATTTTTGGCATGGGAGTGCATAAAAAATAACTGTCAACTTTTGTGTGAACTTTATTGTTAAACATCCATATAATGGAATCTTTCCACCTTTATTCCTCTGATGCTACCTGATGCACTCTATATACAGTCTATACCGGTGACTAATCATCATGTGCTGGCGTGTGTGGTTAGACGTGTTCTTGTCACACGCCAAACCCTCAACAGGGTTTATGTCTGGATTAGTGTGTGGCCTGGATTCAGTGCTACACACACAATTCTCTCTAAGCGCGTGAATGAGGCCTGTAATAGTTATTCTTTTCATTCATAATCAGCCCACGTGATGTAGATCCCACAGTTAACCCCGCATGAGTCTGACCGCACATTCTCATAAATGCATGTGCGCGTACATCATTACACTGTGCTGCTGGCACATGTACGTGTGCATGCTTGTACATCCATATGCGTACACATGCGTGTATGTGTGGGAAAATGGGGCTGGTGGGGAGGTGGAGCATGAAGGCGATAGTAAACAGAGGCCATTATCAGTGATAAAGCTCCGCTCCTGTTATGCGGCTGTTTTACTGTGAGAAAACCAGAGATAAGGCCTCGGAGAGAGTAGAGGCAATTTGGAGAGAAATAGTTCAGATTGGAGGCACAAAGAGATCGTGGAGCGCAAGGTGGTGGTGTTGTTGAATAGGAAAGGAAAGAGTGAGGGAGGGAGAGGAGGACAGGCAGCCAGAGGGGGTGTGGGAATGGAGGTGTTTAGGGGGCTCCCTGTGGACTGGCTCCGACATGGGAACGCACAGTGGGGCCTAATGAAGTGTGGCCGCCCCTCGCTGGCTTTACAGGCCTGGGATAGAAGAAGCTAGAGAGGGATGTGTAGGTCAAGGAAACAGCGACGTAGGCCTTCTGGTAACAGCTTAGCTTTGACGCGAAGAAAAACATCTTTCGCCTTTATCGGTATCTGCACGTGCAATCAGCCAAAATGAGTCCGAAAAATATCTGAATATCGGAAAGTTGTCCAAATCCAATATTGTTCATCCCTAATCCCCATTTGATCTGTTCTTGTCCTTCAATTTCCCTCAGCGGGATCAATAAAGACAACAATTTTAAAAAAAATACCTTTTACCCGCATTTATGAAGCATTATTTAATTTTTCAGGACAATTTCCTCTTGGCAGGCTAGTTTACCAAAATCTTTTTATACGCCTTTCACAGTCAGTTGTTTCTCCGACTGCTGTTACTGCAAATCTGCCAGGAGCCAAATAACATCCAAAAATGAAACAAAAGACCAAATGAAAATAATACAGAGATTTTCCTCGTCGCTGTAGTTTGGGAAACATTTGCAAAGCAAAAAGATGTGAGATATGAGACATGTAGCATCCAGCTTTTATTGACCGGGAGATCCTGAACTTGTGAAAATCCTCTTTGTGACGAACGCTCTGCTGACATGCAGTCACACTCTCGTCCTCTGTCAGTCCTGCACATGCACACAGCACAGACCGTTGCGTGTCACTATGCGCCGTTGCTTAAGATACCCAAACTAAGTCTGTCATTATACTGTCATAGTCGGAGCATTACATCACCAGTGTGTCATTTCTCAGTTGATGCGGAGGCAGCCGAGTGGCGTTTCCTCTCGAACAGTACCATTACACAAGGTCTTCATCATAAGCCAATCAGTGGGGCTGGCCTCTCCACTTAAATCTGTGGGCCTGTGATGTGAAGTGGTTAGATCAGCCATCACTCTCCGTCCTCTTTTCCTGTCTGGAACGACAACACAGGCGGGCTGCCCGCCGCACTCGCCGATGAAGAGAGAAGCTGAAGAATGAAGGAGAGAGAGAAAAGAGGCAGAGAACGAAGGAGATTTGTCGTCCGTGTTTGTGCAAGTGTGCCTGGTGCCTAAGCCGAGATTTCCTGTTTGGTTTGTTTACTACAGGCAGTTGTACTTTCCCCCATTGAGGTAGAAGCTCCTTCAGCTTCCTCATCCCTCAATCTTCTTACCTCAGATCGTAAGAGGAGGCAGGTGACTGTGGCCTTGTTTAGGCCTGCGCAGGCTGAAGCAGCTATTTTGCCGATGAATTAATCATTCAAGTTATTTCTGAAGCAAACTTTGCTGTGATTTTTCAGAGGATTTAAAAAAAAAATAGGTTTAAGAGGTCACCTTTGACTGTAAGAAACTACAATGGGTGTTTTTCATGATTGTCTGTCCTTGTGTTGACTGAAATATAACTGAATTATTTTGATTTAGTGGGTTTTAGTTGGGTGGTTTTTTATTAAATTTGTTATCTTATCATCAAGCCACTTTTACTTTCATCTCATTGTTATATGGATTGTGACATTATCTCATCTTTATCTTATTATTATTTTATTTCTGCCTTAATTATGAAGTTTGTTTTTATTTTCCTAGAGCAATAACCTTTAGTTGTGAAACACTTCGAGCTGCATTTGTAGCCTGAAAGGTGCCCTACAAGCAAAGTTTCTTATTGCATTCATTATCTGAAAAACATTCCGAGCAGATTAAGTAAGAATTAATTTAATACGGTTTCTCGCCTCAGGTCTGTTTTTCTTTGTTTCTCTGACAACATAAGCCCTTGGAAACATATTTCTCGTGGGTTTTGTGCCATTTCCTTCTTGGATGCTAATCTTCCTAGTCTATTATTGTTCAATTTTAAAAACACCAAGGAAAACAAATCTGAAGGTGGCTAACTTTGTGTTTGTTTAACTTCACATGTTCAACTGAGTTTCCTTAACCTGCAGATAAGAAGAAAAAAAATCACATCACAACACCTCTGTTTTGCCCTAAAGTTAAGCTTACTGCTCCATCTAGTGGCGCCTTTGTAAAACCTCAACCTACTGTGACTTATCTACAGTGATTATGTAATAAACAATGTACAATGTACTCCTGAACAACATCTGAATGTGTCTTTCATGTTGCTCTTCCTCTCCCGTCTGTTTGCTTTCAGGACACTGACCCCTCTGTTCGATGATGACACCGGGCTGCTCTTACTGGCCGGCATGGTAAGATACTGATGAATGACCCTCTTATGCATCCAGAGGGGTGGAGTTGAATATTACATATTAATGCCTGAAGTGTTTGTTTACTCATGTTCGCTGACCTTCTTCTGCACAGGGAGACACGGTGGTTGATTGCTACGAGGTGTCGTCCTCTGAGCCTCTCCTCTCGCAGGGTAAGGCTCGCTTGTCTGTTATCCGTTTGGTCAGACTGTGAGAGCGACCCCCTTCTATGATCTGATCCCCCTCTCTTCTTCTCTCTCTCTAACCCTGTCTTTAGTGAGCCACTGTGTGACGGAGACCTCGACACGAGGAGTTGCCATGGTGCCCAAGCGGGCGTTGGATGTCATGTCCTGCGAAGTGATGCGTGTGCTTCAGCTGACAGACAGCTGCATCGTGCCAATCAGCTACCAAGTCCCTCGCAAGGTGTGTGTTCGGTCAAAATCGGCGTAATGTTCTTGTTTGGGTGGGGTTTTCATGTACGCGTATCTGTGTGTGTGCGCCGCGTTGTCTTCCAGGGTTCAGGCCAGGAGTTTCATGACGACATTTACCCGGATACGGTGGGCACAAGTCCAGCAATGTCTGCTGACGAGTGGTGGCAGGGAGGGAACAAGCAGGTAAAGATAAAATCTCCACTCAACAAGTTGATCTGGTCATCATACTGTGAGGATGCCTCTCACATTTTGCCCCGTTTGACCCCAGGTGGAGAAAGTCAGCCTCAACCCAGCCAAGCAGCCCAAACCGAAGGCTGCACCAGCAAAAGAGATGCCTGCAAAGAAGGAGCTGGCCAGCAGAGGGAGCAAGGAAGTGAGAGACAAACACTGACCTCCCACTGGGAATAATTCTACTAGTAAATGTTTTTTTTTATTATTGTGACAAGCTGACAGCCACCCTATTGCCCTTCAGGATCCAGCACGTGGCTGCTCCACCTCCAGTAGTCCTCTGAGCACTCCCAGCAGCAGTGCTGCCCCGTCCCGCTCTCCCTCCTCCACCTCAGGCCTCTCCTCGGGATTCCTCCCCAGCCCCAGTCCCAGCCAGAGCGCCAAGGCCATCCAAAACCTGCTGGGTATGAACACACGGACGCACAGAGCCTCATTATTCATCAAGGTGTCAGTCATTTTACAATAATCATTCTTCGTTGAACCATCCGTGATTTCAGGGCCAACCTCCAAGTTCCGTCACATCCAGGGTGCAGTGATGCACCGGGACACACACATCACTAACCTGCGAGGCCTCAACCTCACCACTCCAGGCGAGAGCGACGGATTCTGTGCCAACAGCCAGCGCGTGGCCGTGCCCCTCGCCATCTCCGGGGGCCAGATCGCCATCCTTGAGGTACGGCAGCAGCTGAAAATTAAACAAACAGTTGTAAATGTCATGTTGAAAAGCTGTGGTTGTCGATTTTTTTTCCCCCACTTTTGAAATGAATCTACTTCTTCCCTCCTCAGCGCTCTCAGCCTGGCAGGCTACCAGACGCATCCATGCCCACCATCCAGAACTCTGTAAATGTGGTTGACTTCTCCTGGGACCCGTTTGACACGCACCAGCTTGCAGTTGGTGAGTGAATACGTGTGCTGCTTGAATGTGAAGATTTGCAGCTGGATGCTCTTCTAACTGCTTGCTGTCTGTCCTCATAACGTCTGATGTGATGTGTGTGTCCGTCTCTCTCCTGACTAGCTGGTGACGATGCAAAGATCCGGGTGTGGCAGGTACCAGAAGGAGGACTGACGGAGACGCTGACTGAGCCTGAAGTCATCTTGCAAGGTAGGAACGGTCCTTCTTGCGAGACATATCTGAAAAGATCTACAGTCTAAAGATTTAGATGATGTTTATAGAGAAAAGGAGATAATGTTAGTTACAATAAAGTCAAGTTGACTGACAGTTGCTGCGACCCCTGTTGCGGAATTTAGGCCCGACTGACCATTCAGGAGAGATGAAGAAGACTCAGAGACACTGATGGCTTTACGTTGAGATATTTATAAAACAAGATCTTGGAAGAGCAAAATAACAGCACGCCTGTCTGCACAGAGTGCAGCCATGATAATCCTAACGAGTCTTCAGAATTGCCCAAATGATAACTACAGCCTCAGGACGCAGTGCTTCCATACATAGTTATCTGTTTAACAACATAGCAAGGGCAGGGAATACAGAGTCTCTTCCCCCTAGCCAGAGAAAAAGAGGTAAAGAGGTCAGAGACACTTCGTCTGCTAACATAGATTGAAGGCCTCCTTACGAGTTTTACGCAAACAGTTAGCTTAGCCTTGGCTCGGTTCGTCAGACATCTGTAGACATATCTACAGTAGCTTTTGAATATCTAGGTTTTAGAGACCATGAGAAGATTGCTCGTGCAGCACTATCCTTATCCAGACTTTAACGTCTGCACAAGATTTGTATGACCTCCTGTCGTATGAGGACAGAATGACCAGGGAGAATCATATTTCTTCTCTCACAGGCCACACAGAGAAGATTTACTCCATCAAGTACCACCCTCTGGCCAGCGGACTGCTTGTGTCTTCTTCTTACGACCTCACAGTCAGACTGTGGGACGTGGACAGTGGAGAGGAGGTCAAAAGCCTCAGTGGACACCAGGACCAGGTGGGTGACCAAGATCAACATAGCAATAAAATCTCGGAAAACACGGCTAAATAAGTCAAATGCCGCGTATAGACTGTTTGGACAACAATTTGGTTATATATCGGTTTGCTTAGCTTTCTTCTTCTTTTCCTTTTTCTCCTTCTGTCCTTGTCTGGGTTATATTCAGATCTTTGGCATGGCGTGGAGCCCAGATGGAAAGCTCCTGGCCACAGTGTGTAAAGACGGGAAAGTTCGCATCTATGACCCCCGCAAGTCTGCTGAGCCAGTGCAGGTATGTAAATTAATTCATAAAATGTAAACATTTTCAGTCACTAAATAAAACTTTACACACACACACACATGCTGTTCTCTTTCTTTCTTTCAGGAGGGCCCAGGTCCTGAGGGCCACAGAGGAGCTCGTGTGGTGTGGGTGTGTCAGGGCAAGTACCTGCTGGTGTCCGGGTTTGACAGGTATGACACACGGAACAGATAAAGCAGGCACAAATATCTGTATTTATATATATCCTGTATTCATAAGGCTATTCCAACAGTACAGATACATGCCAAATCATGTTTTTCTGCTTCTGAATTTAAAGACATGATAAATCACAGTATTCAGTACAAAAGAGAAGCTCACCTTTTTTCTTGTCGTCGTCCTTCAGTCGCAGTGAGAGAGGACTCTACCTGTACGCCGCTGACTCCCTGTCCACCGGAGCCATAGAGAGCGCCTCGGTAGACGTGTCCCCCTCCACCCTCATCCCTTTCTACGACCCCGACACCAGTGTGGTCATCCTCACTGGGAAAGTAAGAACACTTTTTAAAAAAAGTTACATTTGAATCAAAACTGAGAGGACAATAAGATTTAGAAGCAAACTGTGTGCTTCATTTGTTTTTCCAGGGTGACACCAGAGTGCACATTTATGAGGTGGTGACTGAGGCGCCACACTTCATGCCGTGCAGCAGCTTCAACTCTCCTGAGCCGCACAAGGTACTGAGCTGAGCTCCCTCTTACATGAACAGCCGAAAGTGATAATAAGTGGTTGCAGTGCCCTCTTTTTAAACCTCTGCCTTTTTCCTGATTGGTTCCCGTCTGCAGGGCTTGGCCTTTCTGCCCAAGACGGAGTGCAACGTGCGCGATGTGGAGATAGCTATTGCACTCATGCTCACCAAGACCACCATCGAGCCGGTGGCCTTCAGAGTGCCGCGCGTCAAGGTGAGACAACTACACTGATACTTTCTGATTGTCCTGATTTCTAATACGCACTTTCTGCGGCTGTCAGTCATAAAAGATTTTTCTCCTCTGATTAAAATGAATTCCTCCAAACTACAAAGTGGTAGATTAATCTAACTCACTCTAATGATAATAATTCTACATACAAACTCCATTTGAAAAAGGGACCAGGTAGAGTGTATACCTCATATCTTTACACTTACCTGCAGTGTTTGATTAGGAAAAAAGATAATTTGTCCAACTCTCTGTCATAACCTTCTGTGGCTTTAACTAAATAAGTTGTAACTCCGTGTGTGTGTGTGTGTGTGTGTGTGTGTGTGTGTGTGTGTGTGTGTGTGTGTGTGTCTGTGTGACTCTGCAGAAAGAGTTCTTCCAGGACGACGTGTACACAGACACGGCCGTCTGTTGGGAACCGGCGCTGACTGCCTCCGCCTGGTTGTCTGGCATGAACGGCCATCACAAAAAGATCAGCCTGAAGCCTAAAGACATGACGCCAGGTGTGGACACATACCGGAGAGCCTGAACACATAAACATATCTCGTGGTCTGGTCTTACCATAGCTCCCTCTAGAGGAAGATGCTTGCCTCTGCAGTCTGCATGTCATTACTGGGTCCCAGTTTGATGCTTTGTGTGTTTTTTTTTTATTTTGTTCAGTGAGTGAGGCCCCCAAAGAGGCTCCAGTCAGAAAGTACCTGCCCTCATCTGTTTACCTGGAGGAGAAGACCGATGAACAGAAGAAAGAAGAGGTGAGGAGGAGCTGAAACACTGAACGCCTTCCACATTTATCTATCGGCAATGCATATTATCTATATGAAAATCTGCGTGATCAGATATCTGATATGTGTTCACATACATATTTGTGTTTGTGTCGCCCAGTTGCTCAGTGCCATGGTGGCTAAACTGGGGAACATGGACGACCCGCTGCCACAGGAGTCCTTCGAGGGGGTCGACGAGGACGAGTGGGTGAGTGACTGTGACAGGAAGGAGGTGTCCCACCTCTTAAAATGTCATCTAGGTTTTTTCGAGATAACTGCCGTTATCAAGCAACCAGCATCCATTAGCTGTAAGCTACGTGTAGGTTAACATAGGTGTATGAACGACGTGTTTTCACCTTCACTATGCATCCTGCAAACCGCTGTGGGGAAAAAAAGAGGAAAAAAAGTATTCAAAAACAAATGTGGGCTCCAGCAAGACCAAGCTCTTTATGATGGGAGTTGCCCATACCATTTTTGACCACAGGAGTCACCATAATCACACAAAAAAGATTCTCTGTAGCTGCTGTAATTTTGTTTATACTGGAGTTGTCAAGATGTAATAAGCGCTTCACATTGAAGGTATTCAGGTAGTTCAAATTCATTACATGTCCATGATCCGCCTAGGATAATGGTTGCCTTTGTCTCATCCAGGATGACTAGAGGCGACGCCATCTTGCCTTCGGTTCAATCACGGTGCCAACAACAGGAGAGAGGAGAGAGCGGATCAAATGTAAAGTTGCCACGTGTGCGTGCGATGGTGCCACCCAAACAACCTCTGAGCTCAATCAGTCAACATCTCAACAGCCAACTGCACACACAAAGAATACTGTACAATGTAAGAGTAGTAGTAATGATTTTGGGGGAAATAAGATTACAATAACGACAACACTTTATGATATCAGTACGTATTACAGCATCTGTTAAGGTTTAGAAGATCAAAAATCATGTTTTGTAGTTGGTGTGCATCATGTCAGGCTGCATGAAATCGCTGTAAATTTAGATAGATATTTCTGGGACAAATCTGATGTAGTAACTGCTTTGTTATATTAATGTAGACTGGAAATGAAATCCCACCGTACAAGATGATAACACAGCGGTCAGCGCAAGATGAATTATTAAATAGCAGGCAATCAGAGTAATAATACTTCCGCTTAATGCTACATTACCAGTTACACTGATGACAAACAACTGTTATTACAAATGGATTTTAGCACAGCTTTTCTTTCTGTCCGTGGTATGTGGTCATGGTGTAAGCATGATAATGATAATGGTCTCCTCTTGTGCCCAGTCTGTTATTTCCTGATCTCAAAGACACCAGGTCGTGATACCATCGCATACAAAGTTGTTATCTGTGTGCACATTTACCTCCACAGTGGACCACTGCTTGCTTTTTTAATTATTTTTTTTAATTATTTCTTTTCTACTGGCCAGTCTTATGAGCACGCTCAGTCACAATGTGTCTTTAAAGATGTAAAAAAATAAATAAATAAATAGGAAAAGTGAAACGTCATGCATCTGATAACAAAAACCTTTGTCTTCCTGTTTGGTCAGGTAAAAAAAACAAACATACACACGATCACTGTAACATGTTCAAGCCTTCAGCAGCAAAAACCACACCGAGGATACAACAGGGTCACCAGTGCTCATGTTTGGCCATGAACTGGAATTTCTAATGACATCGAGTTCACGAAACAAAGATTTTACCATGATAATGTGTTACTGTTTGTGTACAAGTTTGATTTGATTGAATGTTTTTGCCATAAGTAGGGGTTAAAGGTCAATGAAACTGAGATGTTGTTATGCATTAAAAGCCAAACCAGAGGGGCCTTTGTATACTCTGAGACGATTGTTTCCTTTCTTGTTAGCGGGGCAGTTTTTAGTCAGGATCTTTGTTGGTTTCGGTGATATTTATCACTTAAATGAGCTAATTTTCTCATCTTATGTTTACTAGGATTAAGTAATCATGGTGTTAATTAGACAACAACAGTACAGTATTAATAACTTACAATGCAGCCATAACAGCCATAGTGTAATCTTCCAATCAGGGCTACAGCAATATCAATAACAATAATCCAGGCTTGAACCCACCGAGTTCGTTTACAACCTCTGATGGACTGGAATAAACCCTTCAGCCATGCATGGTCGTGCGCATCATGTTGTGAACTGCAGGTGTCGTCAGTGTTTGTGTGATGGTGTACTGTATGTGCTCGTGATTCTTGGATGCTATACTTCGTGGAAGTTGGGATTGGATTAACCTCCACTGTGTTAAAAGAAAGAAAGGACTTCCTTTTTATACATTGAGTAAAGCATTGTTGTTTATTCTGTCTTTCTTGAGTAAAGGTTTGTGGATTTTTTTCAAGGCTGTCTTACAATAAACACCTTTTGAACCCAGTGTGCTACTTGTCCATTTGTGTTTCAAGCATTATATCTGAGCTCCTACACATTAAAGGATACGTTCACCCAAAAAATATCTTTATCTATTCACCTCCCATGCTGATGAAAAGTTGGCTGAAGTTTCGTAGTTGTTAAACATTTGTGGAGCTTCACAACAGAACAGCATTGCAGCAATTTTCTTAAACAACTGAAGTTAATGGGGACTTTGTTAATTCTATGAAAAACCTTGATTTATTATAGTTTTATGGTGACTTTTTAATGTCTAACCAGGGACAACACATTGAAATAAACAAAGAAATTAACAAAACAACTAACACTTTATAATAACCACCATTAATACTTTTTTCGGTATATTAAACTTTAATTAATCGTTAATTCACTGGTAACAAACAATACAATGCTTCATAAACCCTTTTAAAGCAATTGATTAAGGTAGAGTTGCATCAGACCTTTATAATATTTCTAATAATGGCTAATGAATGGTTAATAAAGCATAACACTGTGAACAGTGAAATAAGAATTAAGTTTAACCATAAAATCTTGTCACAGCTCAGGAATATCAAATAAACCATATTTTCTAACTGCAACTCAGCCTTTCTTGCCTCAAGTGTGCATGAAAAAGCATAAAAAAGGTGCTTTCTGTTATTTGTTATTTTATCGGTATCTGTCGTTATACATTATCGATTTTTCGCATCGGCTGGAAAATAACATCATGCATCCCCAATTATAATACAATATATTCTCGTAGGGGCTTCGAGGCAGACCTGCAAATCAAACACGGATAGTTAAACCTCCATCCATCATCATCATCCATTCCAGGATTTTGAATATTATTTATTGTGGAATAGTTTCCTGTCATACATTTGCATTCATCCTACTACTTTTAAATTAAATTAATGTGTTATTTTTGTCCTCTTACCAGCTTAAAAAGGTGAAGACGGAGGCTGCAGTTCGCCTCCCTGCCGCTAGGTGTCAGTGTCGCGACTCTCGGCCGTGCGGCTGTCTTATCTTGAATTTTGTGTTCTCGGCTCTTCCTTGAACTTTGACCCTTCAATAACCTTCATTGGTGTACATGCGTGAAAACAGACGGGCGCACACTGTCTGAGGGGACCTGTGTGATATCATAAAATGGTAAGTTAAGAATGAACTTGATAGTGGTCGCGTTCATATTTCCAAACTCGCCGCGGACGTTAGCGAGACACAGGCGGAGTGTTATGCTAGGTAGCATTAGCATGCGTAGCTTTTCCACCACCGTTACATAAGCTCGGCTGTCCTTACTCGGTTAAAGGGACATTTAAATGGGTTTAGAGAGAACTTAAAGGACCAAATGTGAGGTAGTTCAGTGAAGTATGTGTGAATGTAAAGGCTGTCACGAGGGTCACAGCTGTAATGAAGGTGCCTCCTTCATCCACACCTGCAGACACCTCCTTCCGTGGTCTGACATCAGCTGCATATTTCCTTGGACAGATGTCTCATCCTGATTTTTGTGATTTACTGTCATCTCCTCTGCAGGCTAAATATCTCGCACAGATCATTGTGATGGGAGCACAGGTGGTGGGACGTGCCTTTGCTCGTGCCTTACAACAGGAATATGCAGGTATGATCCAACACAGGACTGTAATAGTTCATAATGTGGTCCGTAGGGTGGTACTGCTGAGGCAGGATGTGCATCCGTCATATTTACAGACACTTGTGGTTGTTCAATGGCAATTTGTTTAACTAAAGAAGCTAGATATTTTCTGCTTTACCTGTTCTACAATATTGTAAATAAAGTATGTCTTGAAGTTTTGGCTATTCTGGTTTAGGAATACTGTGATGAGTTTTCTGACATTCATTTAATGAGTTCTAAAAAACGTGAACAAAGTAAACACTAGTTTGAAATTGAATTTAAAAAGTCTTAGCTGCAGCAATGACTGCATATAATATGGTATATGCAAATGATACATGTTTAATCTGGTGTAAGTAATGAACCGTGTCACGGTGTAATCTATTACATCAGACCAATTCATAATATGCTCTTGATGATATTACAACCTGCTCAGAATGAATCAAACTTGTAAAAACAATATAAGATGGCATCATTCAGATGCGAGCTTGTGGAAATAATAAAGTGTCACGCAGCCCAAGTTGTAGCTCTGTGTGAGATCACCTTTACTTTCACATTCATTGAGGTTGTTGACTGAACTGAAGTATTTGTGTGTGTCGTGTTTTTCCCTCTCACAGCCAGTCAAGCAGCAGCGAAGGCCAGGGGCAGTTCAGCTCAGCACTCTGCTGCGGCCTCGAGCATCACCGGGATGACCGTTCAAGAGGCGCAGCAAATCCTCAACATCTCCACGCTCGCTCCTGAGGAGATTCAGAAGGTACAAACACTTCCGTGGTTGTAAAATATTGCTTAGTCTTATCTTAGAAAAGGATGGCTAAACACACAGCCACTGTAAAGTCCCTATCCAAGGTTTAGCAGCTCAGTAAGTTAAGATACATTCACATTCATGTGTTCATTTGACCATTTAGCCTTATCTACACTTCTCTGTACCTTCTGCTGTAACAGTGATGAGAAAATGTGTCAATATGTGTCTTTCCTGTGATGTTGAAGTGATGATGAAATATTGCTCGAGCACTAACACTGAAGTGTTCATCTCTTCCAGAACTACGAGCACCTTTTTAAAGTCAATGAAAAGTCAGTGGGCGGTTCATTTTACATACAATCAAAAGTAAGTATACTGTAGCTTAGGATGTGACACATTCACTGTGCTTTAATTAATTTATTTGCATTGTTCACATTGTGTTTTCTAATCTGAGTGTCATCTGTTATTTTAATCGGACATTAACAAAGACAACAGAACACGTCATAAACATGTCATAGTCTGACTTATTATCATACCGCATGACAGTTGAATGTCATGTTAACACATTAAGGTAAGTAGTCTTGCAGTTAGATGAATGAAGATGAAATTTGATGAAGATAATTGGTCCTTATATAGTATACTTATGACAGATTATGTTGTCTTGTTTAAAGCTGCTGTAAATGATATTACACAGCGCTATATTCCAAGAGTACCAACTGTCATGAAGTGTTTGATCAGGCACCCGTGTCTCTCCTCTACTCTCAGTAGTCATATGCAGCAAAAGAGAATAGATATTTTCTGGTATCCCTGCCCATTGTATCCAATCAGGGCAGAGAACTCCATGAAGAGGCGGCTTTCTGCTCTGTTGAGAGCAGGATCCTCCTGTTTGCTGCTACATCGGGTGAATGCCTCTGGGCATTCATGTGGCGATGTGAGAGGACGGAGGAGAACGCTAACTGCAAAACATACAGGACTTTATCTAAAACGACCACAATGCTTACAGCAGTTTTGACATCAAGTTGACATAACAAAGAAGTCCCAAACAGTGTGAGTTTTGGATTAAAAATGGATTGAAAAACGTGAGTCATAAACATTTTTCAGCTTCATACAGTCATGTGAAACGCCTGATATTGCCGCTTGTTCAGCTGGGAGCGATGATGCTGAACAGTGACCTCAGACCACTCCTGCTCATAACATCCAAACAAACAACGATCGGCTCCCTTTCCGTCTTTGTGTCCGTGTTAAATATCAAATCATGAATCATGTTGCGCTCAGTGTGTGGGAGGAAGCCACTCTTTGAACCGTGTCGTGTTTGGAACAATGGTTGTTACTGATTTTTACCTGTTACCCAGTCCTCCCTGCTCTGAGTGAATCGCAGCGTAATTTTGTCGATCTAAAAGTGTCAATATTGTCGCTGTTTGTCTCCAGGTGGTTCGGGCGAAAGAGCGTCTAGAGGAGGAACTAAATATTCAGACACAACAAGAAAAGCAGCAGAAAACGGAAACATGAAGTATAAAATGACAGCCACCCTGTCTTTCCTCTCCCCATCCTCTGTAAATTATAACCTAAATAAAGCCTTCTTTTTCTTTAGCCTTGACTTTGCCTTTGTATATCTATTTGTAATATGTTAACTATTAATCAGAGCAATATGATTGTGGTCGTTCAGATGAAGCGCGTACATGTCAGTCTACAGAGAATCACTTTACCTGGATGATGTCTTGAATATGTTTATGTGCATTTCCATAAATGTCATTTTATTGTACATTTTCTATCAGAAATGAAAACACACGTCATATCAAATACAACTTTATTAAACATTTTCCTTTTCATTGACATTATTATCAATATCGTAATAAAATTCCTCTAAAACAGGAGAACACCGCTATGTTGTACCAATTGGAGACTTTTACAACTCTAAAATTCTGCATGTTCAACCACAGAACATGATGCCAGGAAAAAAATATATTTTCATATAATCATTTTTTTTTCATATAGTGTATAGCTTCTATATTTTTTTTTACCTATAATAAAAAGGCACTTGGAAAACTTAAAATACTGACATAATATCTCACAAATGTGCAAAAAACATAACTTGGAACAGGCCTTGCGTGGCCTTAGTCTTATCATTAACCCTTTGTGCAACACTGTGGCACTTCAGTCAATGGCACCCCTTAACAATTACACTGACCTAGCTAGCTAACGCAAATTTCGTGCCCTGGATTTCTGTTCCAACTTTTCATAGCTTTAAGTGAGGGTTTACTTTAAAAATCTCCAGGAGCAAGCAAGTACCGCTTTTATCATATATATAAAAAAAGAAAAATAAGATTTTAAATTCAGACATTTTCAGCAACTGAGGATGATTTTTTTTTTTTTTTTTTACAATTATTCTTGGTTCCCAAAACAACTGATGAATAACGCTCTACACTGAGACAGGATGTGGCAGCATCCCCGCATCTATGCACGCTATGAGGGGAACAAAAGTGCAGTTTATTACAGACTGAGCTCAAAGGGTTAATGGATCGTACAGCTTATATAATATTGAACAAGTTGTGGACCCCGGGAGGATCCGTGTCATCTTATTTATTAATCAGCTTTCTGCCACTGCGCCGAGTCTCTGGCCCTGCCTTCGACCTGCAGAGGAGAGAGAGACAGACCAACAGGGAGGAGGAGGAGGAGGAGAGCCGCCGCATCTGTGGGTTTCACTGTTGCCACGGAAACCGTGTCTAGCCTACTTAACACCTGTTTCTGATGACATCACATGCCAGAATTGTCCACTCACAACAAGGAATTCTGAACCCGGAGACAGGCTACTGGTGTGTGTGATGGTGTGTGTGTGTGTGATGGTGTGTGATGGTGTGTGTGTGTGGTGAGGAAGAGGAGGGGGATGGGTTGTCTGAGATAATGATGAGTAAGAATTACTGGGGGAGAAAACGCAGGTATGCAGCTCCGCAGCCCCACACAAAGCTCATCCTCAGACAGGGAGGGTTCTATTTGTTTTTGTTTACTGTGAATCTCTGGTGAAATAAAAAAGCTTTGTGGCCGGGAGGTGGGGGAGTTGAGCCTTTTGGGTTTAATCTATGAAAAAAAGAAAAGAAAAAAAAAAAAGCCAGAGGGCAGACAGAGTTCAGTGGCCTAGTTTTTCCTGCAGGCTGGTACGCCTTGTGAGCGGCTGCCACATTGGGCACAGCACAGCCAGTGACTTCAGAGCTGAGAGGGCCGTTTGCTGGGTAGGTGGCCAGATGGAGGGCGGCTGCACGGCGCAGCTATCCTCTGCCTCCCTTTCTCCCCCGCTGGCACACACAGCCTCTCCCCTCATCTCCCTCTCTCTCTCTCTCTCTCTCCCTCCCTGTCGCCTGTCCATTCATTTATTCATTCAGCCAATCCTTCCTCTCTTCGCTCTCACACTTTCCCAGCGCTGCCCGCCATTTCACAGTCGGATTTTATAGCTCTGTGGTTTCCCTTTAACTCACTGTGGAGATAGTAAAAGATAATTTTGTATTTTAGGGAACACACCCTCTCTTAATGATCCTCATTTTGTGAAGGTATGTGATATCATTTGGTCCACTGGACCCCCAATAAACCAGATGTCCCTCCTAGGGTTAGTGGTATCCAACCTTTTGGCTGAAACACTTTTTGAAGGTTTCTTCAACATTTTCACACAGTGATTGTTGGACACATTTTGTACTTAAAGGTGCAATATGTAACATTTTACCACCTTTCTAATTCAAAATAAATAGGAATCACCTATAGGAGTAAGTAACCACTTACTGCTGTTAACTGTAGCTGCCGTTAGCTAGTTAGCTCAGTTAGCTGTGCAGCTAACAGTCTGAGTGTTGGCGCCACTAGTTCAACTACTTTACAGTTATCTGGTTAGCATGCTAACTTCAGTGTATATCTTTGCAACACTATACAAAGATGTCAGAACTGTTTTTAACATTCCATTGATCATTTTAGTCAACCTTTAAATGTTTTCAATTATATTTCGTACATATTGCACCTGTAAGGATGTTTTGCCCAGAAAACATGGCTGGATGGTCAAACATGGAAAAGGAGATCCTTTGTGTTTATTTTTAAAAAAAGGGAAAATTCACCTCTGTGATGCCTTTTGGAAATGTTTTATCTTACAATTATTATCATATTCTGAATATGGCAATAAAAGAGGTGGGTAATGAGGAATCTTCGTATGTTTTTATCAAAACGTAGCCCTTTGATTGTTTTAAGTAGCGTCTATGAATTGTGTATTCCATATTTGATTGTAAGTTGGCTATGAATACATTCAGCCACTAGTGTAGCTAAAAAGTACAATTATTGGAAAAAGGTTTTAACAATGACACAATTGTGTTAAAATGTTATCAGTGATCAGTATTCTTGTGACCCTTCAGATTGATCCTAAACCCCCGGGGGTTGGAAACCACCACCCTTGATGACTCCCCCCCAAAATCTCCCCCTCGCGTCTTCTCCTCAGCCCCTCAAAAGACTTGTCCTCAGCGGCAGAAAGCTGAGTGCAGAGCAGCCATCGCAGAACACAAGAAGCAACTTCAACATCAGAAAAAATGTCTCGTCTGAACAACAGCAAAAAAAAAAAAAAAAAAAAAGACAACAATATAAAACAGCAATAACTGATTATTTCTAAAACTGGGCGGTGGAAGAGTGAAACCATCAACGTAGAAGCAGGAGGAGAGATGGAGGAGTCTCTTGAGGGAATGTTCCTTGTGTTGCGACGGTCCTCTCCCGCTCCCCTACCTCTCCTCTGTGGAGACGGCAGTCGGCGTCACGCATGCATTAGCGGTGAGCAACACAAGCCTGGAAGGACCCTGACGAGCGAAATTGACCCTTGCAGAAAAAAAATAAAAATAAGAGCGAACTAGCTTTTTAAAGACTTGGCAGTAACATTTGCTAAAACATGTCAGGAATATAGTGTGTGGTACTGTAAGTGCATGTTGCCTGCTTAATCGAACTGTGAGAAAAGATTTCCCAGAAGTCAAATGAGTCTTTGTCTTTTTTTGTCTTTTTTTTTTCGTTGCCCCTTTGGACAGATAAAATGAGGCAGTTTGCAAAAGTGTGGCTTCCTAGTCAGTCCAGCTGTAGGTGGCATGGAGTGCATCACAACCCCCTCCCCCCCCCCACGTGGCACAATACATGCATCCCTCTCTCCGCTCTCTCCAGGTATTTTTGGCACAGCGTGGGACCTGCTGAACTTTAAAAAAAACCAACAGGGCTAAGTTGAGCTCTAACTGGACGACCACCTGTTTTTCACAGCTGGTTTTGGGTCAGGTCAATTTCTGAAACACAAGAAACCAGTGTTTATCGCCACAGTGGCCCTTTCATACACAAACTGGCCGTGTTGATTCAATTACGGGAAAGCAGCTGGACAATCCACAACTGAAACAGTGCGCGTTCTGTGGATGGCAGGAGGGATGCTGTGTGTCGTGTCCGACCAGGGGAGGGAGCCAGATGCACCGATGCCTTAAATTTCACTTGAGTAAAAGAGGAAGTGATGATTGGTCATTGCCAGGTGATGTAACACCGTTTGTCTGTGTCAAGTCCTCAGTTCGCTCTGTGCCCCTTAAAAGCCCCTAGTCTGTACGCCTGGCACACATTCTTGTTGGTCACCCTCCCCGAACTTGGGGATAGATTGTCAAAGGTGCTCTCGCCCAGTTTGTGTTAACACTGGGGGGAGCTGAGAGGTTAGCAGCAGTTTTGAGGTTTCAATACTAGAACCAGCTGACACTAATAAGTGCTGTGTTTAATTGGAACTGTCTCTGCAGTCCCTTTCCTGGACAAATCCGAGACAGTTTGAGTTCACTTGCTTTGGTAACGGCAAGCCTGTCCGAATCACATTAATCACAGCAGCCTGTGAGAAATTGGTCATAACTCTTAAAAATCAGCCGTGGAGAATCGGCCTATTACGTGCACGTTAGCCTAACTGTGAGCGCGTCGTTCTTTTTTTTTTTTTTCGTGGTGCATCTATCTCGCCGCTAAGCTGGAGGCACACTGTCGATGAACACAGTCGTATAAATACTACTCGTTGAATCAGGACTTTTGTAAGAACACAGAGCACTAAGACCGTCACGTTTCATGGTCCCTGTCCTCAGAACCAGCAAACAGGAATGAATAAAGTATAAAAGAGCAAAGAGTAGCCCGTTGTCAGGCCTTGTAATAGAAATACAGAGTTCTTGGGCCCCAGGTTTAGTTTCCCATCAATACAAGAGGCTTGCGTTGTATACTTAAATCTTGTGAGGTGTAGTGTTTTCTTTTGTTCTGCTGATTGAAGGTTTGATGAGATTCTCTCAGGTTGCATTGCCTGGATTTGATTGTGCGAGCCAATCCCTATCACCTTTGACCGCCTGTACCCTCACTATGGCGTCCCCCCCCGACCCCACCCCCCTGAGCTCTTCTGGAATGTGTGTGTGTGT
>CAEMYA010000232.1:337163-349577 GCA_903131615.1 Diplodus sargus | reverse complement strand
TAAAAAAAAGAAAAAAAAAAAAAGAAACTACCATCAATCCCTCTCTCCCCCGTCTCCTACACGCAGAGCCCCTCTCGTCCGACTCCTCCCTTTCTTTTTCTCTTCAAACAAGCAAACACACACTTATACATACCTCAGTCATACTGCACCGCCGTGGTGCTATTGAGGTTGTACGAGAGAATCCAGGGTGTTGGCCAAGCAAGTAAATAATAATACAAACCAGCTGTGCCTCCACTTAAGCTGCATCGCTGGGAGCAGATTACTGTTCCGAGCCCCCGGATATCTAAAAGTTCCATGTTCACGATCATCTATAGGTGAAATCTTTGAGTATGTCCCTGGAAACCAACCCAAAAAAACTCTATTCCCTCCGCCAGCTCCATTACATTGCTGTTATTCTTCCAAGTCTTGGCTTTCCTCCTCGATTCTTTCTTTAACTTTGCCTCATCAAGTGTGCCCTGCCCCAGACATGGTCTGCATATTGTCTGAAGGGCTGAAATTCTCTCACGATAGAAACACTGAGCAGAGAGCACAGAGCGCATGCAGAAGGAGCGTTAAAGAGAATGAGAAGAGGTAGGGTGGGGTAGCTGGAGTGAGGCACTGAGTTGTCTGTGTTTATTTTGGAAATGCAGGCCTGCAGACTCGCAGCAGAGGCGCTGACCCCTAAACTTCACCGCGGCAGATCCTCGCAGAAAGAGAGAGGGAGAGCCCTGAGCTCGTGTGGGACGTCCCACACAGGTGATTTCAGACCCTATCGTCCCCCCCGATGGGACTTTTTTAACGCGCCCCGGGGACCCGGGAATGGTCTGCTCCAGGAGGAAACAGTGAGGCCGTGAGGTGATTAGTGGTTACAGTTTAACTGGAGAAAAATGCACGGTCCGTGAGCCCGGCCAGCCAGGGAGCAAAGCGGTATGCACCGGTCTCCTTCAGTTTGCAAGTCGGCGTGAGTCAAGCTCTTTGTGTCCGCTTTGTCTGCTCCTAATGTATGGGGTCCAGGAGACTCCGCCGAGCCACATCACGCTGCAGCGCTCCAAAGGATGAGTGTGTCACCTCCACTGCCGCACACATGGAAATGATTAGTGATAAATTATTGAGCACAGAGCTGGAGCGTAATGCTTGTGAGAGCAGAGAGAGGCATTTGCTGTCATCTTCGAAAGGTGAACTGAAGTTCAGCTGTTGAATCGACTCTATTTCGACTCAAGATCTTAATGAGTCACAGTGCTAACAGGCTTGTGACGGCCTACGGTTTCCTCTGGCATACACACACCGGCCAATATCAGCTGCATAACAACCAGGAAAAAACTCGGAATTAAGACGACGTACGGAGGTGAAGTAAGAACAGGTGGATCGTTAACGTCAGCGAGAGCAAATTGTTGGTATTGTGGCAGAAAAATTGCTAATTTAAGACAAATCCTTCATTTTAACATAAACATTGTGACTCATTAACGCGCTCATTAGGGCTGCAAAGAATGATTATCGTCATTATTGATGAATCTGCCGATTATTTAATCAATAAAATGTCCAAGAAATTGGAAAAATGAAAAGTCCTACCCTCATTAACCCCCTCGCACCCTTTCCTAATCCCTCAACACTAACTCCACCCATTTAGTATCTTAACCTGCCTCTAGCTTTTCCCCCTAACCCCAACCTTATTTAACTTAATATTACTCAACTTCATTCTCTGTACTTTAACCTGCCCCCAGTTTTATTTCCTAACCATACGCTTGTTTAACTAAATGTTGCCTCACCCTCACCTCATTTTTCGCACCTTAAATTGTCCCCGGCCTCTTTTTCTAACCCTGACCTTCTTTAACTTCATATTGCCTCAGCCCAACGTTTTTGTTTTACCAACTATGACCCTTGACATCACAGTGGCCTTAAGTAACCCTTGTTTCTGTCACTTTAACTGGCCTGTATTCCCCTTCCCCAACTGTAACCATTTAATTCACATTGTTTGTATTTACATTAATATCTTCATCATCGCTTCTGCTTTTTATCATAATATTTTTTCATCTTTTATTGTCTGAGTATATCTGGGAGTTGTGCCCAATATAAGAAAGACCAGTGCCTGTGCACACTCTCTGAGTTCTGACTTTAGCCTGACCCTTTTGTGTCTTTTGTCCAACAGTCTAAAACCCCCATATTCTTAATTTACTATTAAAATGAGAAAGAAAAGGATGAAACCTTTAACAATAAGAAATCAATAAATGTTTCACATTTTTGCTTGAAAATTACTAAACCAATCAAGCAATTTATTTAGCAACAAATCAATTCAATGAACTAACTTCGTTACTCCTATGATTGGCACATAGACCAACCAATCAGCTGCAGAAAAAAAACACGGGAATTTGCCAAAAACTCCAAACAGAGTAATGTGAAGTTGGCAAAGTGCTGGTATTATGGTGAAAACACTGATAATGAAAGGCAAATCATTCATTTTAAAATAAATATCGTTACACGTCTATGTGTTCAGTAGGGCTGCAAAAAATAATCATTATTGATTCATCCTTTAGTCTTTAAAATGTCAAAAATAATGAGAAATGCTCATCCCAGTTTCTCAGAAGCTTAAGAGACTTCTTCAAACTGCTTCGTTTATCCAGCTGACAGTCAATAAACCCAAAGTCATAAAGAAAAGCAGCGGGTTCCTTCCTTCTTTAATGTAAAGACTTAGATTAAAGAAGGAGGAACCAGCAAAGGTTTGACATCAAAAATGACTTAAACGATTAACAGATTATCAAAATCGTTGGGGAATGATCTTTATCGACCAACTCAATGACTGAGCGACTAATCTAGTGACTCCTGTATAAAGAGCAGCCACTATCGACTGCAAAACGTTCAGCAATTTGCCAAAAACCTCTAAATGAAGAAAGCTGAAAGCTGATTGTTACCTTGAATGAGCTAAATGTCACATCATGGGGATGATGTACAAGTTAATCTAACATTCTGTGGGATCTTTCTCTGACATTTTTACGCCCAATCACAGGTCGAGAGCTGTGATGTACAGCACCATTCGACATGACACGGCCTGCTCATACATTCATCTGTTGGAGGAGTCCCAGGGCTGTCTGATCAGAGATCTGATTAGCCTTAATAAATCGCTGCAGAGTTCTTTATGCAACCGCAGGCGTAACCACATAAAAACGACACGTCTGTCACGGGAATCTCCAATAAAGTGGCCACTTCTCCCTACGAGGATGAATGAAAGTGTGTATCAGGTGCCTTGTTTTCCCTGCGTGCCGCCTCATTCAGCCGAACACTATAATCCTCCGTCCCCTGCTGCTGAGTTGCCTTTCAGCTTGACCGTAATCCCCCGGCAGCTATGGCACCCTGCTGCGATATCAATTCAGACACTCACACTTAAATTCCCCTCCGCTTACTGCTGGCAGTCCTTCCTCCTCCTTTCCCGCAACAGTCCGACCGCGCCGCGCAGTAAAAAACCACTTTTGTCACCTTTGTTTTTCGGATGAGATTGCTCCCAATGAAAGAATCAGCTGGGCGTGCTGATGGTGCTCACTTTTTACTAGCCCTAACTTTTTTTATTTTTTTCAAGGCATTAAGCGCAAGTGCACTGCGGGTTCCCACCAATCCCCCCAACCACACGCCTCGCGGTTTGCTCTCTGACGCAGGGATACGCCATTAGGGTCCACCTTCTCCACCATAAAAGCAGCTGCCTTTCCCCTTTTCGCTCCGTTTAGGAGGACTTCGGGGGTATGATGTCACACGGCTGTGGGCGAAGGGAGGTGACAACCACACCCCGTGATTTGATTTCAGAAGCCTGGCACGATGGAGGAGCCTTCACGGTGTACCCCCCTTCTTAATCGCAGCAGATGCGGTGAGTTCGTGTCAGAACTTTGTGCAAGCTGTTGGCTCTCTGGCAGCTGTCCGAGTGTCTACATCTGGCCGAGCATGCGGTCAGGACGAGAAAATGTACAGAAACACACACACACACATCCTGTAAGTGTGGAATGCCACCACGGGGACGCACAGCTGGACGACCAGAGCTTGAGAGCCTTTCTCTCTGCAGCGACTAAAAAGGGCGCTGATGATGGTGATGGTGACGGATGCCTCTCTGCCTGGTCCCCCCCTTTCAGATTGATGTTATGGTCGACCTGCGGCTGAACCGATCATCAGCTGATTGGATAAACAAGGCAGGGGACGCGCTTGTGGATGTGAGGAGCACCTGTGCTCACAGTTCAGAGAGGGGTTATGGATTAAATAGCAGGGGCCTGGAAGAGGGAGGGAGGGGAGGAAGAGGGAGTCAAAGTCCTCCCTCTTGCATAAAGGCTGCACAGGCCTCTTTCACTGCTCCTCTTCCCCTGCATACTTTGAGAGAGGTCCGTGTGGGAGCAGAGCCAGACCACCTTCCAGACCAGTCTCATGTGACAGCGTTCCATCGCTCGTATACCGCGGAAACATACAGCCGTCCTCTGATCCCAAACGCGGCTGCAGCCCCCTGAGTGTGCCCCGATGTGCATTGTGGGCCTAATGCTTTTTAATGATCGGGCCTTATTCCACTCCAGCACAGGGCTTGTTAGGTCCGCCTTGGCAGGGCTCTGCTCTTTCCCCTGGCATCTTCTGGAACAATGGGCCCATGGGAGGCAGCCAATGGGGAGAAGGTTCGTCCCAAACCCCCGGTCCCAGTGTGCACACAATTAGGCTTAGGGACAGTGGAATTGCTTAATTGGAGGAAAATAGCTCTTTATCTATGCCTCTGTGCCTGTGCTCGTCCTTGCCTCCAGCGCTACACGCTCGGCCTCAACCAACTTAGACAGCCGGAATGATAAAAACGGAACGATCAAAACACATAACACCGTGTGACAGTAAAGGTGCACTGCGTAGTTTTTTTGGGGGAAGATATTTTGAATCAGAACCGAAAGCAAATAAGCAAACTCTCTTTTGTGTTCGTGACTGAACGAACTGCATAAACAAGCTGACCTTAAAGGACAACACAGTGCTGTTTTTTTCTTTATATGTGGCGGACCCTGCCGCCTCTTCTGGCATCAAACCGGGGACCTTATTTTCCTCTGAGGGCCGTTTGTTTATTCAGTCGTGGGGAAAAAAATAAATATTATCACCTCAGAGTTTGAATATCTTCTCTAAAAAATACACAGTGCCCACAATCTCATATTCACTCTTGCGTTTGGAAAGTGAACATTCTCACGATATTTCCCCTCATGTGCTGGCGCCCCTTTATATCTACCAACACATCCCTCGGTTAAAGAGCCGGTCTGCAGCGTGCAGACGTTGAACTCTTTATCAGATGTTGTGACAGAACATCAGAGAGCTCAGCGCGAGCCTGCGTCTTGCACAACATCTGGCCGCTCTCTCTGGGATCTGGGATGTACGCCCCTACGGTATATAGGACTAGAATTTCTGACACCGCTCCGAAAAAATAAAAAAAAAATGTCTCGGAGATGCTCATGCGACACACGGGAAATTAGAGAGAGGGAGAGAGAGAGAGAGAGAGTGAGAGAGAGAGAGAGACGTTGGATGGCACGAGGAGAGCACGTCCGCCGCTGCCGGCCTCGAGCGAGTGTGAGCGCGCGAGGAGTCCGGGGCTGCGGGATCTGGGCGCACCGCTGGAGAGAGACTCTGAAAATAGGTCACTACCCCGTTTGAACTCGCGCAAATCTCCCACACTGTAGCGGCAGGCAACCGGGGGGGGGCAACGTGGACACACACACACACACACACACACACACACACACACACACACACTGACAGCAGACACAACACACTGAGACTGACACGCAAGATCGCATTTGCTCCTGACTTACCTTACAGGCGGAGAGAAAAAATGCCGTGGATATGGCCGAGATGTCTCCGACTTCGGCCCCCCCCCTCCTTCTTTCCCGGTGCAAACTTCGGCACGCAAAGTCCTCCGGCTCGAAGCGGCGTCGGTGTCAAATGACTCCTCGTCAATGTGTCGCTTTTTCTCCGGTAAAAAGCGAACACGGAGCTGGCGCGTCTTGGGAAGATGTGTCTAGGTGTCTGGAGAGGCGGTCCGCTCCCAGACCATTGTCAGGATGATTTCTAAGCATGGAAAAATCAAACATAAGCTCGGACGCGGCGCGTGTGACAGCTGGTTGTTTAAATAGAGACTAATCTATACAGTGACAGCCTGGTCTGTTGCCGCGGGGTGAGAGATTGTGCATGTTATCATTGCCCGCTGGAAACCCGTCAAAAAATACAAATTCATAAAAAAAAAGTGTAAAAACCCAGCCAGATCCGGAGCCTGAACTGTTCCCCGCTGAAGGAAAAATGAAGACCACTGGTTTGAGCTGTGCGTCAAAAACGCATATTCTCCCTAAAATACAATGCGCATCGCTCAATGGCAACGCTGGTCAAGCGGGGGTTTCCTATGGGTGGTCGCGGCTCTCCTGGCGGGGTGGGAGGGCAGTTCAGACCAGAGGGATGGCACGAAGTGGTGGGTAGGGTGGATAGGGCGGGTTGGCGACGGGGTGTGGGGTAGAGGGGGAGGATCGTCTCCTTCTTCTTCTTCGGTGCTTTTTTTCCAGATGCCGAGGTGGGGCTCTTTGCTCTCTTTTTTTTCCTCGCAGTTATCTCCGCGACTCTTTCTGCTTGTTTTTTTTTTCTTCTCTCGCCCCCTCTGAGCACTCGGGGACGCGCCGAGTGTTGATGGTAGTCTCCCCCACGACCGTCTGAAGCGCACAGACAAGCCGCCCGGAGCCCAGCCAGCCCGTCAGGACCAGCTCAAGAGTCTGCCAGCTCAGCGCATGCTTACTGCTCCGCCCCTCCACCATGGGCAGTCCCCCGGCTCCTCTCCAAACTCTCCCTCCCCGGTCCTCACGGCCACCTCTCCGCCTCGGCTCTGCCTCATCGAGCCTTTCCCGACGGATCACTTTCGCTTGTTTGTTGTCGTGCTTCGTGTTTTTCTCCTCCAGAGCTTTTTTGATGACATCTCAGCTCTCACCCCTGACTCACCAGGCAGCCAAGGAAACAGTGAACACCGTATCAACAGTGAAAGCTGTTACATAACTGAAAACTTCTGACAGACAGTTATTTTACCATATGAGTAGGCCTATGTCTGATATAATTACAAATAAGAATGCACGATATACAGCAGACTGATAAATGATCGGCCCGATACTGGTTAAGGTACATTATCGGTTATCGGCAGATAATGAAATTATAACCAGACAGAACCGATAAAACAACGCCAAATTACTTTAGTTGACTTAGCAAGTGCAGCATTTACACACAATATGTGACGGCATGCACCTTTAAAGTTGGTTTTCCACAAGCCAATAAACACAAAGAAGAAGAAGAAGAAGAAGAAGAAGAAGAAGAACTGAAGCAACAATGACATTCATGAATCGAGCTGCCCCAGTGTAGACAAAAGCCACAAACATTGTCGCTGGAGTCCCCGAAGAAGACGGCACAATTGTAACTTGCAGTACGTGTTCTGCAAGTGTTGGGATAGAAAGGAAAAAGTCATTGAGTTTAGCACAATAAATCTTATTAGAGCTATGAATCATAAATCGTCCATCTTTGCCCCTCTACATCTCAGCCTTTTTATCCTCATAATCAGTGGGTTATGAACTTGTCTTTAAAATAGAAAAATGTGAAGTCATTATGGATATCGGCCGTGAGAAGCAAGGTAATTATCGGTTATCGGTATCAGCTGACAAAATCTATATCGTGCCCTTGCTGCACTGAATATACTGAATAAGGCACAAGAAGACGGAAGATCAAGTTTAAGACAAAACAAACGATCAAGTTCCCAAATTATTTCAGTGTTACAACAACGTTACAACAACGTTTTGCTAAATAAATGGTTGGATTACAATTTTAGATTTGACATTAGTATTGTAATATTTAACCTGTGTATTTATAGAGAGCTTATAGAGAGTTTGTGATGTGTTTTACTTCCACTCCATGCTTTAATAGCAATGTACGACAGAACAGCCTGATCTAAGTGACACTGAAGTGCACATTACACTTCAGTACCGCATGATTTGGTGAAGCTCATAATGCTGAGTTGTTGCTGAGATGTTCTGGAGGTGATGATTAAGTTAAGTTCCTGCTAACCCCTCCCTCTTAACTTGTACAGCAAGACCAAAGAATTACTTTTATAAATCTAGTGTACGGTGAAATCTAATAGAGTCCTGTTGACAGTTCCTGAGAGCTAATGCAGTTATCCTGTGCGGCACATGTCATCGTGCTTTTAATGTTGCAACTCCTGTGACTGACTGATACACCAGTGACCAGCGAAAAGGTATCCACACAGTTGAGCAGCTACTTTTACGCGGGTCTGAAAACCTTAATAGTGACCATCACCACTGCTTTCATACATGTTCTTTTGGGGAAACTTGCTACCATTGAGACTACGCTGGTTTTGTATGTTTCTGTATTGTGATGCTGTGGGTGCAGCATTGTACAAAGTGTGCATCAGAAGCCCCGTTTTCACTTCACCATTCCACCACTAGAGGGCATAAAGTGTCCTGAGAAGATTAGATCAACCCTGAAGCCCTCAGAGGCTTTATTTTTCATTGCAGAGAATTGAGCGGCCATGCCTCATATTGAAATTCTGAGGGGAAGCAAAAACTCTCAAACTAAGATCAAGTACAAAAAAACTAAGATTAAGTCCACAAATACATTAACGTTCAATAAAAATACAGATTTTGTATGTATGTGCTAGAAATCCCTATGTGGTTTGCATTTTAAGATTCATACTTAAATGACTAATTTAATCATTGATTATATGTTTTTAAAAAAAGATGCTTGAGTGCTAATAACAGGGCAAGTAAGTACCCTCCAAGTAACTGCTCAAGATATGTCTTTCTGTAGTTTAAAGCAGCACTGTGTAATTTTGGAGAAGAAGGCCAAACTCAGAATTTAATATTTGCCATGTTAATGAGGTAATAATACAAACTCAGAATTATTTATTTTATTCCAATACTGAATAAACAGGCTGTTCTCAGAGGTAAATAAGGTCCCCAGAACAGTGTTTGAAGCTAGAAAGTTGGCAGGGTCTGCCACATATAAACAGTAAAATAAAACTGTGTTGTCCTGTTGTCATTTGTTTGTTTTTTTTGGTTTGTTTATTCAGTCAAAAAGACAGCTGTTTATTAAATTTGATTTGTAAACCCCCCCCCCAAAAAAAACAGTTAATGAACATCTTTCTCTTCTGATTGATATGTCTTCCCCAAAACTACATACTGCACCTTTAAGTTTTATCTTCTTTAAATAAAGGGTTTGAAATGATGTTTACAAGTGATATAATCAGCAGTTATTGCATGGAGCTAAAAACTTGTTGTATTGTATGTAGTAAACTTTAATGTAGTATTCAGTGTCCACTGTTTTGGCTGAAAGACATATGACAACTTAGTAATAGGCTAAATAATTAGTAAGAAGTTGGTTTTACAATCATGTTCATGAAATTAAAGCAGTTTGACCTCCAATCTTTAGTTTTTATTGGTTAAAGTGTATATTACAACATCGTGTGAACTGTAGCCTAAACAATATTTGGATTCATCAAGATAGTATAAATCAGTAAATACAAACAACACAGAGTATTATTATATTGCCAATGTAACATTATAAAAAAATGTACTACTTTGCCTCCGATGTAACATCTCTCGAGCCATGAGAGACGATGAATCCGATGACTTGTCCCGGTTCATTTTATGTTTTCGGGTTAGCTCTTAGCTGATGGGGAGTGAACACTTTTTGAGTTTGAAGAAAGTAAGACAGCTTTTATTAAGTTTTTCCCTGAAGTATTTTGCATTTCCCATTAATTACCTTGACTGTGGCGACACAGCACAATCTAATTTGCACTGCCAGAGCTTCAAAATGAGCCAACCATCTATTTCACTTAATTTAATAGCCTTAAATATCATTATCTCTGTTTTGTGCCTTGTGTCAGGACAGCATCTTTCACTCCCACCTGTCTCCCCGTTGTGCAACCAAAGCTGTACGATATTGTGAGGTATATTGTGATGATAACGCTCACTGCCAGATTTCTTATATTTTCTTTGGTTGAGATTTTCTTCACGGGGAGCATGCCTCTCAGACTGACCTAGAGGTTCAGAGATCCACCCACCATAGTCAGACATAGTCTGTCTTTTCTCTTTGTAAAAACCAAATACTGCATGTAAGACTGAAGCTTCTTGTGTCCTGACTTAGGACTTGACAATCTATGACCTGCCCAAGAAAAATGACTTGTGACTTGGACTAGCTGACTGCAGTCATGGGTCTGCTAAACTGAAGTTATCAGATACATTTCGTGGAGTAAAAAATAGAATATTTGCCTCCAAAATGTCGTACAGTTCAAGTATAAAGCAGCAGAAAATGGAAAACCCAAGTGGATAGAAGTAGCCTACCTCGATATTGTACTTAAGCACAGTATTTGAGTAAATGTACATAGTTACATTCCATCACTGGTTCAATCTTATCTTTTCAAATGTATGATGAGGTAGAATAACTGACTTTTAAAGGAGCACTGTGCACAGAAAAGGAATTCAAACTCAAGATTCCAATATTAATGAGGTAATGCAGAGATATTTATTTTGTCCATAACTGAATAAACAAAATGTCCTCACTGTTTGAAGCTAGAAAGGTGGCAGGGTCCGCCACATATAAACAAAGTAAAACAGTTTGAAACTGCGTCGTCATTTAAGGTCGGTTTGTCTACTCATTCATGAAAACAAAGAGAGTTTTTTTGTTTAGCCACAACATTTCGTCAATGAAGATCTTTCTCTTTCATCCCCAGATCCACATAATGCACCTTTAAATTACAACATCTCCCATGTGTCCCCCTGTGCCTCCACATAAATCACTGCCTTGTACATGAAGGTCATTCCTTTCAACATCTGTGTTTTAAATCAAGCGCTGAAGATGTGAAAAAAAAAAGGCTCAACAGTCGACAGCTGCACCAGTGAGGTGAGACTAATGAATCAAATCTTAACACTGTGCCTTCCCTCCAGTCCACACGCACACGCAGACAGCCTGCCGCTGCAGCTCTCTCACATTTCCGGGTGCAAAAAAAAACAAAAAAAAAAACAAAGTCACTGCTCCCATTTTGTGTCTGGCTTTTCGCTCCTTGCGCGTCGCAGCCTCTGTTAAACCTCCCAAATTACTGTGATGTGCCTTCCTGTTCAACCGCTGCTACACCCAAAATGGTGAAGCTACACACACACACACACACACACACACACACACACACACACGTCCAGCCGTGCTCGTGCTGCGTGTCAGACAGCAGTCTGTCCCTAAAAGCCCTCCCCGGTGCGCTGTTGCTGTGCAGCTCTGCCAACCCGTCAGCTGATCCCCCTTGTTCTCTTATCGCAGCTGTTGAGAGTATCCGCCCCTGTAGTAGTGCTGCTCTTCTGTTTTTTTCTTTCTTCACTATTATCAAGGCGCAATCTGCTGTAAAAGGATAGTTTCAGATGACTCCAGGCGTTGTGATCGCACCCTATGACCACCCGATCGCCTTCATTTTGGGGAAATGCTTTCAATGTTTATGAAATCAAAGGCGCATTATAAGAGAAAAACACGTGTGTTATGATAAAAACCACCTGAATGATTAATTAGCACTTAACATTTTACATGTAATCTTCAATTAGCAGTCCTTTAAAAAAAAATCACAGTCCTATTAAAACCCACATACCCCCCCTTTTTTTTCACCTCCACATGTGCGTCTTCATGACTCCAGGCGTTGTGATTCCACCCATTGATCACCTGATCGCCTTCATTTTGGGAATGCTATCAATCTTTAATCAAACAAGGGGGGAAACAAACCAAAGGCGCATTTCCAATTCATTTTTGAGAGAAACACATATTTTAGATTTTTTTTGTTTTTTTAGATAATCACCACCTGGGTAATTAATTCACACTAATCATGAAATGTTTTTATTGTTCTAATTCTTATTATCATTATTAATGTTGTTTTCCTACTTAATACCACACAATCCTCCCCCTTTTTTTACCCTCCACATGTGCGTTTTCATGTCTGCGCTAAATAGTCCTTTGTTTACATGCAGTCCTCCGTCTCTGCGGAAGGAGGCTTTTTTTTTTTTTTTTGCTAGTGCAGTGTGACTCCTACCAGCTGTTTCCCGCCTTGAAAGCCATCCGATCAGCTGCACACACACACGCGCGCACACACACACACGGTCATGCAGAGAGAAAGCAAAGGGGAGGGAGGGAGAGAGAGAGCGAGAGAGAGGGAGAGAGAGAGAGAGAGAGAGAGGGGAGAGAGAGGTAGAGCGCCACACACAACGAGGGAACCCCATCAGCTGGAAGTCGAGTAACATTACAACTCTCAGCAGCCTCAAACTACTACATTACACAGGCGAGGGACTCGTATCTTCCTTGAGGATTTAACCCCGAGTCGGATCACGGGATTTTTTTTTGCTCACTAACGTCATCATTCTTTTTTTTTTTTGCTTTCATCTT
>CAEMYA010000232.1:305531-329838 GCA_903131615.1 Diplodus sargus | reverse complement strand
AAAAAAGAAGCTAGTTTTCATGGCTGACTAACGCTCACAGGAAATGAAGCGAAGCTTGGGAAGAGAGAGTGCGCTTACAGGTTCACAGCTCTGTTTTTTTTGTTTTTTTTGTTTATTTGTTTGTTGCCATTTTTTTTTTACTGGGCTGGGTTCCCAGTAATCCCACGTACGTATTAGGCATGTTGTTTTTCGTTTTACTCATGGCCTGACAAAAGGAAAAATCAGCGCTTTTGCATTTTCTTGACACCCCTCCCCTCTTGAAATATAAAAGCACCTGGCTTGTTAAATAAGCTAATCTGTGGCCCGCTCTCGAGTGATTTCCACTGGTGTGTGTGCCTGTGTGTGCGTCCCTTTTTAGCGTTTTTCAAATCAGCAGCGGTGTCCCAGGCTCTGGCAGTCTGCAGCAGCACCACCCTCGCCTTGAAATCGAGGCACGTCTATGTGCGTGTGTGTGTGCACGCACAGTACTCACACATAAAAAAAACCACAACTGACATACAATCACTTGTTCGCCCAATCGTCAGGGCCGCTTCTACTTAGCCCTTAACAGTGTAGTTTCTTGTTCAACATGTTTGGACATCGATCCAAGCAGACATCAAAATAAAAGGAAAGATGCCCGGTGAAACTGTTTGAATGTGCCATGGAGGTGACTGGGTTGACCACACATGCTCTATGCATCTCTTTACATGCGTCATTTGTCCTCGTCTCCGTGCTCTTTACATGTCTCTGCTCTGATCATACTTAAATCGTGCTTCTTTTTTTTTTCTTCGCCTGGTCGGTTGACAGACACACTTTAAGACATGTAGCTGAGAGAGGCAGCAGCTTGCCTTATAGTCCGCGGGTGCAGGGAGGCACTGTGAAGCCAGCCTTAACACAGTCCCTTGGTTCTGAGAGGCGTAACCTGAACACTTGATCCGGGCCCCTGGAAATCTTTTTTCCAAACAGGCTTGTGAACACCCGGGGTGTGTTTTAGAATATATATTCCAAGTTATCTTGTCTGTTTCGCTTATGTTTGTTTTCTTATGTGTGCTTCAGAAATGAACAGGAACAGGTTGCTGGTATACTAATTACAGTCAAGCACTCCTGATGTTTCCCCCCCCGTGTAGATTTGAAACCGTTTTGGGCCCCTTTAGTGTGCACTATGAAAAGCCAGATGTTAAAATGAAATGTTTACATTCCATTAAATATTACTTTTTTTTTTAAATACCACGTAGCTTTTCGAAAGTTACGCCTGGCATATTTAGAAATAACCGTTGCATTTACAGCTTTTGACACATCGCCATGATTAGAACCGCCAGCATTGATGTATAGATGGAGCTTTGAACTGCTGGACAGATTACGTGTTCAAATCGAGCACACCTCATCTATCATAATTCACGTCATGGAACTGCCCTTTAAAAAAACAAATATATATATATATATATATTGATGTCAGCTGCACTGAAACGAGTGACGCAAACTAAATCATGGGATGTATTCCCGGTACTTATCACTATAGAGAAAGGGGATTCCTGGATATGGAAAACATGGTCTGCAAGCTCTGCTTTGCGTAGAGCCTCTGCTTTTTTTTTCCTCCCTGAACTGTTTTCTTTCCATGGGTGTTTTTACACTCTGTTCTATGTGTTAGGAAACATTAACGTGGACATATCAGATTGTCAGATGAGTTGGGGTGGGCCTGGGGATCGTTTAATGGGGTTAAGATTACAAAGCACTTACTGTACTATACTGGAGTCTGCCTCTTTCTTTTGTATAAAGGGGCATCTCCTAAGCTGAAGCTCTTGAGGTTATGAGTAGAAACCGCACAGCTGTGTATCCCCTCCCCCTTTTTCCCTCCATGTTCATCCTACATCTTGTCCCGTTTGCCCCCTCACATCATCTTTATTTTTTATTTCTTATGCTGTCTTTGTTGATCTGTCATCTATATCTCTTGTCTCCCTACACATTTTTTGCAGCTCCCTCTTCTCCTCCTTTTGTCTGTTCTCTGTACATTTTTGTTAGACCTGTCTGTGTATGTGGTCATCAAGAAGCTATTTTGTTTTTTTTGTTTATTTTTTCTTTTTAAGAGAAATGTTTTGGGGATAAAGAGGCTTGTGCCTTTGTAAAGACAGAATAATAAAGTTTGTACTTTGTTTTTTACGCATTGGGCCCTCTGTGTGTGTGTCTTTCTTTACTGTGTTTGTTTCTTCAAAATAAGCATCTCACCCTGAAAGGGACACTGTGCAGTTTTCAGGATGAAATTCAAACTCAGAAATGTTTATTTCTTCCATAACTGCATAAATATGTCTTCTCAGAGGAAAACGAGGTCCCCAGAACACTGTTTGAAGCTGCAATGGTGGCAGGGTCCGCCACATATAAGCAAAGTAAAACAGTATTAAAGTTTTTGTTATCCTTTAAGATCAGTTTGTTTATTCAGTCATGACAAGAAAGTTAGTTTATTTAGTTAGTTTGGGCATAAAAAGTGCACCTTTTACACAAATTCTCTTCTGCAGTGTTATAATGGGATATTAATAACATAACCAGCTGATTTTGCCTCCTCTCCGCCTCTGGTTGGCTGTCACTCAAGTGGTACAGTTGATGCACAAGTGTCTGTTCCTGATTGGTGGCCTCCAGGATATTAAAGCCCACCCCTCCACACAGCTCGCCAGCGCACTGCTAAATTAAGACTGACCACCGTCCCAGCGACAGTTCAAATGTACACTGGGGACAGTAGGTGGCATCTCTTTGCCATCATCCCCTCCCCCGACACATATAATCAATTCCAAGCCTCTTGTTCACACCATCACACATCTCCACAGACGGTCGATCCTCCCTAATTTTTTATCATCACAATACAATGACGTTACATTAAAAGGGTGATCTGGACATGGACGTTTATAATGGAAGTTGCTAACCATTTATAAAGTTACGCTGTATGTTATGTGCAGCTGACTTAGTGTATTATATTATATAATTATAAACTAAACTAAACAAGAGATGTGTCAGTCTGGAGCAATGGTGTAACAGCTAAGTAGTTATGAACGTTTATTTCCACTCTGGAGTTTGATATCACACATGCATTTTTTACTGTCAAGCTAATTTTCCAGAAGCTTTAAAGGTCCCACACTATAGAAAGTAAGATTTTAATGTCTCGTTTCATCATGAAGCAGGTCCAAATTCTATATAATTACTGTGAATGTATTGAAACAGAAGTTGTGAAAATACTGTATAATTAAACAGGCAACTGAATAAATAAATGTGAATTATCTAAATAAATACCACTGGGTGCAAAAGCGGCTGTACATTAAATATACATAAATAAATGCCTCCATAATTCCCAACTCAGATGCTGAAACTTCCTGGCCGGAGCGTGACTACAGTCTGGATGTCTGAATTTACTGGTCTGAGGCTTTACAAACTAACTGTATCAGCCATTCTCCGTTACTCACAGTCATGTATATGCTGTTATTTTCCATTGCCAGCGACAGCAGCATCAAAGCCACAGCTAACATTTTAAAGGCACGCTTGGAAAAAGACAGCAGCTAATGCCAGCGCTTGTCATCCGTAATTAACAAAGAATTCATGTTGACTAGAGTTTAGAAAAGATCATCAAAAGCACACAGTTTGTTTTTTCTTTCATAAATAAATCATCATGCCTCTCCGCCCCATCCCGCCATCAGTGAGGTTCCTCAGGATTATGGCAGTTTTACGCCCCAAAATGAGCATGCTGCATTGTTTGGACACGCTTCCCCAAGTCATTTGGGACGGACATGCCGGAGTAAGAAACTCCTGCCATATTTGGGGATTAATTTACAGTTGAGATGTTGATTCCCAAGGAATTGTGAGATTATGTTCCGCATAGTGTGTCTGCTTGAGTGTGATAAAACGGTAATCCGCCTAGCGTTTCGCTGTGTTAGGGATTCTGGGTTGACTCTGGGGTCTTTATGTTCCAGACGTACCCTCTGCTCGGCTCTCATCCCTCCCTCTCCCTCACACAACTGTCTCATGATTACTTTCCAACATGGCTGCCAAGTGAGCATTGTGTCTTCCTGATTAGAGTAAAGGGCTGACAGCTCCTTCCAGTGCCAGACTCTCTCTACTTTGGGGCACATTTACTGCAAATAGTGAAAGGTGGTGACGTCGCAGCCATTCGATTATCAGTCTTTGTTCGGCAAAGCAACAACAGCAGCTCATTGTGAAGGATGCAATTCTTGATTTATCTATTCATTATTAATTTAGAGGAGAGCGATGCTCCTCCTCAGTCTGTTTATCTGATGAAACTGCTTGTTAAAAGTATACACTAGTTTGACATTTTGGGAAATACGCTAATTGACTTTTTTGCAGACGAGATGAGAAGACTAATTCTCCAGCAAATTCATGAAGTAACCTTTTTAAAACCATTTTGATTCTACAGTTTCTTTTGATATGGTGAATGGTGTCTCTCAGAAAATGTTATGGGCGCTTAATGACACAAATATCTATCTACAATCCCGCCAATTTTTACATTATGCTGCTTTGATATACAAAATATAATGGGTTAATTAGCCATGGCCATAGCATAGTACAGCTGCACAGTATACTATACAAATATGCCATTAATAAAAGCAACTATACTGTCTACATACGGTATATTACACATGTAGCAAAAAGGACTGACACTCTACTTAGCCGTATTGGCTTTCCAACAAATACAATGTAAAATGTCTTTATTCATGTTGTATTGCATGCTGTATTTACCCAAATGTCCAACTATTCCTCTTTACAGTGACCCTTGAAGCTCAGCACACTCACACCTAAGAAAACACATGCAAACTGACGAAACACAAGAAAACGTCCCCACCAGTTGCAGTTAGCACACGCATACAGATGTTTGATGTACAGATTTTTTATTTATTTTATTTTTTTCAGCTTTTAAAGTTAGTCTAATTTTTGGCGAGAAATCCAAAATGATTCATTCCTAAAACGTTGATATTAAACCAGTTTGCCTTGGAGTCACAGTAAAATGTCCTATTCTTGGAAGTGTTCTTCTTGTTCCTGTTTCTAGTCTCTGAAACACGCATTTTGTGAAAGTGTCATCAGTGAGCGGTTGAGCTATTCAGCGCTAACACATGGAGGCATTTCTCTGTGCACTGATGCCAAAGCCCAACCTGCGTCCTCTCTAAAAAGGAGAGTCAGCTGCTTGTACACGTAGTGCCCCTGTGGCACGCTGTGACTCCTGCAACACCTCCAACACACAAATCTCAGCCCCTCCGCCAGCTGGCCCTCTCTGCGCCCCGCCTCCTCTCTCTGCGTGCCCTTTAACCTTCCTGCCTTGGTATATATAGTCTGTGTGACTATCAGAGTTCTCCTGGCAGCCATCATGAAGGGTATAGTCTTGGTCTTCTGTTTCCTCTCCCTGCTGCATTTGCAGGCCACAGCAGGTGAGTCTCTTGGTAAGAATTTGTGGTCGTAAGATCTGGTGGACCCATTCTGTTTCATGTACGTTGGTGCGCTGTGGGAAATGAGATATACTCGCGCACAAGTGCTGCGGATGAATGGAATAGCTATGTGGCGTGTGTTTAGAGGCTGGTTTAATGCTCGCTTGCTCCATTAGCTTGATCGTACGGTGACTGTTCAAGATTTGCCATTCAGACTGTTACAATGATCAGGAACGAGCTGTCATACGGCTCCATGCAGGTAGTGCAGGACGGTCCTTGTGTCCCTTGTGGATACAGTTTGGTCAGAAATGGCCCCCTTAGCTGAACGTAGGGGACAGCGACAGTCCAACCGAGGATTAGACAGAGACAGAAATGTTCCCCTGGACTATCTCTGCTGCCAAGCAGGACTATTTAATACTCTGTTGCAGTTTATAATTAAACTGCTGGCACCCAGTACAAAATCATAGATTTCCGTGTCCCTTTCAAATCAAAACCCAAAACAAACAACACTCTGATGCCTAACTCTTGTAGATGTATGAATAAAGGCCTTATCATTCATTTCTGGCGACTCCCCGAAGGCAAGCTGTTGAAGATTATTCAGAGAGTTCGGCCTCTCTGGTGGGCTGACAGCGTGTCAGCTGTCCTAACGCATGGCACCAGCTGATGGAAAGTCTTAGTCTGACCAAGGAGAGAACAGCCACGCGGGAGCTTGAATGGACACTGTGCTTTTTTGTCACGCTCATAGATGCGATGCCTTTGGCTCATTCTTGAATTGTATTGCCTACAACTTGGGTCTGGAAGAGTCGCTCCGGATGTCAGATCCTTACACGGGGCAGCGTTTCTTTTGATGATAATTCACGGCATCGTAAACTCGAGGGATCAGGACAATGCTATGATAAATATGATCACCTGGCTCCCACAGAGTTCAATGCCAACTTCTCCCAGATTACCCACTGTAAAAATGCGGACTGGTCTCTGGACTGGAGGGGATGGCATTACCCTTGTCTGTCACCCTTGTCCGTCCTTGGGGTGGCGTTCAGCTCCACGGCCCGGGCCCAGGCCTTCGTATTCCAGGCTGCTGTCAGGTGTCTAAGATTGGAAGGCCTCCTGAAACCCAACACTGGTCACTACAGTTTCTCCCTCCCTCCTCTCCACTCCCCTTCCCTCTCGGCTCCTCACCCCCTCCCAGCCCCATGCTTCCCTTTAGAAACTCTGCACAGCTGCTGTCACTCTGCACTGTCACAATCGCAATTTATTCCCAGCAGTTGGCCTTATAGGGACATGCATTCTCCAGGCAGGAGGGGCCGGGCTTTGCCTGCAGCCCGTGCCATCATAGACCTCTTCTGCAGGCCCTTGCAGGTGTCTTTTGTCTATAATCTACTGCATGTGCATATTAGTGTATTGATTTTTTCTTCTCTGCAGACTGCACACTGGAGACTTTATTCCAAAACCTGCAGGTTATGGACAATTATGGGAATCATGAACTCTTTGAAGCTCAGTGTGTAATTATTTGTGTTATCGATCGGTCTGATCGCTGTCAGGAACTCCATTTAAGTTGTTAACCCTGCAGAGCTGAGCAGAGAGGGTAATCTGGTTCTAAAGCGATGTAAAATCGATTTGCTATCATCTCATCATGGGTTGTCTAACAGTCCTGGGCCGCTGATTTTCTAGTCAGAAGACATCAAAGTTATGTCCTAACACTTTAATTACAAGGAGCAACAATTGCCCTCCTTGCCCACCTGAATGTCTCTCTCTTGCCTCTGTTTTAGAAGAATTTGAAGATTTGATTACATAACCAGCATACATGGAATTATTGACTGGTTTGGAAAAATCTACATTTTGATGTAAAGCACGGACACTGCGACTTATAGGAATTATAGACATAGTATAAAGAATCTTTTTTGCATAATAGAGCTTTGCATTCCTTTGTGCATCCGGCTGTATGAATTCATTTTCAGGTGTGGTCAGGCCCGTTCCGTATGCCGTATTCCGTAGAGCTTGTAGAGATGTAAAGGTACTTAAGCAGATTTTTCAGGTATCTTTACTGTCTACATTTTAACACAAATATCTGTACTTTATGCTCCTAACATTTTCAAAATAGACTTATTACTTGTAGTTTTAGTGCACTTGAGGGAATATTATCATTTAACCTGAAAGACGTAACGACAGAGAGTGAGATTTGAACTGCGAACAGTTTGAAGTTGTACTTTTTACTTTTATACCCTGAGTACACTGAGCCTGTACATTCTCACTTCGGCTTGAAGAATTTGGAGACTTCTGACACCTCTGCAAGCTTCTACACTCATTTACCTGCAGCTGCTAAAAAGCATCCATCTTTGACTGAGTAACTCTGCTTTCTGGGCTTTTTTTTTTTTTTTTTTGCTGTGTGAATAGGTCAACACGTCTTACATGACCAACCTCTGACACTGCTCTGTCATGTATGAGCAAACACATGTTGCTACAGTAACTTGGGGTTATTATAAGATTTCAAGAAACCCTACACTAAGTGAAGGATGCCGCTGACTGACCAAAGGCAGATTGAAGCTGCCTTCGCTGTACAACTCACACGCGAGTGTGAAGGCGATCTTAAAAATCTAATTGAGCAATATGAAAGTGTCAGTAGTGCACCACTCAGAAGATGAGCGCTGACTTTTTTTCATACACAATTATATCATAGCCTCTTCGGGCCCTTGATTAGTTCTTCACACCAGTGTGTTTACGCTTCAGTAGTAACTCTATCCATCCTCGATACAGTAATAACATCTTTGGCCTCCTCACTTTGCAGAGAAGATACTTAGAAAATTTAAAGGCGTACCATCTCCATGTGATCCCCTCCGATTGGTATGTGGCATGTCTGGGACATCCCTACGCTGGTAGTAGGGCATACTCGACTACCTTACCACACACCCCTCCTTAAGACAAGCCCCCAGAGGCCCAAGGGCACGTCCTGACGTCCTTTCCTGGCTTTCGAACAGGAGAGCCGGGATTGAGGCGCCAGATCAACACCTCAGTGTAAGGTGCCTTTGCCATCGGGCCTTGCTTTGAGGCTCAGCTTCATGTCAAGTTGTCAGTGACCCTTTCCCTAAGAGGACTTACACCTCTGGATGTGGCTCACGTAAGATGTTTTGCAGGGGGCTGGTGACAAGGCTCAAAGTTGGCCTTTTTGATGTACAGTAATGTTCAAGTGAGTGAATTCTACTTGTGATTGAACTATATTTATTGATGAGCCACAAGGGAAGCCATCACGTGCTTTATTTGCCAGGTGTTGTCATGTATTGAGACGTACAGTACAGTAACTCTCACTTGGTTAGCCTGTATATTACACAACTATCCCTGAGGGATGTGGGTGTCTCTAAGTCTGCACGCTGACCAACAGTTAAAAACCTAAAATAGGAGGCAGCCATTCTGCCCCCTCCTCTGTCCATCCTCTGACCCATTGTGGGTCTATTTTTGACTATGGGGGAGTACTAGCTGCACTAGCTGTGCCACCTGTTGCCATCTGTGGCCTCTTCTCGCCACGCTGTGGTGACTGCTATCACGGCGGAATCAGAAAGAATCAGGTGCATTTTTCTTATAAGAGGTTTATCTAGCATTCAGTAGGATTTGGTTGTATTCGCATAAGCTAAAGTGGTCTGTGATTATCAAAAAAACTGGAATGAAATCGATGCCTCTATATGGATCTATCCAGTGGAACCCCCCTGGCCTTTAGAGTTAAGGTTGTCTGAATCCCCCCGTACTCAGGATAAATCCTCTGACTTGGGGGTTCCAGGCCTGCCACCCTCATCATGTTCCCTTTAATTCAATTTACCCCCACGGTGCCGCAAGCAGAACATGATCCTGGGGTTTTACACATATGCAGATACTGAATATATACCGTGTAAATGCACAAGACTGCAGATACATCCTAGCATACACATTCAGATCCATATTAAAACAAAAAAACAAATTAGGGTAATCGCTGACTGTATACTTTGATTACATGAGATAACCTATTATGTCTAGTTCAGTGTGTAACTTCTAGAACTCTCAACCTCTGGTTGTACATACCTCCGGTCCTAAGTTGATTTTTGAGTAGCATTCCGACTTCTTCAAATACTGGTGATATGGAATTGTAGGTTGATGGCCACCATCCCAAAGTGTCAGTATTCGAAGAAAAAAATAAATTTTCCTACAAAGTGGACCTTTAAAGCAACACAATGTAACTTCCTGGAGAAAGACAGTTCATGGATGAGTCTCATCCCCATGTCTTCAAATACTGATTACTGATCTGATCTTTGGGTTTGCAGCTAGGGTCAGACGCCAATCTGAAGTGCCTCTCATCCATGAACTACGTCTCTCCAGGATGTTACTTTTGTCGCAGCAATTTATTTGCACAGAAGTTTCACAGTTGCAGCAGTTGACTTGCATTCTTTCTGATGGCCTCCACACAAGGATCTATAGTTGAGGCATGACTTACCCAGCCATTGAGGCCGTGGTGGGCTTAAATCACCAACATTCCTGCTGGATGTGCTGATGCCGCCAGAATGTTTCTCCAAACTGAGGGAGGGTTGTGTGGCAACGGGCTCATGAGGACACATGGTCCTAGGCGGCAGATGTCCGGGGTTCAACTCTCCTGGCGCCTGCAGGGTTAATTTTGAGCGCTGATGCAAGGCCTGCCCTCCGCGGGCAACACTACCGCTCTGATCTTTGCAGACCTCTGTCCCAGGGCTTCCATCAGGGCTCGACTGGATTGGGAGGTGTTAACACGTTCACAGCAGTTAAGGCCCACTCAAGAGGCCGGTGTTAAAAGACACGACTTCTCCGGAGTGATGAGTCAAGTTACAGAAGCTTGAGCAAGCTTCGTGTCCTGCAGTCACAGGCAGTGAAGTGATGGGATCTGTTAATCAAAAGCCAGTTCAGCCTCCAAATTGAATCATCTGTCAAAAGGCTCCCTTGTGTTTTAATTAATGACGTCTTGTGCAAAATCTATACCCAGTGTTTGTTCAGATGACTTCAGTTTGACATGCAGCCAACCTGTGCCAATGACAAGTGTTAGGGGTTTCAAAATGGCTGCCATGTATCACAACTGGTGCAACAAGTTGATTTTCCATAGGCATTCAGTGATGATTATTTATGCTCCTTTGACCGCTCCCTTAATTCTCATATTGACCAGACTGTATAAAAGGTTGAACCATTATCTCTTTTATTGTTTCGGCTGCTTCACATCCTCTTTTTTTTATCACCATCTTACAGTGCCTCCTTGAGAATAAAGACTGAGCAAGTAGCCTATTACACATTTAAGTACCGAGTGACAGATATGGATTAGGAATCTTTTTCGGGATTGCAGTATTACTCATACCCTCCTTTTATTTTGGCTTCTAACCTTTTGGCTCCTCTACTTTCTGCACCGTGCTGGGAGCAACATTACATAGGCTTATTTTTAGCAGGTTGACTTGTGGAGAATCAGCAATGCTGCGCTGTTTCTTAACCAGCGCTGTGTGTCACTGTTGCCACTCTGCAAAGGAGCAACTGTCGGGATCTCAGTTAAAGAGTGTGTCACATGATATGTCATTGAGGGGGGTCTTTTATGGTCAATACATGATTGTTTGTATGTACACGTACTGAAATACTCCATGTGGCTTTCTATGGTATGAAGTGTGGTCAAGTCACGTGATTGTTTAAAAGTGCTCCCCGCTTTTGTCATGAATGGGGAAAGGACACTTTCTGTCTTTGCCTCATTTGGCAGACACCTTTATGGACCCCAAGTTAATTTCTCATTGTAGTGAATGTGAATCTATTCAAGACTCTCGGTTCATAAATATAAACTAGTTTGCCTCAGGCTTGTAAACAAACAGGCTGTCAGATGATTTTACTTGTCATTTGATGCACCGTCAGTTTTGGCCAAAGCAACATGTCATTCTGACTCTTGGCCAGAAACACTAGAAGTCACTGGCCACACAGCCGGTGGCTGTACTCCAGGTGAGGGTGCAGGGTGCCATGACAATGTTGCCCTTTGAGATGGTGGAGTTTTCTCACATGGATTTACAATATATATTTTGTGTACATGAACAGCTGGAATAATTTAGCACCATGGCTGAAGACTGGGAAATGTGCAGATTGTAAAAGATGAGGTTACCCCGTTATTGCTGCTAGTGAGATACATACATCCGGTTTAATCGTTGGTATACCCAAAAGCATATTTGGCAAAATGGGCAGTCCACTTTGCAGTTCAACAAATCTCTCCAATATTAGCATTAGTAAAAAACAAGTTTGAAAACCCACATTGTGGCTTTTGTTACAATTAAAACCTTTCTAAGTGCAGGGTACAGATGATGGAATGTTAACAAAGTACATTTACGTAAATACAATCAACTACATGCATTTGGAAACTGTAGTTACTGCATTAGCAGCACTATTTATTTAATTTATCATCGATCTGACTTTAAAAAAAACACTGATTCCAGTAATCATAAGAATTCTGGATATCACTGATGTGCAAATGTTCAGTCGACTCTTTGTATAAGGCATACTCCATACTTTTAAGAGTATATGTATAATTTACTTACACACTTTAATTTGGATACTTGAGTACATTTTTTGCCATACAGTTACTTTTGATATTTAAGTGTATTTGATATTAGATACTTTAAGACTTTCACTGAAGCACTAGTCATATGGATGCCTTTCACTTTTATAAAAGTAATATTTCAACACGATAACTTTACTTGAAAGTGACTACGAGGAACTTTTAAGTGAAACAGTCTCTAGATTCCTCTGATGATTATAAATGACCTGTAAAAGCACGTGTCTTACTGCTTTAGTCAAAAGAATCAACAAAAACTGAAGTATGACTTTTGGGAACTTTTACAACACCGGTACATGGTTCCAAACAGCCAATAACAACTGTTTTAACAACCTAAAACTGTTTTTTTTATATTAAAATCATGTAGCATTTGAAAGAACTTGTGACTTTGGTGAAGATGCTGAAAGTGTGCTTATATGGTTTGTTTGAGTGTCAAACTGACTTTAGTGCTTCTCTGAGGAGTTCTGATATTCGTATAAAAAATACAGTCCTATAATACCAGAGTTTAAGTAGCGTTGGACGTTACAGTCCACCACACAGAGATGAGTTAATAAAAACTGTGCCAGTAAAGTGAATTTCACTGTGGTGCTCTGACAGTGGGCACATGCTGATGATGTGCCCACACAACAAGATCAATATTCAGATCAAGCCATATGTGTTTTACAGTCTGATTTACAGTAAACCACTACTATGTAATAACCCCTACAGGTGCTGTCAGCTTTGATATTCAACTAACTAAGCTGTAAATACTTTTAAAATTCCTTAACAGCTCTATTAAGGGAGTGTCTGGTTGCTTGGCTACTAGGACCCATAACGCCCTCATGGCATGGAAGTGTGAACTAGAAAAGCTTCCCAACCCCTCCTATATATAGCTCATAGCCGTAGCAGGTTTGTCTGGAGCAGGATTGTGTGGGAGGTGTTACAGAAGGGCTTGCTATGAGGCCTGGGCACACAAGGACAGGCCTCACAGCGCGATAAGTCTGTGATAGGTGCGTAAATATAGAAGAGAAAAGACAGAGGATTGCGCATCATTGTCTCATCACGTATTTCACGGATGGAAACACTCTGTCCAGCTCTCTGCCCAGTCCATTATAATGCTGGGGAAGTCCCCCTCTGTCTACCTCTGTTATCTTTGCTCTCGTTATAAAGCCCACGGTGATGCCAAACAAATGTGTCTATTTTTAGTGCTTGCTTTCTAATTTAGGAACTGATTGTGCCAACATCTGTGATCTAAGTCATCTGAAATGTTCAAAAGTGGACATGACACATTGGTGGGCAGATATGTTCTCTCAGATTTTCTTTCTGTCCATCCCATTCTTACACACACTTGCTGTAAGTTAGAGATCAAAATACATAAACATACATGCTTTGTGGACCAACTGTAATGTTTGTACATTGAAGGAAAGTCACCCATATGTCTGATAGTTAATAGATACATAGACTTTGTTCAAGAGCATATTTATGCTCCCGGGGTCCCAAGTTCCAAAGGTTCTACGTTTCCACATTCCTGTATTTCCAAGGTCCCAAGGTCCAAGGGACATATGCTCCCAAGGTCTTATGTCCCAAGGTCAAAAGAATCTATTTCCTATATTTCCATGTCCTAAGTCCTAAGGTCGCCATCGCAGGGTCCTAGTTAAACACGTCCAATGTTCCCAAGGTCCTATGTTCCCAGGGGCCTTTGTTCCCAGGTTCCGATCTTTCCAAGGTTTTATGTTCAGGTACTATATCCCCTAGGTCCTATGTTCCTCGAGTCCTACGTTCCAAAGTGTTCCACCATGTGGGGCAGCCTATATGGCACGCTACTGCATTTCCTACCCTGAAAGAGAACCCTAGATTGCACTTCATCATGTTTTACCTACCACAGATGCATCCAAGAGGGCGCCATCATTACATTTTTTTCAAACATGGGCACACGTGTCTCAAACTTAAAATCCCCACAGTGGTGATACATACTGGGATGCAGTTTGCATCGACTGATGTGGATTCAGAAATAGCAGCTGTGTTGGTTTCTAGTTTAGCTTCACTGAACATGTCATCAAGCTTTATGATAAAACTGTCACTGGATTTGTTTGCACCGCACATGGCCACCTGGGTCCACTTCCAGTACTTTAGTATTTATCATCAGACACTTAAAGACATACATCGAGGACTTGAACAAAGTTAACGTTTGCTAATGTTCCTTTTACAGAAGAAGAAGAAGAAGCTTTTACCTCCGCCCTCAGGGACAGATCTCACATCGATGAGACGCTGCGACTTGCAGCTGAAGAAAAAGCAGGAGACTATGCAGGTGAGGATTGAATATGATTCAATAGATGTGGTTCAAATTTGTCCTAATCTTAGATTATGTATATACGTAATAATGGAATGTGGTTGGTTATTAGGGTGTGTGTATTGAACAGAAACATGAAGGGGTCATGAGGTGATTAACAATAATGAAATAGATGGTAGCAAAGTTTATCTCCTGCCAATCTTAAATTGTTGCATTTCCTGATACAGTACGTATGAGTTTATTTTATTGTAACAATCTCTCTCTCCTTCTCTTACGCGGTCTCATAAATTGCCCCTTCCCTCTGTCTCTTCTTAAACATCTTTTTCTAACACCTGAATCCTCCTTCGGTCTTTTTCTTCTTGTCCTCCAGCGGCTCTGGAGAGGTTGCGGAAGATCTACCACTCATCCATCAAGCCGATGGAGCAGGCCTACAAGTACAATGAGCTGAGGCAGCACGAGATCTCAGGTATCACAGAGGCTTCGGCTACATCTGCACTTTGTTCTGATGTGTGGGTTTTACTGTTTGGGTTGCTTTGGTGACTGATTTGTTGACTTGTTTGTACACCCTCAGGCACAGAAACAGCAACGGTATATGTATCCATATTTAGTTTCAAGCCCACACATAGTTGTTTTTCCTCAAACATTGCTGGTCCAGGAAAGAAAGTTATACTATCATTTTGTCTAAAACACTCCATTCATGCTACTTTGAAATATTTCTTCCCCTTTTCTTCTACTATATCTCCCCCCCCCAAGACTTTTTGAAATGTCCCTGTTTGTTTTCAAATGATTTTTGCACTGTGCACTTCACAAGAAGCGTAATTCTCTCAGATGCACACCGAACTGCCAACAGCAAGCTCTTTTTTCCCCACAATGAAAGGAATCTCGCCCTCTTGTGGCCTTTTAGGATCAGCACGCAAACCTGTTATATACCACTAGTATTGCCTCTGAATGAACATTTCCAACATTATTTTTTGCCTCAGCTGACCACAAAGGCGCACCATCCATTCATAGACGGCCATGTTTGACACATTAGGTCAAATATGGGGCCATCTCCAACCCATTCCTGCACATTGTTACTCTACCCCTCCCTGTTTCTTTTAGAAACTTCACACCCTCACTCCTCATTCTCCTCCACCCCCTGTTCCCTTCACTTGTCCACCCTCTCCTGTCCATCCCCATCCCCACCGACCCCATCATTCTAACAGCCTACCCCGGACGAACCCTGGGGGACTCAGCCACAGGTGGGTGTGAGCTGGGCTTGCCTGTGCATGGCACTGCCTGAAGGGCTCAGCCCCTTCCTTTCCCCCTCCATCTGTCCTTTGTGAGTCACTTAGATCAAGATAGACACTGAACTGCTGTCTGTGGATCAGTATTTTCCAACATGTTTCACTTTGGGTGACACCCCCCGATGTGAAGTCACTGATTGGAGTGAGGCCAAAGTGATCCATAGGTGAAATGTTCAGCCTGTGGAGAGCAGAGCAACAGCAGTTCCTATGAAAATCAACATCATTTACTCTTTTTTGATTTACTCAAAATTTCAACCAAACCAAATTCCATGTTAAAGAATTAAAAGGGAAGAAATGTGAGTCAAAAACTTAACTTACTAGATTGTTAACTCAGCATTAAGGCAGCACCGCATTAAAGGGTAACTGCATCAATTTTACACATTACATTTTTTTTTACAGGTCTTGGGCAGAACTTTGCATTTGTCAAAAAAGTATGACAGAGTCTTTTGTGGCTCCAGATTAAGCTGCATGTAATCTGATAAATCGCCTCCCGTGATGTCACTCAGGAGCCAAATTGCATTGTTACATTCTATTAACTAATTAATTGCATTGATTTAATCAATGAGCCATTATTTATTGTTTCATTTTTTAATTTGGCTGTTTCAGTCCTCCACACATAATGAGTCAAACAGTATTACGGGAATGCAATGACTGAACAAATGACCCACAATGCCAATGAGCAACATCACTGGGGGCAGTTTATTAGATTAAATGTTGCTTGCTAAAGAGCCACAAAATACTTTTTTCTACTTTTTTTTTTTTTTTACATATGCAGTAGTACTCCCCTCCCTATAAACACACCTTCATGTGTATAATTTGTAGTGTCACTCTTTAAGTTGCGTAGTCAGAGTGTAAAATGTAAAACATGGAGGGGGTTGCATGTGCAGCTCTGGCTTTTGCAATGGGGTGTGAGGAGGGGACTCTGGTGAGAAAGGGTGGTCAGTGTTCGGCTAGAAGTGAAACAACACACTTTTGTCACCCTCGCATCAGATGGCTACTCTGATTTTTTCTTCCTTTTACTTATTTAGTTTTCTTTTGTGATGGCATTTTCTCTTTTTTTCTTTGATTTTCTCGCCTTTTTTAATGTTTCAAACCTCATCAACAGTTGAATTCATTCATGTTTGGCCCAGCATATAGACTATGAGAGAGCATTCCTGAGCCCTACCACCCCGACACCATGTCCGCTCACAACACACGTGGCAGCTTGTTATGAGCCACACAGCTTGCTCTGAAAGCCTTGGCCTTTTCATGTCTGAGTAATGGCATTGCTTTTTCTTTTTTGTGTCACTGAGGAATGGCAAAAAATACTCTTACGCTATTAAACAAGCCTTCCAGCTTCAACACATTCTCCGTCTTTCTATCTGTCTTTTCGTTTCTTTTCTCTTACAAAGCCTTGAACTAGTAGAAGTGGTTCATCCCAAAAACAGACTCATACTCTTTGGATGGGTTATTGCTTTGGTTGAACGATCCCCACACAAGGCACAAAAGGAAATGGAGACAGCATAAAACATAAGTTTCTTTTGGCAAAATGTCAAATTCAGTTCTTTGTTTTTTACTTATCAGTGACCAGTGTAAAATCAGCATTTCGCCCTGAAAATTTGGGCTGAACTCGAGACATTCTTTATCGTCATTTAGCCAGCCAGCCTAGGTTTTAATCACTGTCGCCTCTCCTTGCCCAACAGATGGAGAGATTACCTCCAAGCCCATGGTGCTGTTCCTGGGACCCTGGAGTGTAGGAAAGTCCTCCATGATCAATTACCTCCTGGGCATGCAAGACAGCCCCTATCAGCTCTACACAGGTATGTTGCACCGATAACATTCTTAAATTAATAGTTTATCCACATCTTCCTCAACTCTGCTGAGCTCTATCAAAGTGTTTCCAAACCAGTGTCTATATTGATACCGTTCTTACTAATCTCCTGATTTCCATCAATTTATCTTCAGGGGCTGAGCCTACTACCTCTGAGTTCACTGTAATTATGCACGGGGAGAAGATCCGCTCTGTTGAGGGTATTGTCATGGCTGCGGACAGCTCCCGGTCCTTCTCTCCCCTGGAGAAGTTTGGTCAAAACTTCCTGGAAAAGCTGATTGGTATTGAGATGCCCCACAAGCTGCTGGAACGTGTGACTTTTGTGGACACTCCGGGAATCATTGAGAACCGGAAGCAGCAGGAGAGAGGTAAATAGAGAGATGCGGCTTCAGAAATACAAAGCAGCTGGCTGCATCTTTGTGTTTTGGGGTTTACCCTTTATTCTTCTTCCTTCCAGGCTATCCCTTCAATGATGTTTGCCAGTGGTTCATTGACCGCGCTGACCTGATCTTCGTGGTGTTTGACCCCACCAAGCTGGACGTTGGCCTGGAGCTGGAGATGCTCTTCCGGCAGCTGAAGGGTCGTGAATCCCAGATCCGTATCATCCTGAACAAGGCTGACAACCTGGCCACCCAGGACTTAATGAGAGTCTACGGAGCGCTCTTCTGGAGCTTGGCTCCCCTCATCAACGTGACCGAACCTCCCCGTGTCTACGTCAGCTCCTTCTGGCCATACGACTATGCACCTGACACCAGCCGCGACCTCTTCAAACGAGAGGAGATCTCCCTCCTGGAAGATCTGAACCAGGTGATCGAGAACCGCATGGAGAACAAAATTGCGTTCATCCGCCAGCATGGCATCCGTGTGCGCATCCATGGCCTGCTGGTAGACCGCTACGTCCAGACCTTCAAAGAGAAGATGAGCTTCTTCAGTGACCCGGAACTGGTCTTCCAGGAGATTGTGGATGACCCGGACAAGTTCTACATTTTCAAGTCCATCCTAGCCAAGACCAACGTCAGCAAGTTTGACCTGCCCAACCGCGATGCTTACCGTGACTTCTTTGGCATCAACCCGATCACCAACTTCAAGCCCCTGACGGCTCAGTGCTCCTACATGGGAGGCTGTCTGCTGGAAAAGATTGAGAGGGCGATCACCAACGAGCTGCCTGCCCTTCTGAGCAGCATTAACTCTGGCAAGCAGCCGGGCCTGTCCTCCTGCGAGGCTACTGGCTGTGGTGAGAAGCCAAAGAATCGCTACCGGAAGAACTGAGGAAAACAAAATAACTTGAATGGGGGAAGTGAGAAGAGGAGGGGTCTGGTGAAAGCCAAACCTGCTTTTATCAGAACGCCTGTATTGTTGAGGAGAGAGAGGAGAGGAGTTTAGTGTTTAGTGTTTTTTCCTCAGGAGAATATGGGGGTGTGCATTTAGGGACTGTGGGAATGAGGCAGATAGAGTGAGGGGAGGGTCATTGTTGGATAAGGCAGCTTAAGGACACAAGTGCTGAAGAAATGAGTACATGCCACTGATCACCAAGTTTGGTTCAAATACACGCCCTCCTCTCTCCCTTGCGCAATCACAGTGGACTGTCTGGGATTTGGGTGTTGGGGAAGAAATGATGTGAAGAAATACAGAAATGGAAAAAAAACCAAGATGAAATAAAAATTGAAAAATCCTGCGACTGAAAACAGTCAATTACCAGCTCCCTTGTATGTGAATAAAATGGGAAAAGTGGAAACAGGAGTTGCAAATTTGTGTTGTAAAATCTTGAGAATTGCATTGCAGAACGTCAATTCCATGAGCTTCAGAAGCTGTTTTTGAAGTTGCCTTTTTTTTTTTTTGTGGGTGCTATTCGAAGCTATTGTGTTTGGGTGGTTGTCCAAACCGTTGTTTTGGAGACAGGTGAACATAAACACTGCATGTTAGACATCACATCTTATTTAATAGATGCATGAATTTCCCTCTAACATAAACTCTTTAAGTTATATTTCCTCATGTAACCTAAACCAACCTTGCTATGCAACAGATAAGGCCGTTTTTTTTTTTCTTCCGTAGTTTTATACGCTCATTGGCTCTGGTTGTTGACAACCTGTTAAATGAGCACTGTGATGGAAGCGGAGGTCAGGGTTCAAGGGTCAGAGTCTTCAGAGCAGGGAGGGTATGTTCATTCTGCTTCACTTCTTAACTTATCTTACCATTTCTGTTTGTCAGTCTTTGGCATGAATTCAATAATGTGTTGTGATTTTTTTTCCTTGAATGATAAGCTTTCCAGCTTCTCTAAGCTGAATGACCATAAAAGAAATAAGACATGAAGGATGTGTTTGGGTTATAGCTGTCTTTAGACATTTTTCTGCAGTTTAGAAAGCTACCGGTATTTATTGATTTTTCTGTGTAAACCTTCCAGATGGGGATTGAGGCAGGCTGTGTACGTGCACTGAATCATTGTAGCATAAAAGTTCACTCATCAACGCTGCAAAGATTATGATTTCTTAGCTTGCAAAAAGTGGGCTGGAGGTAAAAGGTGAAGTGGAGGACTCGTGAGTTGACCCCTGACCTCTGTGAAAAAGACGGAGGCCCCAAATACTAACCACAATGGTTTTGCAATGATACATGTCATAGTTGCGAGTTCTTATGTAAGCCTACCTCAGTGAACTTCCCGGGAGTATGGCATGGTAAATTGTTTCACATTTTGGGAAATGCGCTTATCGGAGACCTGACGAATTCTTGGACCGGCCCCGTAACTTTCTTGATCCAAGGAAGTTATTGCACCGGGACAAGAACTGATCCAGCACATTGACCCTCAGATATCATGCTCAGGGTTGAAAGCTTGAATGCTGGGGTAATGTTACACCAAACCATCCTAGTATGCTATATATCGGACAAGTTGCCCGAAGTTATTGGACAATGAAAATCTGTAAACAAGAAATCTGGCCATATTTTGAGGCAAAACTACATATTTGATAACCCATTAGCTAATGTTGGCATTAAACCACTTCCTGGCTAACATTACTGAGTGCTATACTTCCAGACATAAAGTAACAAGTAACTAATTTACACTTTTCCTATCGTAGTGTGTAACACCATCAAACAGTGATGTTAAGGAAGTTGTGGAATGCTGACATTAGCTGCCCTGCTGGAAAAACCAGCGTAGACCAGCACCAAAACACAACATATGCTGGTCTTGCTGGTGACCAGTCTTGACCAGCATATGTTGTGTTTTGGTGCTGGTCTATGCTGTTTTTTCCAGCAGGGTGCTGTCTAACAGAAGATAATGGATCATCAAATGCGTATCTTGAAAAATCATTAGATTTTCACTGTCAAATGTCTTTTCACTTGCTGATCAATCTGAAAGCAGTGGAGTGAAAAGAGTTTGTCAGATTCCCTGCTCACACGGCTCTGAACAACAACAGTACCGCAAGGTGAGCTTCCTGCCCTGAGCGTGATTTTAGAGGAAAAATGGCTGCCGCTTTAATATTGTGTTTTTGTACCAATTAAGCAAGAGACATAGTATGTGCTAATTAGAGGGAGATAACAGTGCAGGTAGGCGGACTTGGTTACCTTCAGGCAGACTCTGGCTAACCTCTCCCCGACTTCTTCTAGTCTTAGCTAAGCTAAGCTAACCAGCTGCTGGTTCCAGCTACATATTTACAAAACTGTACAGACACAAAAGTGGCATCAATCTAGCAAAATGTCAAACTATTGCTTTAAATACAGAGTCACAAGTCATCAAAGAAGGTAATAGGTGATAACTACATCTCCAAAAGGCACCAATTTAATTAACTAATGGACAAAAAAGCTCTTCCATTTCCCTCTCTGTCCTCCCTCACGAGCCCCATAAATCTGAAGCATAGTGAAAAAGGAAAAAAGCTAACAACATTAATCTCACATTTGCTTAATTTTTCTGTTTTTTTTTCTCTCTTTATTTATTTGAGTGTGAGTGCTCCGCTGGATGTGTTTAGTACGTTTACACTGCAGATCCAGAACATGCCCACTAGAGAGTGCTGTGCAAAAGTGTAAGTTACACAGACCACTGACTAACGCTCATGGCAACAGTTTATAGCTCGGGCTGATGATGTTGTGTGGTTGTGCTTTTTGGTATACTTTGGTATCAGTTATCTTACTTTACCAGTGAATTAAATCTGGAATGGATGTGTGTCCCATTGAAGTAGTTTTTAATTCACCTTTTTTCTTTTCTCCCTGTTTTGGTATAAAATTTAAATTAATCTTGGCCCAATTTTGGAAGCTTGATCTACAAAAATAAAGATTTCTGATTGACTAGGCAGTGAAACTTTGTGGTTATTTTGATGAAATCAAAAAAATCTTAATAAGCGAGATGCTATCAAAGAAAAACCAGAGGGATTAAAACTTGTGCCTTGCTTACAAATACAGCTACATCTCTGCCTGCACTCACATCCCTGTTCTGTTTCTCTCTGTTACACCTTGATGTCAAGCGTCTGAACACTCTGATGGTCCAACCTCTCACTTTTGGGTTTGAAAAGGACGGTTTTATCCTGTAGCTGCAATGCACCAACAGTTCGTCGTGACAGGAAGTGGGGAGGGGTGTGTGTGTGTGTGTGTGTGTGTGTGTGTGTGTGTGTGTGTGTGTGTGTGTGTGTGTGCTGGATGGGGTGTGTATGTAGTTTTGATAGTTGTGCACCAAGATTCCCCCTTTCAACACTGACTTTAACCCAAAACGTGTTTCTCCGTGAGCCTATTTCTTCTCTTCCACAAACATTATTTTGCTCAGATTATGAGGAGTCTAACTTGCAAATGGAAATTAAGGATTTAATTAGTTAATAAATTGTGTTTGGAGTGTATTCTAGACATTTTCAAAGACTTTTGGACCTGGTAATGAAGTGTGTTGAAACCTCCTAGTTGTCTATGCTGTGCAAACTAACTCTTTCACTGGCTGACCCCCCCTAAAAAAAAAAAAAAAACTCAGTGTTGTAAATCACACACTAATCTGAATGTGGTGGCGTACAGTCCCTCTGGGGATCCTCTCAATGTACTCTTCAATTGCAAAGCTGCTGCACCGACAACAGAGGGCTGCTGCTTAACATTTCTCTCAGGCTGTTATTGAATAGAGGATACAAGATTTCTCCAGGTTCGGCCAGACTGTGCTGCAGACTGCAGGATTGCATTGTCTCATCCCTGAGGAGCCACTGCTTTTTAAAAATGTAATCACTCAGGTGCTGAAATGTTGAAATATTGCAGAATTGTAATGAGGAAAAAAAGTACTTTCTTATCCCTATTAACCTTGATATAATCCAATATATTGTGTGTTTAGCGACATATAATTAATTCCCATTCCCTCCAATAATAACTCTTAATTGTTCTTCTGCAGCCATCCGAAGACAGGTCTTCACATCCACACAAAATAAGGCACCGTTCCTTCTGAATGCAAAGGGTTCAATGGTGAAAGTGATAAGAAGGTGGGGGGGGGGCTCATTGCGGTGGGGAAACAAAACAGACGTCCCCACCCATCCCCAGGCACGTGCTCGTTACCTCTCGGTCTTTCTTTTTTAACGGGTGCGTGCACGCAGCTCGACTGTACCCCTCCCATCACCACTCTGCTCTCCTCTCACTCCTCCCGCTCTGCTGCTGGCCAAACACAAGCAGCAGCATCAAGTCAACGCTCCACACCAAAGACGGAAGCGCATGGATGTATTTTCAAAATAAACGATTAGTTTTGCACTTTTTTGATTTGGTAGCCATGTGAGTAAAGCAAATGGAAATAAAAAAACAACAAGTATCTGTTAAAGCTGAATTGTTTTTTGTCTTTACCTTTTATCGGTTAATGTAAATGATATATATTCTTTTTTCGAGTATGCAAATCTTTTGGCGATGTTTTCATGAGTGGGTCCCCTTTCGGTTTTGTTTGAAGCATTATTTGCTCCTGCCGTTTTATTCTTTAAAGGTGCTCTATGTAGTTTTGGGAAATACATTTAATCACTTTATACCTAAGCGATCTAAACAAACAAACTCTCTTTTGATTTCATGACTGAATAAACTGACCTCAAAGGACAACACAAATTCATCCTGTTTTACTTTGTTTATATGTGGCGGACCCTGCCATCTTTGTAGCTCCAAACAGTGTTCTGGGGACCTGATCTGGAGCGTGCGATCACACCGATCAAAGTCAAAGATGTGTTGGTGCTGTCGTCTTCCTAAAGTTGGCATGTTTGGCTATGTAGATTTGGACAGGCTGTGCCGACATGCTGTAATGTAGAGGACAAATAACAATGCACGCATGATTATGTCTTGCAGTTTGAATTTCAAGTCAGTTTTAATTAACCACTCGTGTTTTATTTTGAAAGAAAAGGGGGAAATCATATATTTTCTTCTTGGGTACTTGACTCTCTCTCTCTCTCTCTCTCTCTCTCTCTCTCTCTCTCTTTCTCTCTCTCTCTCTCTCACACACACACACACACACACTTCTCGCGGCTGGACGGCTGGCAGCGTACAGAAGATGGTGGCAGCTGCGGCCGCTGCGTTGCCCACTGCGCCTGGATAGGGCAGACCGCATCTCACGCAGGTGTCGACGCCGCCGAGGCGCAAAAGATCGGCTGTCAGATAGCAGAGATAAGACAGTCTCACCATCACCATCACCATCACTCCGTGTGGACGATGCAGGGGACGAGAAAGACTGGACGATGCAGCAGCAGCAGCAGCAGCAGCAGCCTTAATCCATCATATTTGTCTTGGATTAAAAGATAATTATTCGGCGGTGAGAGGATCCAGTCTCCCGTGTGTCCCGTGCAATTCACTTCAAGTGGCTGGATCAAGGCAGCGCTCCGCTCTGACCTGTGGGACTGTCGGTGTGGGGGGCGTGGAGGGGAGGTGGAGACCTTTTAATTAGCCCGACTCTCTCCGGGCTCCAGTCGTCTCCTGTTTAGGAAGAGGACCGAGCCGCTGTGGGCAAAGTTTACTTCTGGGAGAGGACAGGACTGGACGACACTCAGCTCAAGCTGTCTTTTTTTTTTTTTTTTT
>CAEMYA010000232.1:288791-305525 GCA_903131615.1 Diplodus sargus | reverse complement strand
TTTTTTTTTTTTTTTTTAGCTCTGGATGGATTTTGCGCCACGATGAACTGGTGTGACTGTGGGTACCAAATCAACGCCTATCAACTCTGAACCAGGACCGGCTGGTCGCTGCGTCGCTCTCGGAGGAGTTTGGGGCATTTTCCTGCGCACACGCGTCTCACGCGTTTGTCTCCCGCAGACCTGCGTGCGCAAGATCCCCTCTCTGGGTTCTGGAGACGCAGCGGTGGTGGGGAAAGTCAGGAAAGGACGGGGCTCTGTCCACGGAAATACTCCCGATTAGGCCCTGCAGGAAGGGGCATGTGGGTGTAAACAAGAGCTCTAATGGCAATTCTTGCGCTCGTGTTATCCGGAGTTGACCCGCGCCTTGGCACTGAAGGCTGGCCTCTTCGATCAAGACGGCAAACAGCAGATCTGGAGTCGAAGCACACACTGCGGAGGATGTGCTTTGGGTGAAGTTTTTCTTTTTTTTTTTGCTCAAAAACTGTCAACAAAATGTTGTGAAATTCAGGAGCCCCGGAGTGGAGCTGAAATTGGATAATGTACTGACTTACACGCTTCAAGAAAACGCGCAATAACCCCTTTAAACCATATGACGCTGAACACTTCATACTTATGGTGATCACAACTTCTTCTTTATAACAACTTCTTCACTTCTTTTCGTTTCCTTTTTCGACTTTCCCTCTCGAGCACACATCGTTTGTAATTCTCAGAGTTTCCCCAAATATTTTTCCAGTGACTGAAACTGCGTTTGAGCAGCCGAGCGGACTTGGACTGGAACAGAGCAGGCAGCGAGTGAACCTTGCAGTCTCAAGTGCGTCAAAACAGACGGGAATGTAGAGGAATGCGGGTACTGACGTCAAGAGAGGCAATAATGAACCATTCAAACTCTTTGGAAGGTCTGATGGGGTGTCTACAGCCACCTCACTGCTGACTGAGTGGACTTCTCCCTGAGAGAAAAAAAAAAGGGTTTGGGTTGTGCACTCTTTTTTTTCACTTTAAAAAGGAAGCAATCATTGCCCAGGTTGTACTTCTGTGGCCCCTGTATGTTGCCTTACTCCTTCATCTACTTCAACTTCCTCTCCGCGTCGTCTTTTGATTTTGATAGATTCAGAAAATTAACATGGCGTCCCCCCAACATCAACAACTGCTGCCTCACAACACAGAAGTGAGCTGTGACTCAAGTGGAGATGGAGGCGTCTCAGTGAGGATTGGCAGCAGTGTCAAACACAAGCACGGAGGCGGGCCGCTTGGTTCAATCGGGGGAGGCTTCATTGTGGGGTCCAAGCACTGCAAGTACAGCATCTCCTCCAGCTGCAGCTCCGGGGAGTCCGGAGTCAGGAGGCCGGTTGCCAAGAGCTTTCGCGTGCAGAAAGGGATGCCTCAGCTCTTTGAGAGATCCGCCGGCCATTTCTGGGACCCGAAGTTTGACTCTTCGATCCTGGAGGAGGCCTGTAGGGAACGATGTTTCCCACAGACCCAGCGGCGCTTCCGCTACGTGCTCTTTTACCTGGTTGCCGTTGGCTTCCTCTGGGGCTTGTATTTTGCTGCGAACCCCTCCCGCTGTGACAGGACTGCCTTCCTCCTTCCCACTGCTTCCTTCCTCCTCTTCTGCCTCCTACTCTTCCTTTTGACTTTTACTAAGCTCTACTCTCGCTGCTACAACCAAGCATCTCTGCTGCTCATCCTCGTAACTTTCATCCTCACCCTGGCCCCACAGATCCAGACATCAAGCTTCAGGGATCCGGAGACTCCCACACCTGCACTCGATTTGGATGTGGAAGAGTTAAGCGGCATGGGACCCACATACAACCTGTCCTATGAAAAGCTTGTAGGAGGCACCGCCTGGTCCCCCTGTCTATCTCCTGTCGGCACCTTCTCCCTCTGCATTGAGGTTCTTCTGTTGCTCTACAGCGTTCTCCACGTTCGCCTCTATGCTTCTGTCCTGCTCGGCATTCTCTACTCTGTCTTTTTTGAGAGTTTGGGCTGGTTGCACCTGACAAAGGCAGGGGAAAACTGGACCTTAACCTCTCAGTCAGACTGGGATACGTTAAGTTGGCTGGGCCCAGCCAAAGCTTTGCTCCACCTCTGTGCCCACGCCATTGGCATTCACCTGTTCATCATGTCGGAGGTGCGGTCGCGCTGCACCTTCCTGAAGGTGGGACAAGCGATCATGCATGGCAAAGATCTGGAGGTGGAGAAAGCCCTGAAGGAGCGAATGATCCACTCCGTCATGCCCAGACTCGTGGCTGACGAGCTGATGAAGCAGGGTGATGAGGAGATCGGTGACAATTCTGTCAAGCGATACTCCACCAGTGGCGCAGCAGCCGTCATCTCCAGTCCTAAAAACAACAAACGCAAGAAAACCTCCATCCCTCGAGGCCAGATCATCTTCAGACCCTTCAACATGAAACGGATGGAGCCGGTCAGCATCCTCTTTGCGGACATCGTTGGCTTCACGAAAATGTCGGCCAACAAATCTGCTCATGCCCTTGTCGGGCTCCTAAATGATTTATTCGGCCGCTTTGACCGACTTTGTGAGCTCACCGGCTGTGAAAAGATCAGCACTCTAGGAGACTGTTACTACTGCGTGGCTGGTTGTCCTGAACCCAGACCGGATCATGCCTACTGCTGCGTGGAGATGGGCCTGGGCATGATTCAGGCTATTGAACAGTTCTGCCAAGAGAAGAGGGAGATGGTCAACATGAGGGTAGGCGTCCACACTGGCACCGTACTGTGCGGCATCCTGGGCATGAAACGCTTCAAGTTTGATGTCTGGTCAAATGACGTCAACCTGGCCAACCTGATGGAGCAGCTGGGAGTGGCTGGGAAGGTCCACCTGTCACAGGCCACTGCCAACTTCCTGGACGACCGCTACCAGCATGAGGGCGGGCAAGTCATTGAGAGAATCGGGCAGAGTGTGGTGGCTGACCAGCTCAAAGGTAGGTGCCTTGTGAAAATACAAAAAATAGAGATAATTGTAAATGTTGGTGGTCTTTCTTCTGTTATTTCCCTTTTTCTTTCTTTCTCTTTTTTTTTTTGTTTATCTTGGCTTGCAGTATGAAAACACCAGACTTGCTTTGTTCCTAACAAGCATAATTTGATTCTAGGCAGCTCTACAAATTGGCTGCAGCAGCGAGACTTATGCTTGCAATTACTCCCCCATGCACCTACAAACTTTTTGGGTGCTCAGGTTTGTGTCCTGTAATTTCTCTCTGCCATCCCATAGCGGAAATGTCTCCATGTACCAGAATACTAGCAGTTCTACCCCAAGCTGGATAACACAGTTGCAGGGGGAGGGGGCATTTGCACAAGTCAAGGTCAACACTGGGTTCTGACATCATGTATTGTGCCCGGCACAGATGGGCCGGCAGGGTTTTGAGTCATTTATAAGTGTCCTCTGTGGTGTTAGTGTTGTGTGACTGTATTACAGACAGACGCCATCTTCTTCCCCAGCCCTCCACTTTGTCTCGACCCAGTCTTTGTCCTCTTGTTCAATTATGTTGCTTTCCAGACGTCCTCAATGTGTCCCATTCTCTTAACCTCGCCTTGAACCCCAGGGATCGCTTTACAACTTAATACAACTGTCACCTTCTCTAACAGAGATTTGCCTGCAGCATTATCTCTACCTCGCTTGCTGCTGCTTGATTGCAGCTTTCGATTTGATATGTTTATGCAGATCTCCTCAGTGTTCCTGAACGCTGGCTTAATGTCTCCTGTCACCATTAAAGGCGTGTTGATCCATAATCACTCGGTGTAAGTGAAGTGACAGGTCTGACTAAGGTGGTGCAGATGGCGTTCATCTGCCCTTTGGAGTCAGCGTTTCAGGTTCATTTTTCATAGAATAGATGATGAATGTGCTTTCTTGGAGACCGCACGTCTGATTTGGGGCATTGAACTTGTAATTCATACGAATTACAAATTTAAGTCTGCACATAGGCTCGATGCCCGTCGGTGCAGGTTTCCATTATTCTGGCTTGGAATTCAGTACTTTGTCCAAGTCAACAAGACTGAGCGAAAGCGTCTCCTGTTTACCAGCCGGCAGGTGTGATTTATGGGCCTGCATTCTCCCCTCATCTGTCAAATTAATGAGTGGCTACCACTCTTTCACTTCTTGCTCCTCCTTTTCTTTTTTTCTCCATCTCCTCCATCATGCATTCAGTTCCCCTCCAGAGATTTATCCCCTCCCTCGAGATCTGCTGTGCCAGTGAGAGAGCTGGCTGTCAGGAAAGAGTTGTTCTCCACTGCTGTAAAATTCCCTCCGCTGTCTGGCTCAGTCTGTGTTAATCACTTGGGTAACATTGCAGCCAGGCAAGGATCTTGGCTGGGGCTGCTCCCTGTTGCCTAACTCTGAAGTAAATTGCTCTGACCTCGACACTGATCGCTGTGCAGCTGTCTGCTATGTATTTTTGATGCCCTTTTTGGGTTGGTTTGATGTTTCACTTTCTCCCAAACAGTTTTTTTGGCTGCTGAGTGCTTCGGTGGTTCCAGCTGTGCTATCGAGTCAAGTTTTGTTGTCTCATCCTGTAGGTGCACATGTTAGAGAGCTTGTGCTTTCTTACTTAAAGCTTCCGCTGTAATTATAAGCTATTTGCTGCACATTGCAGCCACGTGTGGTCAGTTAAGTGTTACAGCTGCATCCTGTTGGCTCCTCAGCACTGACCTGAGGTCTGTGGTTTTAGCAACAAATGGAGTTGCGGCTCAGCTTACATCCCAGAGGCTGATAGCTGGTGTTTGAGGTTAAGAAAGACAGTTTGAACACAGCGCTTTTAGATGCTGGGCTCTTCCTAGTGGTTGTTTTCATTATTATTAAATCAGAATATTATTTTTCAGATTTTTTTTCATCAATTGTTATCAGAAATCATTGAAAAGCACCTGCTATAGCTTCCAAGAGCCAAAAATAGTGTTTTCGAACAGCTTGTTTTATCTGACAGTGCAAAACCCAAACCATTCTTAAGGATATCAAGAAAGAGTGATGCAGAGATAATGAGAAAATGCCCACATTTGAGAGGCTAGGACTAATGAAGGTGACAGATCAGCCCATCTTAAAACAACAACCAATCACTGGAGACACTGGAAACAAGGCATAAAGAATAGTAATCAACTATAAGAAATAATTGCGCATTGATTTTTTTCCCATCAAGTGACAAGTCCATGATATTCAGCTCTAGTTTCTCTCTCAGCTCTTTATTAGTAAATCAAGAGGAGTATTGGCAGAATAATCCATAATGACATGAATCATAAACCACAACACAGCTCTCTTCTCTTCTCTTCTCTTCTCTTCTCTTCTCTTCTCTTCGTCAGACTGTGCTGTATTGTACGCTTGCCTTATTGGAAATGGGACCCATATTTGGCTCCGTTTTCCCTTACTTACTGTATAATGATGGCACCTGCCAGACTGTCAGTGCTGCCCTATTATCTTTCTGCTGATGGCCACAGAGAGCCAGTCATGGTTCTTCTCTCTTTCAAGCAGCGTTTGTTTTCCAAATTGTTTGTGTGTGTTATGATAAGAAAGGAGAAAAATGTAGTTTTAAGAGCAATTACCAGTTAAATCTGTAACACTACTATACTTTCACAGACTGACAACAGCTGCTTCAAGTATCTTTGATAACAAGGGCCCGGACTGCTTCAAGTAGCTTAGTGGCAGACATTCAAGCAGCTATAATCCGTATTTTTAGAATAACAATGTTAGGGCTGACCCAAAAGCTTCAAAGCTTCTACCGTTGCTATGGTAATCGGCGTCTGAATCAGTATTCGAATGAAGGATGTACCTTAAAAAAGACTGCTACAGAGAGCCAGATATCGAGCTCCTCTGTGGCAAGCAGCCTGAAAACCTGCACACGTACAAAAACCAGCGAGGGAGCATTTCTGCTCCGTTTGCACAAACGCAGTCCCACGAGCAAGGGGCTGTGACGAGCGCGAGCTCAACCCTCCATGTTCGCAACTTGCCCACCCGTCCAGGTGAGACTTTGTAGGGCGGGATAGTGTCTTATGTTTCCCCTCCTGTCCTCATCTCTCAATAGACTCATGATCACAATAATAGCTGAGTTTGATAGCTTGTGTTGCACACCCCCCACCCAAACCCCCTGATGTGCAACCATTGACTTAACATCACCCTGGTTTCCACCAGGTGTCTCACTAGACAATTAGTGCACACATTTTCTATAAATTGATCAATCTATAAGGTATAAAGTTAGAGTAAGTATAGTTCGCAACTAAAGACGGCCTGCAAAGACAGGCTAGTGAATATGAATCTCTGTGTTCGGTGTGACGACATTTAATGTCTGTGACACGTAAGACACGTAAGCACTTCATAATTAGATTGTGAAACAGCATGTAAATATCTTAACCCTGCGTTAACCATAGATTTTATTTCAGGCAATTAACCGAAAAACAATTAAAAAATTGTATTGACTTTGAGACAAAAGAACCGGACTGATCTAGGTTTTTGGACTTGTTAATGCACCTTTCTATTTGCAGCTACCCTGCCTTTCTGGAACTTTATGGCGAGCTTCAGCTCATTTTTTATCTGTCCTGTCTTTAAATGTCACTGATTTAGTTCACTCTCACTGCTCTCATACTGTCACTTTTGGCTGTAGCAAGTAGTTCAGATCCAAAAACCCACTTTACAGGTACCTAGTATCTGCTCAGCACCAAACAGCAGACAGACTCTGTTAAAGACTAGCTGATGCACTTGGTAGGAGCATTTAGCAGCTGAAGGGCCAGATAGAACCCCCCAAGGAGTTGGTAGAGACTGAAGTTAAGTAGATAAAGACTGAATATTGGAATTATATTCACCAAGTGGCTAAACACCCAACATGACACCCAAATGAATGTTCATGTTGCTCTGTGGCTGCTGGAGGTGTAAAGAAGAAACAGTTTGCTAAAAAAGTGTTGATATTGTCATAACTTGTTTTCACCACCCCAAGTGGACAAAAGAGCTAAACTGTTGCAGATTTAAAGTCTGTATTGCCTTTGAGAGTCTTTTCCTCTGCTCCGAATCTTCCGGGCTAAAAAAAAGAGTACAAAAAAAAGAATAAAAATGACCTAAATGAACACTATTCAGTCCACTTAAGTTATCTAACATCGCATTGATTTGAACATCTGACCGCTCTTTCGTATAATTTCCACAACCCCCTCTCCTCTTTCACTCATTATGTACATGCTTCTCAGCCTCAAGGTAGGCCATGTTCTCTTCTCAGATTCAGTTTGACCTTTTCTAACTTAACTGCTGAGCAAAGCTGTGCTGGGCAGCAGCGCACAGTATATCCCTTTTGGACCCGCTCTCTCCTCTCTTTGCACCATGGAGGACTTCTAATAACGCAAGACTGGTTAACCTTCTCGGCTGAAGTGATTAATGTTAGTAATTCACCATCATCATATCTTCCCATGCTGGCCTGGTGTTATCCTGACCCCGAACCCATCAGCCGCCTGCCAGCGAGTAGTTTAAATCACAGCGAATGATATTGATTGCCTATAATGAGGCTGTCACGGCTCTGTTTATTTATGATGGAGCAACGCAAGAGGTTTTCATGTCATCTGGATATCAAAGAAAATCAACCAAAAGCCAGGGGTCGTGCAAGCTACGAAACAGCAGATGATATGTATTCTGGTCCACGATATTAATTTGTCCCAATTCCTTGTCCACCTTTAGGCCCTCGGAGCAGTAATTGATTAGCTACATTGGAATTGATTCGAGCACAGAGCAGCATTTAGCTGCAAATAGTCCGGGTGATGAATGTTCTGTGTCTCTTCACTCTGGCCCTATTACTTCATGCTGATATTAGTTATCGGGCGAGGCATTTGTGCTTTTGGGAGACTCACATGCACACATTAACGCTCACACATCCCTTCCCCTACCCTGCGAATGCTTTTCCGTAGGGATGCGCCGTCAGCCAGTAAAGTGTACAGCATTTGCCTGAGGCTCTGTGGAGAATTACTTATAATGGCTGCTACCTGTGACCTTGACCACGATAGATGAGGCGGGTTTTCAGGCAGCACTCAAAGATGGAGGAATAGAGGAAGAGAGGCTTGGAGAGAACTAGACAGGGAGGTAGAAGAACTGCTCTTACAGCAACATTGTGCAAGAACGGGTAGCTTTTGGGTTTGGTGGTATATGTATGACACTTTTTTTGAGATTACATCAGCCATGATGTTGACACAGCAACACAAGAAATAGCAAGCCAGATAATATTAGTCCAACAACAAGAGGTTCAGCTTGGCATCTGCCTTGCAGTATTTCATTTTTCGGGAAACTCTTTCAATTGGAAAAAAGGTAGCCTGAGATTTAACTTGTCTTTTGCTCGGTGAATCTTTTTCTCTTCTTAGCTTCCTCTGTCAACGTCCTTCTTGGTGTCTTTGCCTCGGTCATGATGTCCGTAGAGAGACTGCTGAGCTTGGTTGCATTGCTCGCTTGACTGACTCTGTTTCTATTAATAATAACTTCTGGGTAGAAAACCTGTGCATCTCGCATCAGCTTACATTTAACTGTCTTCTAAGTGATGTTATTTCAAAGTGCCTACATATAATTCATATATAATGCATGCTTGATGCTTTCATATCTCATTAATAGCAGTACCTAATGTCAAGTGGGGGACCTAATTTATCTTCACAGGTTACGCTTACGTTAAGATGTGACTGTTGGCAGAGTCAGATAGCTGCATGGCTAACTGAGCTAGCTGGCTAAAATCAGCTACAGTTAGCAGCTACTTAAGCAACAAATAAAGCTTTCTGGCCATCAGAGAACAATGAAAATCACAAAGATGTCAGGCGAAGCAGCCGGGGGACATCAGAGAGAAAACCAGAGAACATTTCCTACTACGATCCAGTTTCACGAAAAACCTAGCTGCCATAAAGCATTATGCAATTAGGTTGGATAGATTTGATTTTGTACCAACCCACTGAACTGGCATTAGTCAGGTGTAACATCAGGTGGGGAGAACTAGCGGTGTGTGGCCAAGTAGCAGGAGCCCGGTGTAGCTGATTAGCTCAGCACCATAGGTTCGTGTCTGCCACCATTCTACTCTGATTGATGTCCACGAGAGAGAACTATCATCAGTTACAAGTGAGAAATAAGAAACGTAATGTATCATAGTTGCCCTGATGGACTGTAGTGCTGCTGTCATTCATGGGCTCTCATTATTTTCCTTTCGGAAGTGAGCCACGTGGCACAGCTAGCGGTGAAATGTGGTATGTGTGGCCCGGTATCAAGCATCAGATCAAAAATCTTGATCGGCCAAGCTCTATTACACACCTCTTCCTGTTAAAGTAACAAAATTATTTTGAAGCTGATGTTATAGGGTAAAATAGTTTGATAATGTTGCTCAAACTGTTGTCCAATTCTGCCTTCTCGGACTCCAATGGATGGTGGTACTACAGAGCAGAACTGCAGCCGCGTTGCCTAACCACCACTGCACAAGGCCAGCATGTAACTGGACCTCAGCATTGAGCTCTAGTGTGAATCCCAAGGAGAGAAAGGAAGGCTGTACTCATGTAAGCCACCAGGTTTCGCATCTAATATGCTGTGTATGTGTGTGTGTGTGTGTGTGCACGTGCTTTTGTGCTGTCAGTCTACACACTGCTTCGCTTGACAAAAAAGTTAAACGGATTGGCTTCTTCACCTTAATATATACACAGCTGTCGTCTCCCCCTGCCAGCAATCAAAATACCTGGCATAATTGTCGTCTAGACTCTTGAGCTCAAATCAGTATGCACACGCAGCATTCATACCCAGAGAGACAGGGGGGTCGATTGTGAAGTGAGGTGCTCTGCGTGGAGTGGCTTACTATTGGAGGGGCAGACGCAGAGCTGGAGTATGATTAGGCTGTTTGGGGTGGTTTATAAAAACAGTGGTAAACACATCCAGGGATTACTATGACACAGCATTCTGAGTTCTGTAGCAGCCCTCTCATCTTTGGGAGGCTGCCAGGGGAGCAAAACAGCCGGGGGAGACTCTAAACTGCCATATTGTATTGCAGTGACCGACCCGTGCCTGGAACACCTTGGCTATGTATGGTAGATTACAGCTCTGCCGGGAGAGTAATGGCATAATACATCACACTGCATTGTACGGTATCTCTCTGCGCTGTATCTCAGAGATTCAGCACAGCATGGCATCGACGCCTGCGGCAACGCAATCCAACCATTAATCATCTGTATGGGCTTATCGCACAGAGTTAGTCTGCAGAGCGTCAGGATCCCTTGTCATGCTCCGCAAAAAAAACATGGAGCCATCGTGGCAAGGTTATTGAAGGTCTATGATGTGGTGATACAGCCGCAGTTGTTTAGGTTATCTGCTGTGTCACACCGTTACTCAGCAGTTTGAACCACCTGTACTTGTCCAGGAGGACTGCGCCGCAAGGAGATTGCTTGCAGCCTCGACCCGGCAGCAAGCGAGCGAGCAGAGATCCTACTCGGGGGTTGTAATGAGTTTTCTAGATTAACAGCAGAAACGTGGAAAGGATTTGATCCCAAAGGGTGCTAATAATCTTATCGGCATGGCCCAGTGAGCTTTCTATTGAGCTGATACCGTTTGAGATTTTCCTCTAAACGTCCGTGTAACCTGTTGTGCTCCTCTTAATCCCGACAAGTGTCAGCAGACCCTGTAAACCTCCCATGGGGGACAGCTGTCCTATTGGCTCAATTGTGAAGTGTCCTGCCTCTATCTGCTCTGACAGAAATGACCCAGGGCGAGGTGGATGAGAGAGCCTGATATCAGCGCCACCGCTGTCTGTCTGATAAGGAGTCACACGTGCGACCGGCTGACACGTCTGCGCCTGTAGAGCAAACACGGCACATGTAGCATGTGGCGTAGGACACGCAACACAACGTGCCGTCTAGCGCACACTGTGTCACTTTGCTCAGAGGCCTCTTGCCTTTTTAATTCAGTGAGTTAGGCACACACAGCAAATCGATATCAGCGGCTGCGAATACAAAGGATAATGTTCGGGTGACCTCCCTGCGGTTGTAGGATGGAGGTATTCTCTGTGGATTCTGATGCTGCCGACAAAACTGTGTTTTACAAGGCCACCAGCACTGCAGCAGAGTTGAAAATATCATGATATTGTTGTCTTAAGTGCAACATTGTGATATTGTCGTTTTTAATAAAGCAGTAGTAATAGTAGTTTTGTGAAACTGTGGTGAACGTGCGGTAGACTTTGCCTGATTTTTATGCCTCCACATCGACGAGACACGTGGCCACAGGCGACATGTCTTCGGCTGTCTGTCCATCCTTTCCATTCTTGTGAGCACTAAAACACCCGGAGGGAGCGTCTTGAAATGTGGTGTGAAATGTCCACCATGACTCATGGTGTAGCTGATTTGATAAATGTTATCAGCTGAAGGTCAAACAGTGACCTCACAGGACGCATTTTCGGCCATTATTCGACAATTTATATGATGAATATGACAAATGTCCTATAGAATGAAATAATGAAGCTATTCCTCATCACAGTAGGAACAACAACTTGAAGGCTGCATGAAGGCCTATAACAGAGACAACAGGCTCTTTAACTGTTCTACCCAAGATTTTCTTTTGTGTTTTGACCTATAATTGTCATATTATCACGTTTTTGTGTGTGAGCTGAAATAACTGAAAAAAGGATTGACACAAAACTACAGAACGGATTCCCACGAAATTTGGACTGAGGATGAGTCTCAGCCCGGGAAGAAAAATCTGTCATATTTCGGTGGCTGGTATCTATGAGTGAGTAAAATTTGATGCAGGGACTGTGTTGGGACTTGATGGTGGAATGCACTTATAGGTACAATGTAAACTGAATACTGTTGGTTGGACAAAAAAGAAACATTACACAAGTTTTTTCCAGCATTTCAAAGCCCAATGACAACAAGCACCAGTCTGAGTTATCAAATGTGCTGATAGATTAATATATATGTGTTGTTTCAAATGAACATGTTTTGATTTGGTTGACCTAGTTCTACGAGTGAATAGAGTCCTAGCTGCGATCGTTTAACACACACAAACTGTTCATTTACTCCCCGAGGCCATTCGCTATGAAATGTGAAATGGGAGAGTAATGTGCTGTGAGGTTCCACGTTTCAGTTGCTCCATTAGCCACCATTAAACCAGTGCAGGTGAGCTAATGTAGTGCAGCCGAGCGTCGCTTTGTTGTGTGTCGGAGGTCACGTGGCCGATATTTACTTTCTTGTATAATCAGTCCATTACTCACAGAGGTTATGAGTGGTGGAGGATGCGGGGAGTATTGATGTGTAGGGCAGTAGACGTCATGATTCAGCTATGGTTCAGCGTACTCTCATATCTTAGCCACAGTTTTCTTTCTTTCTTTCTTTCTTTCTTTCTTTCTTTCTTTCTTTCTTTCTTTCTTTCTCCTTTTTATCTTGCTCATGAATAGAAGAGGCATGCGACATAATTATCCACAGATTGGGGTCTTTTCACGGCCGCAGGGGACCAAAAAGAAAATCGTATTTACGGTGTCACAGATACAGTAATCTCGTGCCATCTTGATAGCATAATGCCATTAGTATAACGTCGCCATTTTTCAACAGAGCCCGAGTTTGTAAAGGAATCTTCTTGCTTCTGCTCTCTCGTTCATCGCAGGCAGCGAGCCAATCTGTTATCAAGCGGCTGAGGATATGTGCTCGTATATCGTCCTTCGAAACTTAACTATCCTCCCTGTGGATGGAGAAAAACGGTTTTGCAAGAGGGGGGTTGTAAAGAGAGAAAACTGATAAACAGAGTGAGACAGGAAGATGGATAGAGCTGCCCCTTAAGGTTCACCCTGTTCAGGGCTCCACCTGGCTCACAATCGCAGCACCAGCCTCCGCACAACACATGGGAAAGGACGTTTCCCATCTTCGGCAACACACGCGCACACAAGCACACACACACTTACTCCAGCTGGGTCCGCCAAGGCTAATTGCCATGGCAACAGGCTATTGAAAGGGGCGAGGGTCAGCTTGAAAACTGGAGGGTCTTTATAGATGGAACGACTGGCACGCCGTCAGGGAGAAAGGGGGCCAAACTGACTTTATTCAGCTAAAATCCTGGCTCTCGCATTGTGGTGAAAAGCCGAGCGAAGGCCTATTTTTGTGTGCGACCAGCCAAGGATAAACTGAAAACGTGTAGCGATGCGTCGCCACCGCAGCTCTAAAGGACACCTACACAGATACAAATTGCGCACATTCTGTTTGTCAAAGATGTAAACCTTGAGAAAGTGAAGGAAATGTAAAAGCGCCTCTGTGTGACGGCACTCTTGCTACTCAGACGTCTGGGTGCAGTGTGAGCTGAGCTGCACATGGGGGCCCGCGCTCGCTCTCCTTGCCCGCCGTGCACAAGCTCGGGTGATAAATCGCTATCATGAGTCATTGATGCATCCTAAGCTTTTTCTCCCGTGTGATCAAGGGTACAGCAAATGCCAGCGCTCCTTGTACTATGGCGCACACAAGACTTCGCTGACATTGACAGATGGAGCTCACTCTTGAGGTGACACTCACAGAAAACCCCCACCCACCCTGTTAGAAGTGCACACTCACAGGCACTTTTTTCGCGATTGGCGTTCAGGCACACTAAATGCAAAGACCCACACATGCAGCCGGTCTGTGGAGCTGTAGTGTCTCGTTAGTGGGCACAGCGGGAGAGTGTGTGTGTGTGTGTGTGTGTGTGTGTGTGTGTGTGTGATAAATGGCTTTTTGAATTATGAATGAGGGAAGAGGACGGGGAGCCGGTCCACCCTGAAACACCCTGCTACAGCACTCAGCCTGCATGGATCGACTGTGCATGTTTGTGTGTGTGTGTCTAATGTACAGTTAAAGTGTGTTTTCCTCTATAAATTCCTTTGTGTCTGTTGTAAAGGCTTGCCTGAGTATTTTATTATAGGGGTGCAGACCGTGAAATGAATTTTTAGAGTGTCTGAGTCCACTTTTAGCTCTCTCTTGCTTTAAGAGTGACAAAGCCTCACTTTCAGAATTGCCTGTCCCTCACATTCCTCTGTTTCTCTGGCTTTTGCTGTCATTGCCAACAGCTAACATTTTGGGACCAGGCTATTTAGCTATTTGGAGCCAGGATAATTGCTGGAATAAAAGTACTTATCCCGAAAGTTACATCGCCGATGCCTGAAACGTTCAAGTTTAGCACGGCAAACTTAAAGCTGCTGTGAATACTGTCTGTTTTTGCAGCAGTTAACAATCTCCTCCCACCTCCTTGCGTCACCACATAGACGTGGAGCGGTAATCGTCAGACATGGCAGCAAACGGGAGGAAAACTTTCGGAAAATAGAGCTATTTTACAGTTATTGTAATAAAAAGTACAGTTACCACTTGGGCAGCTGTAGCTCAGAAGGTAGAGCGGGTCGTCTAGCAATCGGAAGGTCACTGGTTCCAATCCCGGCTCCTCCTAGCTGCATGTCGAAGTGTCCTTGAGCAAGATACTGAACCCCAAATTGCTCCTGATGAGCAGTTGGCACCTTGCATGGCAGCCTCTGCCATTAGTGAATGAATGGGTGAATCTGACAAGTGTAAAGTCAGTAGACTGGAAAAGCACTATAGAAATACGAGACCATTTACAGCAGCATCTCAGGTCTCTCTTTCTTCATCTGTTTTTAATGTCCTGACGGAGTTCAAGCTGTTCGCCGATTGAAAATATAAATTGGGTCCCGTCTCAATACACTACATGGTGAGTACTTGGCGACGCACCACTAATATAGATGTGTTGTGGATCACAAGAGCCCACACTCGACACTGCACTTCCTCAGCCATACACCTACCAAGTGTGAAATTGGGGGGCAGAGATGCAGTCTATTCACATACGCAGACTGTCGGAGACCAACCTTCCATTTCAAGTTGATTGAAATTTATTTAAAAAATGGCCTGATTAATGCATGAGGCTGTGAGTGTTTGTGTGCGCGCTCAAACAATCAGTCAATAAATCAGTTAGTCATTTAACAGCAATCTCAGCGATGACGACTCTGTTTGCTGGGATGGCTGTGGCTGCTGAAATATTCATACCAACAGTTTGCTGGTTACATGAACGCTATTCTTGATTTTGTGTCTCACAGCATCATCTGACTTTTTTTGACTGTCACTTTTGGTTTGGGGCTTTTTCTTTTGCAATTACTTAGACAGATAGGAAGACTTCAAGTAAAACAGAAACATTATTGCTAGATTAAAAAAATATTTCTACTGGACATTTCTTGTTACTTGAACAATGGCTTACATACCTAAACACCAATACCTCTCAGCAGCGTCGGTGTATAGCAGTGGTTGGTTCCTGTCTCGGACTCGGCTTCCTTGCTGGCTTTGGTGTGGGACATCCCTACTGTGTCCCCTCCAGCTGTCAGCTGATCCTCCATCCACCTACTTTATCGCCCCAGGAATACCCCATGCTGTCACTCCTAAAGGCCATTGCTGACTTACTGCATGTATTGATGTGTGTGTGTGTGTGTGTGTGTGTGTGTGTGTGTGTGTGTTAAGTACCTGTTATATTCCCAACAGAGGTCATTCCCCACCCTTTTATCACTTTCAATCTGTCTCCATCCGTGTCACGCCTCCTTTCTGCCTCCCTGTCTTTTTCTCCCCCCCTGTTTTTCTGCCCTCCATCTTGCTGCTGTCTCACTCTGTAACTGTTGAGTAGGAGTGCTGCCTCCGCTGTTTTTGAAATGACGCCTTCATCAACAAACATTACAGCAACACTTATCTTAACAGGCTGCATATCAAGTTGTTTCCGGCCCTTCTGTCTGTGCTTGACCATGAGATTTAATGAACCCGTCAGTTTCCACTTTTTAAGCGGATGCGGGTCAACAGTGCAAACAGCCGCGTGTCTCCATTTCAGGCAGCGCTTTCTGTGACGCTTTTAGGTTCGCAACCTGATTTGCCCCAGCTGTAGCTTCAGCCTGCTTTCTTTTGAGTTTCCCTCGAGTCCTCGGAGAGTGGCTGGCCAGGAGATCCGGCGCATTTTTATCGCTGACCCCCAGTGACGATGCCATTACGCAAAGCGTTGAGCAAAGCAAACTCTGTGGAGACAAAGCAGGAGAAGAGGATGAGAGGGAGGGAGATGTTTGTCTGTGTTGGCTGCGAGCTTTGATCATTTACCCGGAGCCACAAACTCAGTCACTGTTTAATCGATATGTGGAGCGCTGCTCATAGCTGCGGGTCAATAGCGTGTCAGCTCGACATAATTCAGTACGTGGGGAAACTGAATTTCCCTTAGAGCCTAGAAATGTCACCGAAAATATGTGGTTTTGTTTTGCTCCACTTCCTGACGAGAAATTTATAACAAAGTGGTTCCTTTCAGTGGTAATTTCCTCCTTTTTTTTTTTTTTTTAAAGATGAAGGCAGCAGACTGAGAAGGTTGTGGGCTGAACCAACTGAGGGTTAATATCATCATGAAGAAGAGGGACACCATTAGTATTCAATGATCACACCGCTTGTGTAATGTGTAAAGGAATTAATTAACACATAATACAATGACCTGCTTGTAAAAGTACATTTTAAGGGGAGATTTGAATCATAATTTTTAATACCCTGAGCCGGGAGAGTTGCTTTTCCCCTGCGTCCAATGCTAAATGGATTATTTAAAAACTCACTATCGTCATAAAAATGCACCGTCAGAAAAGCCGAAATGTGGCTGTTTAGCATAGCTTGTAAAAAATTGATGTGTTGGAGATGATTTTCACAGGACAACACCAGCGAGTCGTTACGATTTCATGCTGTGCCTCCGCTCCGAAGGGCTTAAATGTTTTATTCAAAAAAGTGAAAGCCTGA
>CAEMYA010000232.1:260998-283153 GCA_903131615.1 Diplodus sargus | reverse complement strand
CTGTGTGTCATTTAAAGTCACTTCGGAGAGGTTTCGTGGGGCGAGAGTAACCCCGCTGACCCATGAAGTCTGTGCATGTCACGTTAGGAGGCAGCGATGGATTTGATTAGCAGACAAATGAAATCAGTCAGTGCAGTGCTTGTGTGTGTGTGTGTGTGTGTCTGCACTTCTGGATCTGGTCTTTGAATCTCGGTCACACTCGCACAATCTGAAAGGCAGTGGAGAGCTTCCCCTCGGTGTCCTGCTGCCTCTTCTTGCTGCATCACTGGTGCGAGGAATTAGTTCTTTGTTACTGCTGTTTGCCGCCCTCATTTCCCATCCCTGAGTCCTCATCCACCTGGCTATCGACCCAGCTACAGTGCACCCATCCATCTACATCTCCGCTCCTCTGTGTGTGTATATGTGTTCGTCTGGGTGTGTGGGTGGTTGGAGGGGGTGTATTTTATTTTTTTCTGTGCGGCCTTATTGCCCGTGTGTTCACATCGGCTCCTCTGCGTGCGTGATTTCTTATTTTTCGCCCGCTGCTTTAAGCCGCATGCGTGCCGTTGCAAATACGACTGCGTACCCTTTGTGTTGAGTGTGTGGTCTCTTATGAGTGTGTGTGTGCGTGTTTGTCAGAGAGTGCAGCCCCAGGGTGGCTCAGCACAGGCGAGGCAGTGGCAGGCCTGTCTGAAGTACTTAGAGGAGACAATGCTCAGAGCCCAAGGTTGTGGCTTCACTGACAGTTAAATTATGTGGCTAAGCACACGGTCACAGGTACTTACCTAGACTGTTGACATACACACACACACTGATATCTGTTACTGTGGCTGTGGCTTGTCACAACAGTTCTGGCAAACACGGGAAAATATGAAAGAAAAGTTCAGATACAGAACGTTTGGTCTCCTTTATCTCAATGGAGTAGCCATGTTTATGGTGCAAATCACTTCAGGTGTGTCTATTTTGTTTTCCTTTTCCTATTTTATCTGAACTTCCTACTCCCTACCTGTCTTAATATTATGCTAAGACAGCATAATATTTATGCATACCTGCATCCAGGATGATATTTAACCCATCTGCCTCAACTGGAAAGCCCTTTGGGTCAACTCCTGTTGTTTTTTAAAAGTGCCGTCTAAATGAAACAAACTCAACTTGATTTGACTGTCTGGGCAACAAAGTTGGCGACACAAACCTAAACAGGAAGTGCACCGTATGTCTGCGATGCTCATTAAAACTTGCTCTGCGGGAGCGTCCTGGTGACCCACTGGTCCGAGGCTGCAGAAGAGGTGAAGGAAATCTCGCTGAGATCGTGACATGTGCAGGTTTGCATGTTGAAAGTCAAACGCATCCTGTTTCATCCCCGCATTGCCATGTTGTGTGTGTTTGGGCCAACTGGTCAGTTCAGAAGGCTAAATCTTGGAATTGCACAAGCAAACATGTTACTTGTAGAAGTAATGGTCGTGATGATAACAATGCTGAAAGTGAGAGGTCGCAGGTGTTCAAATATTTGGCCCTGGCCTGCTGTGCCTGCTGTGTCATGGTCACACAGGGTCAACCTGCATGAACTTCACACGGAGGGTAACGCTTTATAAGAGTTACCTAATAGGTAATGAAGGCTTATTACAAGTGCTAAGAAGATGATTATTAACAATATGTATTGATAAGACTAAATAAGTGTTAATAACAGCATTATAAACATGATTATTGTTGATTAGAAGTCATTTATAAGCACTGATAAGAAGCTTTTTACAATTTTACAGACTGTTTAAGAATTATGATGGCATAGCATTTCATTCCCTTGTTAGAAGGACCCTAATTTAAAGCATAACCAAAGGATTATCTCAATACAGAGGAAATAGAATAGAAATTATGTATGGGAAGATTTTAGCACCTCTATACTGAAATGTCTTCCTCAGGCTGTGTAGGAGGGGGAGAAGAAATAGCTGTGATGGCAGAGGAAATGACAACAGACATATTAACCTGTGGACCTTGAGAGAAGTGTCGGCTGTTCATGTGTGGTGTTGGTCTCATAAGCAGCCTCATCTCTCATGGCTCATCTATCTGGTTCTAGATTTTATTTTTTATTTTTTATTTTTTTAAAAAGCAATAAGAAAAGTCCCACACAAGTGCCTGACACCTCATATTTATGAACATGTTTATGGAAACAGGACTGACTCATGTGCACGACCTTGGCTTCCTCGGCTGGGAGATATTGATATTCACTGCTTCTCCCTCTCTTGAGTCTAGCTTCATGCCAGGAACCTGCTAATATAATTCACAGAGGGAGCTCATCCTGCAGGGTGCTGGGCCTCTGCTGAATCCTAAAGACAAACCGCCGATACCTTCATCCACACAGGGATGCCTATACCCAACTCAGGCCTGCTTCTGTTTCATCTGATCTGCCAGTGATAACACGCCTCTCTCTCTCTGTTTCTGTCTCCCCAGGCCTGAAGACCTACCTGATCTCAGGCAGGAAGGTGGAGCCACAGTCTCTCTGCGGCTGCTCTCAGGTGGGGTTGGCTGGGCACGAGCACGCGGATCCTCACTGCCCGGCTGCTTCTGGGGTGCACACGCCTGATGGAGCTCCTTCAACAGGCACCCTTCCTCCTGAAGGTGCTAAGGTGAGCTCCCACTATCTCTGAGATAATTATATGAAACATTAGCCGTGTTGTGGAGGAAGTAAGTGTATTTGTGGTATCATCTTTTGGTTGCCTGAGGAGGAACACTGAGCTGCATGTTCTGCTCCAGCCTCTTTGATGTTCATCTTTTTCCCTCTCCATGTACTTTTGTTTATGTGGGTGTATTCGAAGCTTTGATATATATTTTTCTTTTTTTTTGCATGCAAGCAGCTTATTTTTGGTACGAATGGAAAAGAAAGGAACATGATTGTATCCTTGTGATTTCCATGTATCTGAATTTGTCCATGTGTTTCATCTAATTATACAATTGTAACTGTAGGCACCCTGCAAGTCTAGCCTTGTTTTGATTTCCCTCTTCGCTTTCGGTACTCCTGCATGATAATCATCACAATATTTGGGTGGAACAATATCATCATACCAAACAATCTACTGTTATTCTTCCATTTTTTTCCGTACTCCTGCATTCGAAATGTAGCTTCATTCAAATCCCTTGGCTCGCCATTTTCTTCCTTCTTTAAACCTGAAATATCGCCAAATCTGCAAGCTGGCATTCTTAGATGCTCCTCCATTTATGTTTGTGAAAACACTGTGTGCATGCCGCCATATCAGGCCAATTAACCTGTAGTATCCTCCAAAATGTAATATATGATAATATATAATGTAAATTATTAATAATAATAATTTTCTTTTCAAAATAAAAGCTTGAAAATGACGTAATAGTTGTTCGATATTTGATATTGTGCGAAAATATTGCGATATTCGATAATATTTCATGTCAGCCCGAACCTGTAGATTGTCAAATATATGTGGTGAGTGTGGATCCAGGAGGACGACCGAGGAGGCCGACGCATCGCCGACCTCCTCTCAACCATAGTGACCTGAAAGAGGACATGCCACACAAGATAATCAGCAAAACAAAAATCACAACGTATACACATGATAACAAAACAGATACACATAAAACGTAAGGGAGAAATGATCCATGAGGGCACCCTAAGGGTACAATTACGATTCAGGTCTGGCATATACGTGGCGCTCCGACAACTGAGTGAAAAGAGAAGGAAAAAGGAGGAGGAGAAGGCTTGGAGAGGAGAATCTTAAAACAAAACAATGACATCTTATTAACTCTGCAATGCAGACGCCGGTCTCCCCAGCAGGCAGCCTACACAATAAGTGACCCATCATCACGGTTTCCTCATCAGCCCCGAACATGTCGGTCCACTGCCTCCCTCCTTAGCTCTGCCTTCAAGGGAGATTTCTCATTTGCTTTCAAATTGTACCACCAGGTCATGGACTCGCCAAACACATTATTCCCTTATAATTATCCTCAAATCCCTGCACCGCTGTGCCTTATATCCACCCCAATTAATCCTCCCTTCTCTGTACACATCTGCACCCTGTGATCCCTGCACAGATCTTTCAGCTCTCTGCCAAGCTAGTCGGAGGGGGGGAGGGGTACTTTGGGAAGGCAAAAAGAAAAAAGAAAAAGGAGCAGGGAGACGGGAAGCCCTTCTCGGGTCTCTCTGGCTTCACCTGATGAGTCCTCCATTTACAGCGTCTCATCTCCTGAGTGGCTCTCACACAAACACAGTCATGAGGGATCACGCTCAGCGATCTCGAAAAAGGCTTAATGACATTTGAGTGTGAGAGGGGATCTATTCTAAATGTTAGCACGTTCGATCTGGCATGTGCGTACACAGCGTGCGCTGCCTCGCAGTGTGCAGGGGGTGTGTTCTGGGTTCCCAGTGCACAGTGTTTTTGCATGTCTGTCATGCATCGCACAGTTCTCTTTCGTGCGGACACACACTTGCGTGCGCTCACACTTTTCATTCTCTTTCAAGTGGATGGGCGTGATGAAAATAAAAGACCTTGAGCCCGCGTAGACCTCCTCTACGCCTCTTGTTTACTCTCCAACTCCCCTTTCGTTTCAGAGGGCCCTGCTGCTGCTCCCGTTAGTGTTGTCCTCATTGAAACGGGTAACGTCAAGCCGATAAAATGTGTAAGATGATTGCAAGGCATGTCACAGCATCCCCAGTTTGCGTTAAAGTGACAAGTCTCGTCTTTCGCTGCCACGATTCTGATTCGTTTTTTGTCAGTTTGTCATCCCTCGAGACTCTGCCGTCTTTTCATGTTTCTCTCCGCTCGTATGCCTCCCTTGATCTGCGTCTCTCCCGTTATTAATTCTCTTTCTTCTCTCTTGCCTCCATATGCTGCATCTCCCTCCGTACTGCCTCCCCCTTCCAACCTCCCCACAGTCTCCCTGTCTATCCTGCAGTGTGGTCCTGGTACCAGGGGAGGATCAGGTTCTGGACGAAGGAGGAGCGGTGCACAACGGCCGCCATGACGATCACAAGACCAAGGTTATCCCGTTGTTGTTACCTGAACCACACTGATGAGGCTTTAAAGGTCCAGCGTGTAGGATTTAGGGGGATCTAAAGGCAGAAATTTTGTGTTCATTAGTGTATCATGAAACATGTAAGGCCTGAAACAAAGGCCGACTGTTGCTTTCACCTCGCAATCAATGGCCTAGCTTGTATGTTAAGCATTTGCCAGCCATTTTCATACCACTTTCACTCAAATAGCCACTTCTAATCGAGAGTATTACTCATAAAACGTGGCAAAAGTCACTGGCATTGTCAGCTCTTGGTGTTTTGATGGTTGAAAGGATGGACTACTTCAGCGACAGCTTTCCATTTTTTCTTGTGCATTTATTCCCTTAGCTATCAGCCAATCAAAGTGATTTCTGCTGCTGATTCAACATGCTCAGTTGACCGGAAATCGCTGACATGCTGCAAAAAACTAGGGCCACAGACGCTCACAGATGACCCAACTTTGGCAGACTGCCTGCCCAGTGTGTCGCTGGGTTTAGATTGAGCCTTTGATATCTACACAGAGAACAGGTCCTCTTCCACGGAGTCTGCCATGTTGCAGCTGCATCCTCACTGCCGGATGACATTAATCCTTCCCGCTGGGAAGGATTCCATTTGAACTGTTTATCTAAGATGATAAATGTCTTGACTTTTTTCAGTTCAAAGAAGAGTTTTTTCACTGCAAATGCGTATTAACACTGTTGTATTTATTCTGAAGTTAGTTTTTTCATCAAATATTGGGGAATAGTGAACCAACTCTGGTTCTGCTCACTCATGCCCAGAGGCAAATTGAAGGACACAAAAGTAGTTCACAGAATTAGAACTCCACGAGTCCCAGATAAAGTGTGCTACAGACACATGCATTTTAAATTGCCACGATTCTTTGGCTTGATATCAGTTTATCATTGCTGACCTATTTCCAAAGCAAAGACCCACTATCACCCCTGCTTTTTTTAGATAATTTAGGTCTTCTTTCTCCCGTCTCTTTACCATAGGACTCTTCGAATCTGAAGTGCTCCCCAGCGGTGTCTGCAGGGCGCAGCCCCAAGGCTCTGAACGGCCTGCTCAACCCTCAGCTGGAAGCCTTGAAGAACAGCCAGACGTCATTGTGTGAGATGCTGCAGGAGAAGGAGAAGAAGACGTGGAGTGGAGGAACTATGGGCATGGACCACTCGGCGCTCATCCCTCTTCGCTCCAAAAACTTCAGGGAGAGGAGCGATGCTCACTTTGTGGATGTTATCAAGGAGGACAGGTTTGAATATAATATCAAAACGGACAGTTGATCAGTTAGTCATTTGACTGTCATCAGTCTCTGTTGTTTATCTGAAATGTTCAGCCAATTAAAACATAAAAAAAGTTTATTGTAACATATGAAATAACAGCTGAACGCTCCTCTGTGCCTGTGACAGCCTTATGAAGGATTACTTCTACAAACCTCCCATAAACAAGCTGAGCCTCACCTTCCTGGAGAAGAGCCTGGAGTCTGCGTACCGGATAAGCTACCAGGAGGAGGTGCGTGTGTGTGTGTGTGTGTGTGTGTGTGTGTGTGTGTGTATGAGCTGTTTATATGCATGACATAATGGTACTTGTCTGCCTGTGTGTTTCATGAGTGTACATGCACAAGTGCGTTTATTTTTGACTTTTTAAACGAGTGCTATAGCTTATCAGGTAGCTATCTTTGGTCTGACTGTGATCTGAAATCATCAGAGTTTCACAGCTAGCAGAGAAAAACTGTGTATTCATCCCATCTCAGCTGACTCCACCTGTAGGCGTGAAATGTTCCCTGTGTTTGTGAATGTCTTTCTGCTTCTCTGTTTGTGTGTTTCCTCTGCGTGTCTGTGTTTTGTCTGTGAAGCCTGTTTGCACTGCGTTCTGACCAGACCGGTCAAGACTGCGGCAAAGAGAAATCACTGCAGGACCTTCGTAGTAGTTTTGTATTAGGTTGTGATGTCCTCTGCTGGCGTAAGCTTAGAAGTGCATCTTATCATTCTCAAGGCTGCAACTGTTGCTACATCATTAAGTCTAGAGTGTGAACAATAATGTGGAGAGGTTTCAATGGAGCCTTACTAATTAAGACTTATAATTAGCGATTATTATCTTCAATGAGGATCTTTTGTTAATTCGTGTTCTAATAATGTCTTTCTGATTGTTTCTGCTACATTTTTCCCCTTCCTCTCTCTCTCCCGCCCAGGTGGAAACCCAAGCAGTGGTGCAGACGTTCGCCAGTCAAACATTTAGTTCTTTCCTGGACATGCTGCTGTGCTGTTCAGTGTTTCTGGCTCTCTCACTGGCCTGTTTCCTTCAACCGCTTGTCAGCCAGCAGAGTCTGTCCGCAACGGCGCTCATTCTGACAGCTGTAGCCACCCTGCTGGAGGTTACGGCTCTGCTGATAGCTATACGGTGAGATGCTGGGTAAAGAGAGGCGGGCCATGAGCCAGATCCAGCCTGCAAGACAATGTCGGGAAGAGCCCCCCACACGTTTAAAATGTGTTGTTGTGTCCTGTTACACATTTGTGGGGTATTTTTTTGCCAAAGGTTGCCTGGTTTCACTCGGCCTGCCAGAACTTTCTTGCAGAAAACTGTTAAATTAATCACTGTATATGCATTATTTTTGTGAGGTGAAAATACTCATACTAAAAATATGAAAGACCTCTAATTTTTATTCAGTTATTTTTCATAATCTGAGCTCAGCGGGTGACACAGGAAGTAAGTCAATTAAGGGAAATTGGGATCATCGAACCACATACTTACCAAAGTACTTAAGGAAAATCCTGTTGGTATTTTTCCACCCATTTTCTAGTCATAAACAAACAAGACACAACTGTTTAGATCAAACATACCTCTTAAGGCTTCAAAAAAGTACCATTTTGCATCTTAACAATATAGCACAATACAATAGGAGCTTACTTTTGGCCCGTCTCCTACTGTTAAGTTTCACTGTCAGCCCTCCAAAGCAAAAGTTTTAGCACTTCTGATTTAAAGTAATCAATTAATTTAAAGGTAGAAAACACAGCAATAGAACTGGCTATTTACTTCACGTCTTATCTTTAGGAATCTACGACTAACTTTGCAACTTGTTAACTTTAAAACATCAGTTATGATAGCAACAAAATACCCATTACTAGTTTGAAAGAATCCAGGCTTAGAGAAGAAGAAACAGCATGGAGTAAGGACAGCTCGAAGAGAGATGGTAAATTATTATTATAATTTTTGGTAGAATTGAATGAATTGGCTCCCTGTCTCATCTGCAAGGAGAAAGTTTCTCTGGGAACACAATGTCAAGGGGCACAACTGTTAAAAGATTGGGGGCAGGTATGAGGAAAAGGGGAGGGAAAGAGAAGTTGCTCAGCTTTGAGTGTACCCCTGATGCATGCAGGGTAAATGGATTATCTTTACCTCCTTGAAGTCGTTAGATAACTGCAACTGGAAAGTTTATCTGATGTGTAAGGAAATTGTGTTAGGACTATTAGTTTACTATTAGCAATCACATGGGCAAATTATTGCCAAGTGCTTTCTGATTTCAAAATTTCAAACGAAGAGAGAAAGATGGTCAAGGGGATAAACAGGAAGGTAAATGTTGGCATGGATACTCACCTGGACAACAGGGAAGTCTTAGACTGGGATTTTCAGAAATGAGAGACCCAGAGCAAAAGTGCGAAACTATGTTGAGTGATTACATGTATTTGTTACGTCAAGTCAGTGAATTAGATTATTCATCCAATTTTCATTGAAACCTTTATTTAAATTGGAAAGGGCCAAAGAAGTTGAGCCCTCTTTTACAATGTCACAATTAAAAACATGTAAAACATATACATATAATACAATACATGTTTTGAAAATATAAACAGAGCAGCATATACCAACACAAACTACACACTGCATCCAGACGTTTAAAAGTCCATGGTGGATAAAAGGGCAGTTTTGACTAATTCATGTCTTAATTTTATTTAAAAAATGCCAGTTCATTATAAATGAATATGTTTTGTTTACTGGTCCTTGGTTTTGTTCGAGTACTGAGAGGCTTTGTGAGTTCAAGCCAAGGTATCTGGAATCAGCACTTTATTAATATTATCTCTGATACATCATGACAATCTCTATATAAATCACAGCTCACTGTTTTTTTTTCTCTCCAGTATGACTTTCTACCTGGACACCGTGCTGCACTGCACTCGGGTGCTGATGACAGTGATTTCAGGCTGGATAGCTCGTCACCTTATCGGAGCCCTCCTGGTGTCCCTGCCGGCTGTGGCCGTCTTCTCACATGTCACCTGTGACACGCATCTCTCCCTCCAGGTGGACTATTAAATTTAATATTTTTTTCTTTTTACAAACTGATCTCAAGGGTGCTGAAAACTGTTATTTGGTTGCTGTCTTCGTAGCAGATTTATTCTCTCTCTCATTCATACTGTTAAGAATCTCATCTTGTGCTCATAAAACTTCGACCTCTGACTTTATTACATTCAGCATATGTCTTTTAGTTGTGGAGTTATATTAATTCAGTTTGCAGTCAGTGTAATTTATGTGTGAACTGTAATGGCTCTTTTGACTAATGACTCTGTGCCCTATATTTTTCCCAGCTCAACATGTTCATCTGCTGTGCTGTCATCATAGCTATCATTCAGTACTGTAACTTCTGCCAGCTCAGCTACTGGATGCGCTCAGTCCTCGCGACTCTGGTGGGAGTAGCAATGCTTGCCTTGCTCTTCAGCTCACCCTGCAGGTACGACTTATTATAGAGACAACGAAAGAACATTTGTTTTTGCTCAAAGATTTGTCAGATGTGATGTGATTTATTTTGTGTTCAATATTAGTGTAGAGATAACGTGACATACATTGGATAGTGATGCATTAATGCGTGCTACTTGTGTTTTATCTCTTCCAGTGTTGCTAAGAGTCTTTTTAAGAGAGAGTTTCTCTGGTAGGTACGATTATTACTGTTAGCAATGTTAGTGTCCTAGTTTGCACCTGCTCATCAACCAGTCAGGTGTATGTGTACGAGTAGGTGTACATGTCTGTGTACATCTACGTCTACGTCTACGTCTACGTCTACGTCTACATGAGCGAGTACGTGTATCTGTGTGCCGGTACTCAGCTTATTCATAAACTTGCAGCATCACAAGCAGACCACAGAGCTGACAGCGGGACTTGCAGGAATGGCCATCAGGGGCACTACTTTCCGCTGGTGCTCCTGATGCCCAGTCTATGAAATGCCCTGTTTTTTAGAGGGCAGAAAAAATTACTGGCAGCTTGTGTGAAGTGCGGGAACATGAAAAAAGTCATGGCACTCCAAACAGTAAAATGTAAAAGTGCAGGTGCTGCATACCAGTGAGTACCAAACTACTTTAAGCACTGGTCAGGTGCAGGCAACTCATGCCGAAAGATTCCATAGTTACGTCGTTTACTTACAACTTGAGCACTGCCACATTTATTTTGAGGACCAAATTACTATTTCTAACCTTATCTTTTTATTTATTTCCCTACTCAAGGTCAGATGGCCAGAACAATACTACCAGCAGCAACAGCAGCAGCAGCAGCAACAGCTCCATCGTCATGGCTGACGGCCCAGCAGACTCCCACCCACAGCCACACCCACGGGACCTGCTGGGCCCCGAGGCCTGCGTGGCCTTTTTCCTGCTCCTCCTCCTGGTCTGGTTCCTTAACCGCGAATTCGAGGTCAGTCACCGCTTGCATTACCACGGCAATGTGGAGGCTGATCAACATCGCATCAAGATCCAGAACATGAGGGACCAGGCCGACTGGCTGCTTCGCAATATCATCCCCATCCACGTAGCCGAGCAGCTGAAGGTCACCCAGAGCTACTCCAAGAACCATGACAATGTGGGCGTCATATTTGCCAGCATTGTAAACTTCAGTGAGTTTTATGAGGAAAGCTACGAGGGAGGCAAGGAGTGCTACCGGGTCCTCAACGAGCTAATCGGAGACTTTGATGAGCTGCTACGGAAGCCTGCCTTCTCAAATATCGAAAAGATCAAGACCATCGGGGCCACGTACATGGCGGCAGCAGGACTCAATGCGCAGCAGTGTGCGGATGCGGCGCATCCTCATGCCCACCTCCGCGCTCTTTTTGAATTTGCGCTGGAAATGATGCGCGTTGTCGACGACTTCAACAAGAACATGCTGGGCTTTGGCTTCAAGCTACGCATTGGATTCAATCATGGCCCTCTAACAGCGGGGGTGATTGGCACCACGAAGCTTCTCTATGATATCTGGGGCGACACGGTCAACATCGCCAGTCGCATGGACACTACAGGCGTGGAGTGCCGTGTCCAGGTCAGCGAGGAGAGCTATTGCGTGCTCAGTGGAATGGATTATGAGTTTGACTACCGTGGCACAGTCAACGTCAAGGGCAAAGGTCAGATGAAGACCTTCCTTTACCCGAAGAGCGGTGACAGCGGCCCTGTGCCTCAGTACCAACTGTCAGTCTCGCCAGAGATCCGGGCACAGGTGGATGGCAGCATTGGGCGATCGCCCACAGATGAAATCGCCAGTATGGTGCCTGCAACCAGCACAAATGCAACCAGCACCACTACTTTGGTCCCCAGTGCCAGTGCTGGTTCCTCCATCACAACAGGGCATGGCCATGACAAAGAGGCGACCAGCCGTGAAAGACGCCCCTCGACAGAGACCTCTCACGCCAGGCAGTCCACGCCTCACGGTGGCGTGACATCTCTCCCGGTCACCAACCGAGAAGGACCCTCTGCAAACAACAAACAGCACATCATCTCATCCTCGGCTCAGCAAAATACTCCCCAAAATTCCACAACAATATCCCCGAAAGACATCAAGAAAGACAAACGCGAGGATGATTGTGACAGTAATGTCGGAGAGTTAACCAGACTTTAAGAGTTTGTTTTGTCACGTTTTATCAAGCCCTCTACCCTTTAAGCTCTTGTTCCTGCAGGTTGGCATTCGTAGAATTGCTGTACATTTGGTCCTACCACAGGCAAAATCAGGGGGAAAGACCCCCGGGCCAGGCAGCAGGTTGTTTTAGTCCATATCTGATTGGATGATACTGTCAGTGGAGGGTGCTGACAGGACCAGAGAGTGATCAGGCAGAAACACGGAGGAAATGGGAAGATGGTGATGGCTGACTCTTTCTCTCGCCCGCTACAGATCCCATCGTCTCCCATTCACTTACTTGATTATCTGTACACCTTTAATCTTAATTCTTTCTTTCATATGTCTTTTAAGTGCCTTTAGAATAGAATAATGTGTAGACCAAGCCTTTTTGAGTAAGGGACGAATAACATAAAAGGGAAAACTGTAAATAAGCAGACTTTTTTGGACAAATGCTTTGCTTTTGTTACAATTTTACTTTGTAAACTATGTTTTGCTACGATATTTTGCCTTTTATCAAAGACGAGCTCAGCAAGCTGACCTTACGTATGGAAAGTGCCACAGTTTGTCAAATGAAAGCTATTAAGATGTGACTCCAAGATATGTATTAGTAAAATCTGCACAAGAATGCAGCAGAGCCTGTTTCCATGTTCTCCATGATAACCAGAAAGACGCTAATCAGTTCAGGCAGACGAGGCCAGGCTGTGTGTCGTGTGAGTGTATTTGCATGCATACCGTGCGTGTGTGAGTGTGTGTTTGTATGTGACTGTGTAATAATAAGAACGCGCAGGGTTTTAATGACGAGAGGTGACGATTAGTTCCTCGACTGATTTGGTGAAACTGGAGGATGACAAACATGTTTAGGAACGCAGTTGGAGGAGAAAAAAAAAGAGGAAAAAAAAGAAATCAGTTGCTGATGTGGCAGCTCCTTCTCTGGCCTCGGTTAAGATCTTTTTATTGCCTCAGTACTGAGGCATAACGGTCTCAGCTACACTTAATCATGCATGCGTGCAACAACAGCAACGTAGACAAGGCTAACTGTTACTAGTGTTTGTGCCCTCCCTCAAGATCTTACGGGAGCTGAAGCTGTGATTCGCGTTGATCCAACAAGGCACCGCTGTACCTGTAGAGTGTCTTTAGCTGCGGCTGTGTATTGACTAGAGAGAACAACTGCCTAGGTTTGCTGTGGAATCACTGTGTGTTAGTTGATAGTGCTTTTAAGACATGGATACACACATGTCACAAATCAAAACTAAATGTGTTTTATCGTATTTATTGTCACACGAAAACTTGAACTGTTCACGTGAAGCGCTCCCCTCTCCTGATTCTTTTGATTTGAAAGACATTGCTGGACGGAAACAGCTGGACGCATTAGCCGCCTCATACTTTTCAACAGCATGAAACTCAATGTGCAAGCGCTGCAAATGCAAAGGCAGTGCACCAAATGTATTTCATATTGTATCCCTATTGGTGTTTTTACTCTTCCTTTTCTGACTTCACTGATTTCATACTATGACGTCGCATAATTAAGGAAATCAAACTGTAAATCTCTCGTGCTGTTACATTTTCTCTATGTCACTGTTTCTCAGCAGAAAGGATTGTGTGCTCAGAGGCAAAAAAAAAAAAGTTTGAGTGTCTTATCTTTTTGACATTTTAGATATCCTGAAAAACGGTTTACTGCATATTTTTTAATTAACATGTCATCATCAGTACTTTTAAGTAATCAAGCAACAAAGAACCAATTTGCCTTCCTTATTAATCATCGAAAACATTCTTTCAGCTGCCGCATCTCTCTATGTGTGAAACTAGGGTAGCTTGTGCCTTTTAACTCTGAACCTGATTTTCTTCATCTTTTTTCTTTCCACCATGTGCTCTAAGTTGCTTTAATTTTTTGAAAAAGCTGATGGTATGCATAAGCAGAAGAATGTTTACTTTTGTGCTTGGGTCACATTTAATTTTTGAAGTTTTCTAGGTTCTTGAAATTTGAGCAGTGCCTTTTCTCAATATTAAAGGTGAACGTACCAAACACATTCAACATTAATTGGCCTTTTTGCAGTTTTTTTAAATTCCTTTTTTGCTTGTGTGCTGTATCTATTGCTCAGATGGACCTGGGTTCTTTAAAATGCAATAATATCATCTTGGATTGAAAGGGAAAATAACCTTATTTATGCTAATGAGCACACAACCCTTGCACCAGCCCAGAAATTTTGTTTCTTATACTACAATAAAAGGACTCTTACATTAGTTATTGTTGTCATATCCAAGGTTAAGTGCTTAATAAAGTGTCGGGTATAGCATATAAGTTACATAGCTTTTTCCTCCTTAGTATTTCTGATAAGCTCTTTTAAATAATGTGTTTTTTATGAAATCTGAACATTTTTTTTCTGGATTAGTATTGTACATGTGACAAATGGGTGTTGAAAAAGTGTTGACTCACACCTTTTTTTTGTTTCAGTGCAAATAAGCCTTTGATTTTGATTCATGGAGATGTAAGTGACATTCTGAATCAGCAGAATGGCACACTGAGAAAATTTTGATGCCAAAGAGTGTCATTGTCATCTTTGTGTGTTATCTTATCTCCTCCTTAAAGGACAAATTCACCCAAAAATGAAGATTCAGTCATTATCTTCCCACCGTCATACAGATGGAAAGTCAGGTGAAGTTTTGATGTCCAGAAAAACTTTTCTGAGGCTTCTCAGCTCAACTGCGAGGCAACATGCTCCGAAACAACTGAAGTAGATGGGGACTTTTAAAATGTAAAAACCCCCATACAGCTCGTCCTGCAGTTTCTGGAAGCCCCGAGATCCCAAATCGACTTAAGTTATTTGCATCGTCAAAGTGCAGTCAAGCTTTTGCACCCACTGTAGATGGGTTTTGTGGTGACACGTTTAACTTAGCAGCTATGGTGAAGATATTTGAGTTAAGGGTGTAGATAACAGCTTTTCAAATCAATTTTAGGATCTCTGTGCATTCGTAAACTTTGGATTAAACAGGAGGAAAACGTTGCAGCACTGTTTTGCTGTCAAGTTCCAGAAACGTTTTGTGGGCTATGAAACTTCACCTCACTTTCCATCATGGGAGGGGAGGGGGAGTAGATAATGATTGGATTTCAATTTTTGGGTGAATGTATCCTTTAATTTGCATTAAGTTGTGTTGTGCACGCTCAAGAAAGGTCATTTATATAATCACTGTTTAAACACATTTGCACAAGGCACTCACTTTTTATGTACAGTATGCCTTTATATTGTATAGTATCTGAGCATTTTTCTATTATTTATATAAGCGCATGTACTAGAAGATTAAATAGTCGGGGTAACTTTAACAGTGTTGGAATAATACTTGTGCGGTCCGTTCGCCTGCATGTGCATAAAAAATGTACGAGTGTTTGTAAAACTGTGCGGTTGTGTGTGGGATGCTCAAATCTTAGCAGGAATGTGACCAGGACATTTAAGTCAACTTCATCATCTCAAAAAGTATAACATGCTCGGACAGTAAGGCTTCAATAAATACAGATTTCCTTTTTGTATTGTTTTTTTTCTTTAAACTAGCCAAATAAAACTGGTGAGACACAACTAGGTGTGTGCAGGAAGGCCGTATTTCAGTAGCCTGCTAAAGCCAAGTTTTCATGAAATGTTGCTTTCTTTGGATTTGTTTTTGTATAGAGCACGCTAATAGGTATCCAAGTGAAGGTTAAAGTTGAATAAAGTCAGTTGCTGGGAAATGTTGTCCGATTGAATTCATAGCCTGTATACTACATGTGGTTCTGTATTTATCAGTGGTGGATCGTAAGAGGGTACATGTTCTTTAGTTAATGTTCTCAGCCAACAAACAAACCAACAACACTGAGGTACTTGTACTTTCATTGAGTCCTTTCTTTATTATACTGTATGCAGTATTACTCTGTTACCTTTCAATGTTGTTTTTGGACATTAAGATTTAAAAACAAAAAATTAAATCCTTTTTTTGTGTGAAATAATGTTACAAATATAACTGTTTGAATTGGCTTCAACTCAAACCAGTTTCAACCTTAAATGCGGCATATATTTTAGAATCAGTAATTATTATCTAATGAAGTATACAATTTAAAAGGGACAAATAGGCTGCATAATGAGAACTTGCAATCTATTCATATTAGTTGCGTCCTTTCACTTATGTACACTTTTGAATGCATTTACACTTTAATTGAAGAAGTTTAATACTTCTCTTGCACTGGTTTCCCTGGTGCCCGGGCAGGGAGCAAAAAAAGAGCTACAGGGCCCTAATATCTGCACTGAATTATTCACACTGTATTATTATATGTGTATTATTAATACACTGTCAATATTTCATTTTTTAATACCACAGTTGCTACTTTAGCAAGCTTTAGTTGCTAGTTACTTCGCAGAGCCAAAGCAGCACATTTCAAAATATATTTTAATCTGTATTAAATTTCAAATTTGAAGGATTCAAATAATCGGAAAAATGGCACATATTGGGTCTGGTAATTGCTCAACCCATGTATACAATACATACATTCATGTAAATCTATGTATATTTGTATATGCTTGACTTGTATTGGAACCATGACACTTCATTAAATCATTGGAAGACACTTACTTTTACCAAAGTAATTTTTTAACATGGTATCTCTATTTTTACTCAAGTATGACTTAAATGGAAATAATCACCTGTAAGTACCTCAACATTTATACTAAAGTACATCACTTAAATCTAGCTCTACTTGGTCACCTTACCCCGAAATGTATTAGAATAGATGTATAAAGTAAAAATAAATAAATAAATAAATAAATAAATAAATAAATAAAACAGAAAAAATCAAGTACAAGTTCTATACATTGTACCATATTACAGTTTTATTTAATGTAAGCCTACTTATTGTCCACCACCCCTATGAATTTAAATTCTACTGTCTATGTATTAACTTCAACAATGCACTGTTTTTTTTAAAGTAAGTCCTTTAAATGTGCATTAGTGCCTGCTATGTGTTTGTGAAGTTTAAAACAGGTAGCATACAGTAAAAATCATTTTTTGGGGGGGTTATTCCTCCCCTAGAGGCAACTTCACGTACGTCCCCATGACGCACGGTGGGACTCAGGTTTACGTCAGGACGTCACAGCGCGACGCCTCCCCCTCCTCCCCCCACAGTCTAGCTGGGAAGAAAAAAAACTTTTTTTTGTATCGGAGGAATCAACAGCCGCCATCTTGACGCGGCTCAGAATCGGGATTTCGGGGGGAGCATTAATTTTAAAAACCGATCGGAGGTACCCAGACCGGGCTCAAACGGCTTTTTTCGTCCAGAAAATCGAAGTGTTAGTTCTTCCGATGAGAATTAATGCAAACATGTGAGGATTACGTGGGTTTTTATCGTCTCGAAAGCCCACTGTATATTTGATTTCCCTTTTGGAGAGCGCCGCTTCTCGCCGTATCTCCGTCCCGAGACGCTGTATTTACCGGGAGACAGCGACGAGAAAAATAATCCACTTCATAGAAAATATTTTTTGAATTTTGCTCTTTTTATTTAAGCCCGAGATAGATTTTATGGTCGCTCGTTTCGACTGCGAAAAAAATGATTCTGTACAGACGTGAAACCGGCGATCTGCGGAGAAAGGGATTTGCCTACGCCTTTTGTAATATTTTATGATTGATTTTTATTTATTTTTCTCGAACTGAAATAATTTTTGGACGTAATTATTAAGGATAATTATGTGGGTGTTGGGTGTTGGATTATCATGGGGTGATCTTCGGCGGCGAAGCGTGGCGCTGTTGCCCTTCTTTTGAAACCGTTTTCTCCAGGCAGCATTTCGCCAGTCTGCCAGTCCAGAAGAAGAAGAAGAAAAAAAGAAACTGTGAAATTGCTTCTTTACGCGTAACGTTACGAAAAGTTACCCGTCATTGCGAGCCGGAGGCCGCCAAGTTGGACTGATCCTGCTGTTATTTTCCTGCACCATCAACCATTCATAAAAATCTGCCGATCAGGATGGCTGACAATCTGCTGGATGTCGGACCCCCCACTGCAAAGCGACCTAAGCTGAATTCACCTCTCTCAGGATCAGATGGCCCAGGTAAGAGCAGGACTTGTTTTTTGTTTGTTTGTTGTTTTTTTTAACAAACGCAACTCGCTGATAAAGAGGATGTGCAAACTTGCAACCTTATGTATGTCTGTGGAGTCCGCACAGTTGCACAGCCCTGCTCAATGCATGCACCTTTAAGGGTAAGAGCTACAACCATGTTAAATCCATCCAGTGTGCACATATCATGGGAAAACTGTCCACCAAGTTCCTGTAGGATTTTTGGATTAAATCTGCATTTAGTGTATATATAAAAGTGCAAACTCACTGCCTACCCATCACATGAGAATTACTCATCTGGGAGAATGTGTCCCCCAACTTTTCAGTTTTAAAGGGTCAAAAGTAGCAACAACATAATGGTTGCTTGGCAATCATCTCTGAGATACAAATTGATTACAATTCTTTGTTTATACAAGTCATATGATGTTGGTTTTTCCTTTTTTTTGCCCCATGTTGGACTGGTTCTGTCTTCGTGCCATGTTACCTGTTCATTACCTGGCCAGAAATTACAACAAAAAACTCCTCTTATTCTTGTCACTAGTTAACACAGAGGATCCTGTAGTTGGATTGGATTTAGTGTCTTGCTCATTGGCACTTGAGCAGTGCAGATTCTTTACAGGCCGCAAGTACTTGAACCTGAGTTGCCTGGAGGAAAGATAATCTTTCTCACCACTGGGTCAGCATGCCACTGAAGGTTCAGCCCCTCTTTCATTCATCAAAATGCACAGACGGTCTGGGTTTAAAGTGATCTGGAAAGATATACTGCAAAACTACATATGTGCTGTACCTATATCCAACTTTTCTGCTGCCGGTTTATACAACATAGCCTCAGAGCTGAGAAAAACTGCTGCCATGATGGAACAGAATATTATAGACTACTCGCCTTGGGGTATGCGTCTTCACCAGTCCAATTGGCGCATCAGCTGCTTTGGATAAAATGGAAGAGTTTTTTTACTTTTTTAAAATAAACTTTTTTTTAATAAGCTTAGATATTTTGTGGCCAACGCATTGCATAATTACTTAAATGATCTGCTGAGGTGGCATGCCACCCGTTCATGCAAGTTGTGAGGTTTTCAATGTTGTTCAACCTCTGATATGTGCCTGTGGTTATCAGTTGGTCAGTTGGTACAGAAATAAGTCTTCCATCAATCTTATGCATTACACAAATTACGCTCAAGTTTTCTAGTGGTTATTATTTACAAGGCTCCAGGCTGATGCTTTAGACTGGTTGCACTAGTGCGCCTAGCTTTTTCATTTAGGTGCACCAGCACATGAATTCATTGAACACAGATATAATCTTATTTAACACGCTATGGAAGTGATTGCAAACAGGAATAAAAGTGCATATATATGTTTTCTTAATGTGAAACAAAACACACTCTACAAGAAATTGCAATAAAAAATCAGTCCAGCAAAATTTTAGATGCACCAGTGCTAATGAAAATGGCCCATGTGCGACAAAAAGAGTTGCACCCTGGAGCCCTTTTTTATGATATCAACTATTAGGGCTGACCAACAGCTGCATTTTTGCAGACTTCATCTGTAATAAAATACATATTCACTCATGTACATGGGTTGACATTTCAGAATGTGCTGTGTTGCATTTAGTTGTGAAGGAGAGATGGTCCATATTTCTCATCATGACACACTCAGTCATGAAGTGATTGAAGTGGACAACTAAAGGTTTCAATCTTTAAACTGAAGCTTTTATGTTTTGAAAAATATCAGAAGTTTGACAGTCCTATCTAAGAAGTCAGAGCTGCTACTCAGAGCTTGTCGAGATAAAAGATTAAAGATTAGAGATTAAATACAGAGTAATAAAGATGTGGCACCAGAGCTCTGCATTTGCAGATTTTTCAAAACTTACAAGTGACTTCTTCAAACTTGAACAGAACTGTTGGCATCCATTTGTGACACCAGGACGTATCCTGTCATGTATGAACTGATTAGATTGTGACTCACTCTCTGGAGAGGGAAAACTGCTGATGTTGTCTGAAAAGTAGGTTCTAACATGGGTTGTCCGTGAGAAAGAGGATTTCATGCATCTCTCAGAGGAAAGCAGAGAAAGGAAGGTTTGGGTGGCTGTGGCTGACTTTTATTTTCATTGATGCTTATTAAGTTTGTTCTTCTCAATTCATTGCTTCATCTATAAAATATAATAAATGTCCATTACAATTTCGTGGTGCCCTGGTTGATGTCTTCAGAGATCTTGTGTTGTCCATTCTGCATTCCAAAGCGCAAAGATATTCAGTTGACAATGATAGAAAACAGACAAATGCTGGAAATCTCAGACATTGGAAAAATGACACCAGCAATGGTTGATATTTTTACTGAAGCGTTTTGTCAGAATCTTTCTGAGTAATTTCTACATCAGAGTGTTGCATGATTAAAAGCTGCTGGTCATATTATGCATTTTACCTCTTCATTGTGTTATGAAGCATTTTTGTGCATGTAAAAGGTCTGCTAAATGAAAAGCCCAAAGTCCGTGCCAAAGGGAGTTACTCTCTTCCACAAAAAACACTGCTCTTGAACCGCCTGAAACACCTGGTGTGGAGTTGAGCCTTTACTTCTGTAACTTATGTGTGTCACTATGTAACAAGTGTTATATAAATATATATTTTTCTGTATTTATTATAAAATATATACACCTCAGTCAGTCAGCAGACATACAGTTGCTACCGCTGTAGCAGTGTTATTTTAGATCACACTACTGTGCTCAGCATGACCCGCCCTACTCTGCCTCTGGTTGGCTGTATCCCGTTCGTTAAGTAATGCACCTGTGCAACTCTTGCCAAAGATTGAACAGAGGCGAGATGTCTCACTCTGTAGCAAAAACAGAGCGTTCAAGATGCAGTGTGAAAGGGGATGCCGCAGCAACGATCCATATGAGAAAATAAAATAGTTTTTTTGAAAAGTAAAGTATGTAAACCTTTTATACTAGAACCCCAAATAAAAGTAAGAACCTGAAAATGTGCGTAATATGACCTCTTACACATGAAAATTCTACGTTGATTTAATTTTCATTCAAATGTAATTTCACCGGTGAAGTTTAGTCTAATATGTAATGCACCGATAATGTTTAACCTTAAACAATAAATCGTGCTCAATTTGGACTTGATGTTTTCTAACTTTAAGAGTTGTCGCCTAGAAGTGTAGCACACATTTGTTGAACTCATGACATCAAACTTTTGCACCTGCGTAGAGCTTTGCGGTGTAGACTTGAGAGCAATACATATTGGAGCTGGCGTGGATGTTTTTTTTTTTTTACAGTTTCAGAGGTAGACTACATAGTTGTCAATTGCGAAACATGCTGCACAGTTTCCGAGAGGAGGGAAAACCTACAAGTTTTAACACAACCAATCTTATGGGAGCGGTAGAATATTAAATCATCCATCTTTGCTTGCCGCATCGTAACCTCTCTTACTCTCAACTACAGGTTAGGAACTGTTCTTTTTTTAATACAGAAATGTATTGGTTGTCTTATCCGTATTGGCTGTGAGAAGCAGGTAGTTATCAGTATCCACTGAAATAATCCATATTGTGCATCACTCTAGTCAATCGTTGGGGACTTCCCTACTTAATAACTGGAAACTCCTCAGTGAGCTCCCTTCACCTCTACTGCAGGAGTATTTGTCAATTAAACGTTTTTTTCTAGGCTAAAAATGATGGTGTAAAAACTGCTAGGTAAAATTTAAGTAGATAGATATAGTTGCTCTGAACTGCACGTAGCTTTGTTGGTATTCTTTTGCTAGCCTCAAAATCAAAAAAGCCTGCGCCGTCTCAGTTTTGGAATCGCACCACTGCAGCCGCCTCTCAACTCTCATCCTCTCGAGCGCACACAAAGACTGGTGCTCTATCTAAATTGCAGTGGAGATCGGAAACATCTGTCTGCCACACAGTCAGCTGAGAGAAGTTTCTTTGTTCAGTCCGTCTTGCCTTCCGTGGGTGGCTGTATTATCGAGCCGACTGACAGTCCTCGGTCTTCAGCCAAGGTAGCTCATCTTCTCAGGGGTGACGGGAGCTTTTGCCGTGCAATAAAGCAGCCTGACACTGAAACTCCTCCCCCACCGCTGCCAGAAGCCCTTTCTGTCTTGGTTGACACACAGAAACATGTATTCAGTGAGACATTTCACAGTGTCTCTTGTAGACCTTCTCTCTTTGAAGTCTTGGATGCAGCTCAGGGTCTTAAGTACACTGAGAAGAATTGAAGTGCTTGGCCGCAGGTGGGAGGATAGACAGTTT